>JAQIUQ010000377.1:0-82500 GCA_030378365.1 Hybognathus amarus | reverse complement strand
AAGCTATTGCTCGTGTTCTAACTCTTTACTGCGAGTGGATAAGGGTATGTGTGTTTATGAATGAGAAACAGCTGATAGTCAGTTTACAGCCAACAGGTGAATGACACGTAAAGATCAACCTACGACCTACAGCAAACTGAAAGCATCATATAAGACTCTCACACACAAACACAAAAGATGCTATGTATGCAGTAATGAAATACAGTAATCTGATCTTTTTTCCCACACACTTAACAGTGCAGTCGACTACAACCACTATAATCGCTAATGTAAATCCTTCTTCTACTTTAATCCACTATAGCACCAATATAAAATAAGTCAATTAAGCCAATACCTGCTAAACGTATGTGTACTGAATCCATGAAACTAACAGATTTGTTGCAATTCACTGCCGAACATTAAATACAGTATTCAAAAGCTGAAAGTGAGATTAACAGCTTTTTGCATTTACAAACTGCGTAGCCATTTCAGATTAGATCTAGTAACACTGAACATGCATTTATACACACGTGTCATTTATTCACATTGCTTACTGTCCCAAGCAAATAAATGGAAAAATTTGCATTAAGCACTCATAAATGGAAAGGTCTGATTCATTTAGATGCTAACTCATTCAAATATTCAGAGACGGGGGATACAATTAGCATAGCTACAATGAAGCCGTCATCAGAGCTTCTCATAGAAAATGATGCGGCATCATCTACACCTCATGTTTCAGTCATATTACTAAAAACAATTGATTCATTTATGCCCTAATACACAATTTTTACTAGAAAATTACTAATAAATATAACTTGTAAACACAAAAGATAATTAGTTAAAGTGTTAGTTCACCTCAAACTGAAACTTATCGTAATTTACTCACCCTCAAGCAATCCTAGGAGTGTATTACTTTAACTAAACACAATCTGACTTATATTAAGTAATATAGTGGCTCTTTCCAGCTGGTAAAAAAATAAACAAATTAAACCCGAAAAAAGCAATCCATACGGCACACAGGTTAATAAAGTCCTTCTGAAGTGAAGCAATACATTTTTGTAAACAAAAATATAACTTTAGAAAGTATAATCACTGGACCTACACGAGTCTAGTTCAGGAGGAAGAGTGACCTCTGACACAAATCTTTTTTCGAGTCATGACTCGAAGGGTCCCTATAAGACCCTTATTCATCATCTGGTGTCGTTTAAAGCCCTTTGAAGCTGCACTGAAATTCTCATTTGGACCTTGAACCGTTTGGTTCCCATTGAAGTCCATTATATGGAGAAAAATCCTGGAATGTTTTCATCAAAAACTTAATTTCTTTTCGATGGAAGAAATAAAGACATGGATATCTTGGATGACATCGGGGTGAGTAAATTACCAGCAAAAGTGTTTTTTTTTTTAACCCTTATATTGGTCTGCAAACTAAGTATAGTTATGAGCTGAAGTTGATAATCTGGGAAATTATCTAATATCTTTAGATTTAGCACATTGATCTATCTATAAAACACTATCATGCAACTACTCTGTCACTCGATTTCCGTGTGTCTTATTTTTCTCAATTCATAACAGAGACCGCGGCACAGGAATATGATCTTTGCCCCTCCAGCCCCGGTAACAGACAGTAACCTTACACTTTAACTAGTGACACTGTTGTTGTCCATGCCTACAATCAACTGAAGAAAACAAACGTTATAGATTTTGGAGCCACAAAGGGAAAGTAAAATCTCAGTTCATCTAATAAGGAAAAAAATGTAATCTAAAAAGTTCATCTAATAGGTAAAATATCAGTCTAAGTTTATTCATCATAATCTAATATGACAACTCAAATACAAACAAACCATGTCATATCATAGCCTACAAGCCGTAACATTTTTTTTATTTTTACTCTCCTTTACAAGCAACTTTTTCTTTCAATAGTTTGGTGATATGGGTTGCATCAGACAATTTAGTCACCAGGATTAAGACGAATAAGACAATTTTAGATAAGAAGTGAATGAAGATGACGTGGGCGGGTAATCTCCATTTACAGACGTGATTCACTCAACTGAACACTTATCCAACAAACAAAAACCCATTAAGATAGTATGATTACATCTGACTATTTAGAGCTGGTTTGGCGATGATTATTTTACTGTACAAATAACACAACAACACTGAGTGACAGAGATAAAACATCAGTTGTGATCGAGAGCGCGCATGTAACAGGTGTTCCCCTCAAAACGGATTCAACGGCATTTAAACGCGTTTTAAACTAATTATACAGAGCAAGTGTCACATAAAATCATAAACCAATGTTGTTTTCTGCGTGAAAACGGATATAAACACCCGCTGGCGGTGCTTTGGCTCAGCGTTTAGGCTGATTTACTGATTTAATCCCTTTCCTCTGACCGGCTCGCGCTGCTACGGAGGTTAAAAAACGTGTTATTTCGTGACAAGTTTAACCAACCAGCTATAAACATAGAGGAAAGTTTGATACACGTGTTTGGAAGCGGGATAGTACTTTAGGACAAACTTTACACTATGTAAATAAACTCACCTTGGCTGGAACTCTGACAGACGTCGCTTCCATCCCGATCCGCCATTTCACCGACGTCACATGAGAGGATTAGAGAGCGCGCTTAGTACAAAAGCCTCTAGCGGACAGGTGAAGAATATAACAAATAACTAAACAGACAGACGGATCATTTTTCTATCAATCTTGTCCGTCTGCAAGAGCTTTTTGCTAATCTTCAATTTCATTCATTTTTTTTTAAATTAGTTTTAATAAATTGTATTAAATACAATTATATATTTTAGTTATTTGTTAAATGTTACGCATCTAATTTTAATTTTATTATTTTGTATTGTAATTATAATATTTTCATATTTCCTAATAATTATTACATCATTTATATAGCCTGGGTTTCCCCATACTGCCTTGCCGCAGCGCGATTTTATCTTATTTTATTCACGAGACTTGGGTCTGACGTTAGCTCGTTTATTATTATTATATTATATTTGTTATTTATTTACTTATTTAAATATATTAAATATTGTTAATTAACACACTTAGCTATTGAAACATTTGGATATCTAAATATATCTATTGAAACATTTGAATAATATTTTTCACTTAGCATGCACTTACGTGAATGCGTTGCCATCTAGGGATATTGTAGCCTACCTTTATGTTATTTGTTAAATCAAATTCTGCTTCTCTTAGACAGCAAATGGAGAACTTTTGAGAAATATAAGATATAAAAGTATTTTTGTGCTCTTTAATTTGTAAATACTGCTTAACGGACATGGCCACATTTTATTTTAGGATTTTATTCTTGCATTTATTGCTCAATTCATTGTGCTTACTGGTAAAACTGGCCTTTTAAGTAGTCTACTGTCGCCTTGAATGACCTACATTTTTAATGTTACAAGTGTGTATGTGTTTTCCATGTAATATTATGCTATATCCAGAAGGTGGCACCAATTTACTGTACATTTTCACAACTTCTGTAAATCTGCATTTGATCTAGCCTACATTCTCCTCATTAGTGAAAGTCAAGATTCACTTAATTTATGGCACATTTTAGTCAAAAGTCTATTAGAAATGTATAGAAAATATGCTTGACAGTTAATGCATTAATGAGTTTGAACAGGAGAGTCATGAACACACATCACAGAACAGAGCAAGGTGACCATTTCAGCTTGTAAAACTTAAACTTTGTTTTTATTTTTTTAAATGAGTGATCGTTTCGCTTGATAAGACCCTTATTCATCGTCTGGAATTGTTTAAAGCTCTTTGAACAGTTTGCACTAAAACTGTCTTTTGGACCTTGAATCTTTTGGTTCCCATTGAAGTCCATTATAAAGTTCCTTTAAAAATCCTGGAAAGATTTTCTCAAAAACCTCAATTTCTTTTCGACTGAAGAAAGAAAGACATGGATATCTTGGATGACATGGGAGTGAGTCAATTATCAGCAAAAAATTTTGAGCAATGTGGCACTAGCAGCTGAAAATTTAGGAAACTGCAGACAATTGTACATAATTAATTGCAGGAATGTGTCAAAGCAAACCCAAAAAGAATGAGAAACTGCTTTTTTGATGGGCACAAGTGACAAGTGATGATGTGGAGGTTGAACAAGTAGTTTTGAGAACTTCTTTTCTGATCTGAGAAATGCATCAAAGTGACAGAGAAAAATTGTGATATCTCAGTATAATAAGAATATAAGTCAATGACCGCAAAGTGCACCAATGGTGTGTGTGTGTGTTTTGCTCTGAGCCAGTTGTTATTTTTGGCCATGACATCATTTGACCTCTCTCTATTACAAACAAACAAATGCATAAAAATATCAGAAAAAAATCTTCTAAGAATTGTTCTGATCAGCTTAATGCAGAACACACAAAAACAGAACAATAAGCCGTGTATTTTTGGATTGGATGATTTAATATTGACTCTCCCCATATAACCTCTAATCCACATACACACACACACCATGCATTTTGTCTAGCAATCCATTATCCCGACTGCTCACACACATCATGCATCCCACTTGGTTATTGGGAAACATTATAAAGTAGATAAATGAGAACATGGCGGTACTGAAATCTCTCCTCAGTCTCTCTTGTTCTCTTTCTAGAGCAGCACTGCTGTTTTGGGATTGGGCCATCTCATTAGTGAGAGTTTCATTACGTTACGTAAACCCTGATCACTTCTCTCCTCACTGCGCTCTCTATCCCACCTCAGCTCCCATCTAACACAAGTAACATCTGGATCAACATAAAAGACAGATAACACAGGCAACTCTTTCTCTGAGTTAGGTGACAATATGCATTTGATTGATGTCAAACAGGACCAGTTTAGCAAGAATCCTGTGTGTGACATGTTTTCCTTTTGTTTTACTTACACTCCACGTGTGTATTGTTTTCTGCAGTATCATTTTTAGCTGTTGCATATATTGTATTAAAGTACTATGGCCTGGCCTCCATATATATGTATCATTATGAAGCAAATCTCAAACCAGTATCAATTTTTGGTTACGCTTCCTTTTACAGTACAGTACTTACAGTGTACTTACAAGTACTGGCTAATATAAGGTACATGGAACAGGGGTAGGTTCAGGGTTAGTACTAGTTATTACCCAGTAATTGTAGTTACTAAAATAAGTACATAGTATTTACATGGGTAACTGGACTGTAAAAGGAAACGCTAACCCAATTAAAAAAAAATAATAGTGTAAATGCAATTTCCATCTAAAAAGATCCTGTGTATTGCATATTACATTTTATTTTACGTTATTTACTGTGTTGTATTCTGTATTGTTTTATTATGTATTGCATGGTATATTGTTGTGGATGGATGGATGGATATATACAGACAGAGATAGATAGATAGATAGATAATAATAGATATATAGATAGATAGATAGATATAGATAGATAGATAGATACAGATAGATAGATAGATAGATAGATAGATAGATAGATAGATGATAGATACTGTAGATAGATAGAGATATAGATAGATAGACAGACAGATAGGTAGACAGACATACAGATAGACAGATAGACAGACAGACAGATAGATAATAGATAGATAGATAGATAGATAGATAGATAGATAGATAGATAGATAGATAGATAGATAGATAGATAGATAGATAGATAGATAGATAGATAGATAGATAGATAGATAGATAGATAGATAGATAGATAGAGACATATAGATAAACAGATAGACAGACAGACAGACAGACAGACAGACAGACAGACAGATAGATAGATAGATAGATAATATAGATAGATAGATAGATAGATAGATAGATAGATAGAGAGACATATAGATAGATAGATAGAATAGATAGACAGACAGACAGACAGACAGACAGACAGACAGACAGACAGAACAGACAGACAGACAGACAGACAGATAGACAGATGATGATATATATGATAGATAGATAGATAGATGATAGATACTGTAGATAGATAGAGATATAGATAGATAGACAGACAGATAGGTAGACAGACATACAGATAGACAGATAGACAGACAGACAGATAGATAGATAGATAGATAGATAGATAGATAGATAGATAGATAGATAGATAGATAGATAGATAGATAGATAGATAGATAGATAGATAGATAGATAGATAGATAGATAGATAGATAGATAGAGACATATAGATAAACAGATAGACAGACAGACAGACAGACAGACAGACAGATAGATAGATAGATAGATAGACACAGATAGATAGATAGATAGAATAGAGAGACATATAGATAGATAGATAGATAGATAGACAGACAGACAGACAGACAGACAGACAGACAGACAGACAGATAGACAGATAGATGATAGATAGATAGATAAGATAGATAGATAGATAGATAGATAGATAGATAGATAGATAGATAGATAGATAGATATAGATAGATAGATACTGTAGATAGATAGAGGCATAGCCTCCTAGGCTACATAAATTACATACATGGGAGCCTCAATGAATATGCTAATAATTTAATTCCATGGTATCTGTCAAACCACCCATCTGATACTGTCCAACCAGCGCACAGGGGTTCCCGTTTCACCAATACTGTGCGCGCTCTGGCACTGACAGCGTTAACGGGAACGCGCACATTGGCTTGTCATCCCCCTCCCACGCGCCGGGCGTCCTTTAAATGCTCGCGCTGCGCTTTAAATAGCAGGTGTGAGAAACTGTGTCCTGCAACATACACCACCATCATCATCCTCATCATCGCCACCATCACCGACCGCAATGTCCACCGCCAGCGCCGAGACGAGCGCACAGCTTCCCCGGCCGCGACCAGAGTGTTCTTCCAGCCCGGTGTGCCTGGAGTGGGTTGCGCCGGTTCCGGACCGATGCAACGCGATGACCCGGTGCAGAAAAAGCAGGGCAAAGTGACGGTGAAGTACGACAGAAAGGAGCTGAGGAAGAGACTCATCCTGGAGGAATGGATCATTGAACAGCTGAGCGAACTTTACGACTGTGAGGTGAGACTGCACCAGAACCGGAACTTCAGAAAAACAGCTCGACTTTAATTTATATAAATTCTAATTATCAATAATTAGAATTATTTAAAGTCAGTTTTGCTTAGTTTGTTGTGAAAATAGTTTAATTTTGATCATTGGAATTAAAAAGATTTTTATTTTATTTTCTAGTATTTATTTGTATTATTTGTTTCTAAAAAATGATACGTTAATTCAGATTGTAATAGCAGAAATAAATATAGCCTAAATAGCAACAAATTAATTTGATTATTGAATAATATGATTTTATTGATTTTGATTAGCATTTTCACCTTTTTACAGTTCTTTTTTTTTACTGTATTTTATAATAATTTATATTTTGCCTCTTTTGTGTGAATGCTATCTTTTAGAAACACAACAGCACTATAGATATTTATACCAACATAATTTCACCTATCAGCTAGGCAAAATGGTTATTTTCAGCTTTTGTTTTACAGTATTACTGGTTCAGTCTTCTTGGAGTAACTTGAGGTTAAATGTCTCGATTAACTGGCGATGATCTGTGAATCTGCTTTTGTGGGGTTCTGACCTGAAAGGTCACAAAGCAAGATTTTTAATCTCAAAGCTCCAGTTCACCACCAAAGCTCCAGTTCACCACCACCATGGGTTTATAGGTTGATACATTGTGTTTGTCTTTGTGTGACCTACATTTGTCTTCTTTAAAGAAGCTACAGTATACAGTAGGAATCTTTAAAGCGTGGCATCCTTTAGCATCGGTCCTCATTTCAAGATGACAAAATGTCATTCTGCTGACCTCTGTGAGGTGTCTTATTGCTCTTATCCTCTTTTGTTCTCTCTATCTGTCTCCCTCTGTGTTTCTGTTCTGCGGCAGCTTGCTTTTTTTCTGCTGATGCTGTGTTGCCCTTAGAGAGACAAGAGAGAGAAACAGTTTGACTTGTGAGGCAGAATAATGATTAATCACATCTAACATAAAGGTTTGTTTATAGATCGATAGATTGATGTGTGTGTGTGTATATAAATATATATTAGAAGAATAGGTTCTATATAGAATCTTAAAAGGTTCTATCCGCTACTTTTTGGAACCCCTAAAAGGTTCTATACAGAACCCTTTTTAAGAGTTCAATAATAAGAACCTTTGTAACCAGGAAAAAGGTTATATATGGAACCTTTTGGGTTCATTCATTATCATTTGTTTTGTTTTAAATATTTTGTATTATTTACAAACATCAAGACCCTGAAAATGTATTCATGAATGCATGTGAATGATCACAAAATTTAAGATATGGGGGTTAGAAAATGTACATATTTATATCATTTTATGTAGTTAATCAAAATCACAAGAAGAGTGAATATTTCAAAAATATTCCAAAAATCAGCATGATTAAAATGTGATATTAAGTTACTACAGTTAAATAAAAACTATTTAATTGCAACTACAAAATGTTGCAGAATAATGCAATATATGAATGAATAATAGCCTATAAATAACCTTTGTTCCAAAAGGGTTCTTTCTTGTCATTATAGAACCTTTTTAGCATAAAAGTAGTCCACAATCCCAGCAGCATCTTGTAGGTCTATAGAGTCGAACCTCTTATGGCAGCAGTGAGTTACCATTTGTGGCAAAAAAAAGCATTTTATTTGTGGTGTTAATTTTAACATCAAATAGGATGCTGTTTACAGTATAAGGCATCTAATTAGGTTAAGCATGCGAGCTAATCAAGATGTGTTTACTCAGGTGTACTTATATGACCTGTCGCATTTACACTATAAACAAGAGAAGGAAGTCACACATAGCCAATAACTGTTCACAGCTAAAGTCTGGACACCCATTAATAGCAAGTTGAAACGTCCTGTAAACGAAAGCGTTCTGATTTAGACTATAGCACATGCCAGCTGCACTAATAAACACTGTGAGAAATAATCTTCAGCAGTGTATTTATCATATTTATTACTTTATTAAATGAGTAAGAGTGAGATTGTTGCATTTGTAATATGATAGTGTTTGGGTTAAAGTCATTATGAAATCAAAATTGACAATTCTTATTTTTTTTTAATGAAATATTGCAGTATTTATTATAAATAATTTATCAGTGCACATCATTTTTTATAATGCCCTTGACATCTTTAATCAAAATAACTTCCACTCCCTCTTGCAGCGACATTTTCTTGTTTTCGAAGCCATTTCACTCGGATATCTCGTCACGACTTCCATTTCATGTCAACTTCATGTTTGTTAGCTCTCATTATCATCTTTTTGGGCATTCTTTTAATTGGCTGAGCAAAAATGACCAATGCCATTTCGATATTTCACAAGCAGCCAGCTTTCTTATTTGATATTATTTAAATGTATGTCTCTCTCACACAGCTAAAGGAGTTAAGGGAACGTGTTTAGCAGGTTTAGCTGATTGGATTTTCATGCAACTCCCTAACAACAACATCTCCATTGTGCAATATGGCCATTAGGGTTAGTGTAAGGTGATGACGCCTCATAGACCTACTTAAGGAAGAGTAGGTCAGCTTGGGATTACTTGTGGACAGTGAAGGTTTTCTATATCTAGATATGTTTGATAGAATTCAGCCCAAACCCTGAGGCCTAAAACTGATCCTGTAGTACATAAATGCACATGCTTTTTGCAATGCAGACTTGATTGCATGCGTTGCTGCATTCCCAAAGATGGCAAAATACAATTAATGATGCAATGCACAATCACCTAAAGGATTATTTGGAACACCACACTAATACTGTGTTTGACCCCCTTTCACCTTCAGAACTGCCTTAACTCTACGTGGCATTGATTCAACAAGGTGCTGAAAGCATTCTTTAGAAATCTTGGTCCATATTAATAGGATAACCATGGGATGGACATGGTCAGAAACAATGCTCAGGTAGACAGTGGCATTTAAACAATGCCCAATTGGCACTAAGGGGCCTAAAGTGTGCCAAGAAAACATCCCCCTCACCATTACACCACCAGCCTGCACAGTGGTAACAAGGCATGATGGATCCATGTTCTCATTCTGTTTACGCCAAATTCTGACTCTATCATCTGCATGTTTCAACAGAAATCGAGACTATATTAGAGTCTAGGCCTTCAGAAAAAATATTTTTTGAAGAAAATTAGCACCATCTGGTTACAGTATAGAGAAAAAGCATTGAATCATAGTGGAACCACTAGATGCCCCGTTACAGCTCTTTATGGAGAAGCATGTGAATTCCCCAGATGTTTATGAACACTTTTTTTTTTTTGGGGTGAGTTTGGATATATAGTTGAAACAATCACAAAAACGATTTTTAATTTAAAAAAATGTAAAAAAAATAAATACAAATTTGTGAATTTTTATGTTTTTGTCAATTTCCCATTCATTTCCTATGGGGTCATTTTTGACCAATGACCACAAGTGTGACTGTTTTTTTTAAGACCAATTAGCATGCTCAGATCATGACCTCAATTTTGTTGTGTGTTCACATACATAATGCCATAAAAGTCACCAAGTTTCGTAACATTCAGATGAAGCTGTGATTTTTAAAAATTCAAAACATACTTTTTGTAATCAAAATTTATTGGTGTGTAGCTGTATAAAAGTGTGTTTGTATGTGTGTATGTGTGGGCGGGTTTGTCTGTTTTGCACTCTAGATGTTGTAGAGTGTCACCCCTTTCCTGCGGTGTACTTTTTTTTTTAGAATTGTGGCCGATTTGTAGATTGCACGTAAAAAAATTCAGAGATTTTTTTTTTTTGTGTGTTTTTGTCAATTTCCCATTAATTTCCTATGGGTCGGTCATTTTTGACCGAAGACCACAAGTGTGACTATTTCTTTTTACGACCACTTAGCATGCTCGGATCATGATCTCAATTTTTGTTTGTATTCACAAACATAATGCCATCAAAGTCACCAAGTTTCATAACATTCCAATGAAGCTGTGATTTTTTTGAAATTCAAAACAGAAAAATGACCGAAGAGCACCTGAGGGTTAAATCACCTTTCTTTCCCATTCTGACATTCAGTTTGGAGTTCAGGAGATTGTCTTGATCCACACCCCTAAATGCATTGAAGCAACTGCCATGTGATTGGTTGATTAGATAATTGCATTAATGAGAAATTGAACAGGTGTTCCTAATAATCCTTTAGGCAAGTGAATTTTTATAATTTACCCTTTCGGATGCTAGACGAACTGCATGCATTAGTGTAAAGAGTTGTTCTACTTTAATAGCAGACAGCTTGCTCAGCATGCTAATGTATAAACTTAGTTTATTACTAATTACCTGAAAAATAACATATGAAAGAGTTCAGATGCAAAAGCCTTTAAGTGCCATTTGAAATTTTCTTTAAAATGACCATTTTTATCAAGCTTGTATATTTAAGTTCAGTAATTTCACTTAAATGGCAATGAAGATTACCTATTAATTGTCATTTAAGTGAAATTACTGAACTTAAAAATACAAGCTTGATAAAAATGGTCATTTTAGAAGAAAATTTCAAATGGCATTTAGAGGCTTTTGCATCTGAACTCTTCATATGGTTTAATAGTGCAATCATTTGAAGGATGCTTTCCTTCACATGATTGCACTATTAAAGTAGATCTCTCTCTGTATAGCGTCACTTGACTATGACATCACAGGCTTTCAGTCACAGAGCTGAACTCCGAGCCCAACCGATCAGAATGAGTGACAGCACAGCGTGGATTAGATGAGTTGAACTTGGTTGTCATAAAGTGAGTGAATGTATCCAACAGAGCGAAAGCGAGATAAAGGATGAGCAAGAAAAAAAATGGTGGAACGTTTATCAGGATTTTTGGAGGTTAATTTCTGTGACTTCTGGGAGAAGAGGATTGGGGAAAAGGAATTAGAGAGGAAAGTAATAGAAAAGCAGTAAGGATGAACATAATAGAATTAGAATTGGATACGTTTAGTGGACGGTAAAACAAAGGAAAATAAGGCAATTTTGGACTTGGGCTTGAATCAATTTCATGCCTCGAGTAAAACAGCATGTCATCTCATGCACACACTAACCCTCTGAGAAACACTAAACGTGTGTGTTCATTTCTACAGCACGATCTCTGCATCCTCAGCACCTCACATGTGCTTGCAAGGCTTGCAAAGAACAAATGTAGGACGTTTCTCGTTGCAATTTGCATGTACATGTGTATCAGAGCTCTTTGATGGGCTTTGCCTTGGTAAAACAGGTCCATCTGGAGTTCATTAGCGTATTGAACACCGACATGAGGTGGTATACGTGCAAGCTAATGATGGAGTCCTCTGTCTAACCGAGTCCTCAAATCAATGACGGTCACAAACTGCTGGCCAAGCTGTTTTCTGCAGAGGATTCTGTCTATTTCAGGCACAGCGCAGCAGTTTGCAAGCATGCAGATTCTCTCAGTGTGAGAATCAAGGATGAATTGTGCTGTGATAGGATGTGAGAGCTAATTCAGTATCACTGCTGTACTAAACACTGAAGATTAGTGCTCAATGAACATGCATTTTCAGTTTTTATAGCTGATTTTTAAACTTGATGCCCATTCACACTAAGAACGATAACTATAAAGATGTCGCTTTAAAAAAATCTAAAAGTAAAAATATAGCAGAGTCCATACCACAAATATAATAATATAAATTATAGTGTTGGACTCACTTTCACAATGAATCACATTATAATGGGGAAAAATCGGTAGCCCATAACATTTTATTATTCAAAATGTGTTAAGACCGTGTTACTGTTTAAAATCTGTGTTACTGATTTAATCCGTGTTACTGTTTAAAATCATGATAAAAGCTCAATTTAAGCAGAAATAAATATTTCTTTCTTACATAATAGGACAATTATTTTGCCCTAAATAGGGCAATCTATCCAATATTGTGACTAAATTCAGTCTCCTGTTAATTATGTCAGTACTGAGTCAGATGTTTTTTGAGAATGGCTGCACTCTCTGTACTGACACAAACCACGGCATAAGAAGCAGCGAGATGTTTCCTCTACATTCAGCCCAGTGGGGTTCTGCTAAAATGCCCGTCTGCAAAATATACCCACAACCCCCCTCTCCGCTGTCTTTCTCTTCAGCGAGGGGGAAGGGGTTCGTCTGTGATGCTCAACGCTTCAGGGCTCTGTCTATCTGTCTGATATCACGGCCACATTTCACTTCGACTGTGTGTATTTGATTCAGCGTGTTTGTGTTTTGTATTAGAGACGATCCTGTCTGCATTTGTTTGTTTATATTGTATTTTATTCTCCATTTGACCTTGTAGCGGAAGCACCTTTTTGAAACCAAATCATTTTAAATGCAAATTGCTAAAAAAAATCTGGAATGTTGAGTGTTAAAGGATATTTCACTTTGAAATCAATTTTGGTGTGTTTTAGTTTACCTCAAGTCGAATCCAAGATGTAGGTGTCTTTGTTTCGCAGTAGTTTAAATTTTTGATAATTTTTAGGTCAAACCGTTCTTGTCTATCAGTCATATAATGGAGGTCTATGGTCACCACCTCAAAGAGCATGCACAGAGAAGTCGCAAATTAAACATGACTCTGAAATGTAAGTACACATTGATGGCCTAAGACATGAAACGAGCGGTTCTGTGTGCTGAAAATCGAACAGTTTTATATTCGCTTTTACCTCTTGTAACCACAGCCACCACACCTGCACCCTCAGATCACTTGGACGTGGCTGTGATTACAAGAGGTAAAAACGATATAAATAGTGTTTGTTTTCTCACAAAACCTGCTTGTTTCTGTATCTTAGGCCATCAATGTGTACTTACATTTACGAGTCATTAAATCATGATTAATTTGGACTTCTCTGTGCATGCTCTTAGAGGTGGTGACCATAGACCTCCATTATATGACTTAGAACGGTTTGACCTAAAAATATCAAAATTGAAAATACTGCGGAAACAAAGACACCTACATCTTGAAAGCCCTTGAGGTAAAGCTAAAACATATAAAAAATCATTTCAAAGTGAACTATCCCTTTAAGAAGCATAATTGTTGTATGTAAAAAAACACTTTGTCATTATATTATATTATATTATATTATATTATATTATATTATATTATATTATATTATTGGCCCAGCCAAAAATGGCCAAATGCTTAAGAGTAAGTCTATATATAATTACTCTAGTCTTTCTTGTCATATATGATCCTTCGGAAATCATTCTAATATGCTGAAGAATCATGTGACTCTGAAGACTGGAGTAATAATGCTGAAAATTCAGCTTTGATCACATAAAAAAGGTTAAATTTTAAAATACATTCCAAATGGTTTTTAAATCATAAATAAAATTCCACTATATTACTGTTTTTACAGCATTTGCGGTCAAATGAAGCTTTTGTTTGAATATTTTATTGTAAATAAATATAATAGGCCTACATATATTTATAGATATTATATATATGTTGTATTATATATATATATTTATTATATATATTTATTTATATATATTTAATTGTATATATAATATAATTATTCCAAGAATTTGACTTTTTGATTAAAATGCATGATGCAAGTTTAGTTAATTTTGCTAAGTTTATTCAAAAACTACATATTAGGTCAAAGTTTGAACTCGGGTCCCTTTACTAATCAACTGTACATAGAGAAAAATATTTGTATATAATTAAATTACATTTTTTGTGTCTTCAGTCATGTTTTTTCCTATAAGTGACACTAATAAAACCACAAATGCAGCTGATGCTCCATCAAAAATGGGTTCATGTCACTCCTGTCCTGTAGAAAGCAATTGTCATCTTTATTCTGCCAACCGAAGGACCCGGGTCATAAATCATCGGTGACACACAGAATATGCATGTGCATGGTATTTTATGAGCACATATGTGCGCAGTACAGTACAATCTGCTTGTTTATGTCGGTATGCAAATGGTGTTATGTGTGTGGGAGTTTGTGTGTGATTTCTGAGCATTGCCGCCGCGTTTCTGTGTACATTTCGCACTTTCCTGCAAGCCCTCTCTCCTCACTAACGCCTGTTCGAAAATCCTCAGTGGTCTGACCTGTCTGCTCTGAGAGGGAGAGAGATTGCGTCCCTCTGCTTTGTGTTTGCCGACGAGACGCCAGTCGACTGCGCTTTCAGGCACCGTGAACAAATAGGCCGAGTTCTGCAGCTCATTCTGCTCTCTGGCCTGACCGCACACACTCTCCAGTACCCAGAATCCATCTGCAGGGCTTTTCATTCACAATACACATACATTATATGCAAGTACATTTACATAGCATGGATGATGGCTCAAAACAATTAAAAAATTACAAGAAGTCTTTCATAAAACAACTGCAATATGATAGATAGATAGATACACAGAGAGATAGATAGATAGATAGTAAATAATAATTTTCAATAAATAATTCAATGCTTAATGAATTACAGGTCAATATTATGGATATACTCATAAATATTTAATTAATTATATATAATTTCATATATATATTTGGTTGGTTGGTAGAAAATGTGGTTTTAGCATGTTGCTAGGATGGTCTGGGTGGTTTCTTACTGGCTTCGGTGTGAAATATAGCTATGTAATGATTGTTTGAGGTGGCTGATGGGATCTGTGTCAGGTTATCTTGATTGATGTCGGATCAGTCTGTGATTGATTGGCCTTGTCTTGGCGGCTAGCTTGACTAATCAGCTTTATCTGATTTAGTCTTTGTGGCTGACATTATCTTTTTTTGCCATTTTCCTGACTAGGACACACACACACAAACAAGGTCTAAAATAATAGTCCTTGTAATGGTGAATGTGTTAATGCATGTAAACTGAAGATAATTTGAGAATATTGAGATTACTTTAGAAACTCTAGAGGAATTTTTTTTAATATTATCTCACTTGTAATGAAATTGTACTTTTAAATGTACAAATAATTCTAAATGTCGTCATTGTTAGATTGTTTTCCTCACAGTATGAACCATAGAGTGAATTTTCCTTTCAATTTTCATTGGATTGCCTTCAGAACTGCCTTAAATTCTTCTTGGCACAGATTCAACAAGGTGCTGGACTCAATTCCTCTGAGATTTTGGTCCATTTTGTCATGAGAGCATCAGTTGTTGCAGATTTATCAGCTGCACATCTATAATGTGAATCTCCCGTTTCTCCACATCCCAAATTATAGATAGATAATCCTCTATAGACATCCCTGCTTCAAGGTTTGGTGTGTTCAGAGATGTTCTACTTCAAGGTTTGGTGTGTTGTGTGTTCAGAGATGTTCTTCTGCTTCAAGGTTTGGTGTGTTCAGAGATGTTCTTCTGCTTCAAGGTTTGGTGTGTTGTGTGTTCAGAGATGTTCTACTTCAAGGTTTGGTGTGTTGTGTGTTCAGAGATGTTCTTCTGCTTCAAGGTTTGGTGTGTTGTGTGTTCAGAGATGCTCTTCTGCTTCAAGGTTTGGTGTGTTGTGTGTTCAGAGATGTTCTTCTGCTTCAAGGTTTGGTGTGTTGTGTGTTCAGAGATGTTCTTCTGCTTCAAGGTTTGGTGTGTTGTGTGTTCAGAGATGCTCTTCTGCTTCAAGGTTTGGTGTGTTGTGTGTTCAGAGATGTTCTTCTGCTTCAAGGTTTGGTGTGTGTCAGAAATGTTCTTCTGCTTTAAGGTTTGGTGTGTTGTGTGTTCAGAGATGTTCTTCTGCTTCAAAGTTTGGTGTGTTGTGTGTTCAGAGATGCTCTTCTGCTTCAAGGTTTGGTGTGTTGTGTGTTCAGAGATGTTCTTCTGCTTCAAGGTTTGGTGTGTTGTGTGTTCAGAGATGTTCTTCTGCTTCAAGGTTTGGTGTGTTGTGTGTTCAGAGATGTTCTTCTGCTTCAAGGTTTGGTGTGTTGTGTGTTCAGAGATGTTCTTCTGCTTCAAAGTTTGGTGTGTTGTGTGTTCAGAGATGTTCTTCTGCTTCAAGGTTTGGTGTGTTGTGTGTTCAGAGATGCTCTTCTGCTTCAAGGTTTGGTGTGTTGTGTGTTCAGAGATGCTCTTCTGTTTCAAGGTTTGGTGTGTTGTGTGTTCAGAGATGTTCTTCTGCTTCAAAGTTTGGTGTGTTGTGTGTTCAGAGATGCTCTTCTGCTTCAAGGTTTGGTGTGTTGTGTGTTCAGAGATGTTCTTCTGCTTCAAGGTTTGGTGTGTTGTGTGTTCAGAGATGTTCTTCTGCTTCAAGGTTTGGTGTGTTGTGTGTTCAGAGATGCTCTTCTGCACCTCATTTGTAATGAACCTTATTTGCATTACTGTTGCCTTTCTATCAGCTGAACCAGTCTGATCATTCTCATCTGACCTCTGAAATACTCAGACCAGCCCATCTGGCACCAACAACCATGCCACATTCAAAGTCACTTAAATCAACTTTCTTTTACATTCTGATGTTCAGCTTGAACTTCAGCAGATCATGTCTACATTCCTAAATGCATTCACTGCCATGTGATTGGCTGATATAAGATATTTGTGCTAATGTTTTTTTTTTTTAAATACTGTAAAATAATGCATTGGTGTAATGCAATTTGTGTGATTTTTATTTTTATTTTAAATTGAAAATAAATCAATGTACTAACCTATATGAAAAAACTTGAACAAAATCCTACATCATGCGAAAAACCATTCATGCACATTTGAAGAACTAGAGTAAATCTGGGCAGTAAATCCAGGATTTGTCCTTGGATCTGTCAAGCAAATGCGGAATTGGCTGTAACACTGTCAAACTGGCACTCACAGACACAAATGACAAATGTGCTTTCATATAGATGGTGTGTATTATTCTATCGCTCTCGTTTGCCAAAAGAGCCCAAGCGATTACCCCATGGAAAATAGTCCCCTCTCTTGCTCTCACCTTTAAACAAGGGAGAGTATTTATAGACCTCATCTCATCGTGCCTCTGTCATCACAGTGGCACAGCCTTCAGATTAACCTCAGCTTGTGACTGGAGTGTTTCCTGATGTTCTCGCTTCCCAAATAGCCCTGATGAACATCACAATTCCTTGGCTGCTGATTTCGATCTAGACCACATCTATGCAATCTGACCACATCTATGCAATTCAGGCTACTTGGAGGCTCTTGGTGGTTCATTTAAGTATCAGACGTTTCAAGAGATCTCATTTGTGATTAAATGTTTTTTTTTCATGTGCTTCCACTCACCTGACTTATGTGTGATCTGTGTTTGTACAGGAAGAGGAAATGCCCGAGGTGGAGATTGACATTGATGATCTCCTGGAGGTGAACAGTGAAGATGAGAGAGCTGTTAAACTACAGGTAAACTCCAGTGTTTAAGAATGTATTTTCCTATTTGGGTACGTTTAAATGACAATGATGTACTACATACGGACACTTTTTTTCCTTTTGCATTTTTCGTGTCCAGACGATAACATTGTCAAAATGATCCCTGGTTACACGGAATCTTGCGAAAACGCCTATAAACGCTGTATTACGATGCGCTTTTTGTAAGTTCACATGGAGACGATAATGGTATTGTTTTCAAACAAGTGCACTTTAAAACTAGTTTTCAAAAGTTAGCGATATTAGGCACCTAAAAACTGTGTTGTTGTGTTACTGAACGGTCAAAATTGTGTAAGTTTTCTGATTTTGGTTGTAAAAGGTGTCGTGTAAACAGCCCCTTAAAACTCTGAATTTAGAGTTTAATGCCAAAACATTGTACATGAATGCAAACGCCTTTAGCTATGCTTGGTTTCATAATTCTGAAATTTGTTCATTTCACATTCTCAGCACTGCTGGAAGTGGCATTAAGAGAATCTAAATGAGAGTAATTCGCTTCTCGAGGCCATATTATGCCCTTTTACAAAGTCTTGATTTTGTTTTTGGTCTCTACTAGCATAGTTTTCAAAATGTGTATATATATATTCGTTGGCAAACTATGATCGCAATTGTATTGGTGATGGAATTTGTCCTCTTTCGAAAAGTGCAATGTGCTCTGATTGGTCAGCTGGAACGCTGTGTTATGATTAGTCAAGTGTGTTTTGGAAATGTCCTGACCCTTAACATAACCACGAGTTTCAACGCACTAATGACTAACTCAACCAGTCCTCGTCACTTTATTTTGCGTGTGCCTTGAGCGGGAATTATTTAAAGGAGCTGTATGTAAGAAATGTATTTCAAATAATCATAAAATGGCCCTGAAAATGGCCTGTTTGTTCTGATGCTGTCACCTTTATCGATTCAATCAATCATGGAGCCTGGTAGTGTTGGAGCATCATTGGGATTGCCAGCTCTGCTCTAGTTACCACAGCTGCCATTGCAAACGTGTTCGGATAAAAAGATGTTGGATCCTGCTGCTCATCTGGCAACCTCGAGTTGGGGAGGGAATACACCGCTTACAGTAATTTGAAAGTGATTGCAGTACCAGTTTTGGCCACAATCTTACATACAGCTCCTTTAAATGAGGAATATTGTGACGTGTTCATTCCCGGAAGAAACTAAAGACTCGAGTCTCAAGTCATTTCAGGGAGTTTAGAAACAGTTACTGATATAGAGAATAACTCCTGCTGGAGTGACTTTGTGCTGTAAATACCTTTTTTTACTGGGTTTTTACTGCCACAGTAACACAATAACACTATACCCATGCCAAAAATTCACATTGTGTACGTAATTGTCTGTAGATGTTTAGGTTTCTGAAGTTCTTTGTGTGTTTCAGTCGGATGGCATCTTATTTTATCTTTTTTTCCCTTTAGGAATCACTGACAGACTGCTTCAAGCCCACTGATGTAAGTCATAACATAAAATATAGGCCACCAACCTACGGCTCTGTTTCAAAACATAGTGAGCTGCCTACATAGTACAGCATTTGTAAGGCTTAATAGGTACACTCACAAAGCAAAGCCTTTACACACACATATATATATATATATATATATATATATATATATATATCTGAAACGTATACATGCAATGCTGCCTTTTTTGGACAAAAATTAAGTCAGTAACTTCTAAGGTGGCATCTTAATCAAAATGCTACCTTAATAGGCTGCTGTCTATGTATGTAGTCAATAAGTGTTTGAAATTCAAGCACAAATTCCACACAAAAACTGAGACTTGCTAAAATCTGTATGTTGTCTTTTAATTCATGCTTGCTAGCACTCTACACACACAATACACACACACACACACACACACACACACACACACACACACACACACACACACACACACACACACACACACACACACACACACACACACACACACACGACACACACACACACAGAGCGCTTTAGGACATGCTAGTGGATTTCATATGAGTGTGCACTGACCTAAAAACATGTGTGTGTGCTCAAAGAATCCATCCAACATTATGAAAATCTCAATGCATAGGACGGCAGACATACATAACCCACTGACCCCACACACACACATGCTTTTAATCCAATATCCAACACCAATGTTTACACCCTGTGTGTGTGTGCGTGCATGCTATATAAAATAAAAAAAGGAATATAAATGTAAAATTACACACATAAGTGTCCTCTATCATGCCATATGTAGGTGTTTATATTTGATTAAAAGCATGTGTACACACTCTTACAATCCTCTCTTATCTAACCACAGATGCTTGTTTGAGTGTGTGTATTGTGCATCAAAACCAAGCACATAGTTTGTGAATCACAGTGAATGAATGATGCTGAAACACTAGTAGATGTGACTTGAAGAATTATACATACACTCTCTCTCTGTCGTTCTCTCACTCAAGGTCTTCGTGCGTGAGCTCCTCGGCAGGATAAGAGGAATGAGAAAACTCAGCGCTCCGCAGAAGAAAAGCTTTTAAGTGCTCAAATGCCAGCTCACAATCCAGCTACCTGGACCACAGGACCCACAATCCATCACTCAGTCTAGAGTCATAAAGCCCTCAAGGACTCCATATCCCAGGACTCCTTTCTGGCCCAGAATCAATATACCAGAGTTCATTTTCCAACGACCCATATTTCAAAAAACCAACTTTGTTTGGACCACCTTCATTTCACATAGATCACACAATTAATCCAAGAGTGCAAAGTTCATCCGGGACACAATCCCAAAACAATCTCAGCAGCCGATCGGGACAGCCTGATGTTCCTGCCCTCAATCTCTCAATCGGTCTTACAGTTTGGTGCAGTATTACAGCTATTTCATATAGCCTATTAACTATATTTTAGATAGTTTTTCTTTTAAGCAAAGTCACAACCATTTTTTTTCTTAATTACACCTGTTGGCCTTTCCTGCTGATCTCAATAGTATTTTTGGTTTTGTCCAATCACTATATATCCAATATTCACCAATATCTGGTCGGCTAAATTATAATTTTGCAAACAGTCTAAACATTCTTAAGTCATTTTGCTTCAAGCAAGTCATGTCTGATTTAAAATACTGAAGTCTTGTATTCTGATCAGAAATCAAGTGAGTTTATACTTAAAACAAGAACAAAAATCATAATTCAAAGGGAAAACAAGATTTTTTGTGTGAAATTTGGTAAAATATGGACAAACCCAAATGTTGGGTTAATTTTAATTTCAAATTATAACCCAACTTCAACGTTCACTTTCAACTGAAAATGTTTAATTACATTTTAACCCAACATTTGGGTTTGTTCCATATTTGACCCAAATTTGGGTTGAAACGTACCCAGCATTTTTTAATAGTGTTGGAAGATATTTATTTTTGTTTTAAGGATCACATTGCTCCTCAAGAAAATGTATCTTGATTTAAGAATGTTTAGATATTGTACTGGAAAACAAAACTAAAATCTTTTTTTTTTTTTTTTTTTTTTTTTTGCAGCGAACTTACTGTGCACTTGAAAAATGCTGGGTTAAATATGGACAAACCCAAATGTTGGGTTAAAATGTAATAAAAAAAATTTCAGTTGAAAATTAAAGTTGAAGTTGGTTTTAAAAAATTTTTTAATTAATACCTAAATTTGGGTTGAAACAACCCAGCATTGTTTAGAGTGTGCAATGTTAAGTTTTGCAAGTCATATAATTGTGCCAGAATACATATCAGTCTGTTATATTACCATCATTATTGTATTTTGATAATTCTATCTTACAAGAATGTTGAACCGTTTTTGGACAGGTCTCTAAAAAATTGTGTTTCAACTCAATTTGGGTCAAATATGGACAAATCCAGCTGTTGGGTTACAATTTTAAAGGGATACTCCACTTTTTTTGGAAATAGGCTCATTTTACAACTGAGTTCTACCGTTTTCAAATTCATTTAGACTCAATTTTCTGATATTTTGAAGAATATCATAACCAGACAGTTTCCGGTCTCATTGACGTCCATAGTAGGAAAACAATATACCATGGAAGTTAATGAAACCAGAAACTGTCTGGTTACTGATATTCTTCAAAATATCAGAAAATCGGCTGAATGTGTTCAAAAATGGTAAAACTCAACTGTTTAACTCTGGGGAGTTGAAAAATGAGCCTAATTCCTAAAAAAGCGAAGTATCCCTTTAAATGACACTTTTTTAACCCAACATTTGGGTTTGTCCATATTTGACTCAAAAATAACAACATGGGTAAAATAACTACTTTCATCGAGTGGATATGATTGTAGAATGTGAAAAGTTTAAAGGTTTTTGGGTGGGATGTGCCAGAAAGTAAAGAAATAAGACTATATTCGGAATTAAATACTAGTGACTATTTACACACACAAAAATGCTGGGTTATTTTAGCCCAATTTTGGGTCAAATATGGACAAACTCAAACATTGGGTTTAAAAATTTAACCCAATGGCTGGGTTTGACCATATTTGACCCAAAATTGGCTTAAATAACAACCCAGTATATTTAGAGTGCATTCTAGTATGCTATTGCGAACATAGCCTGAGATTTACAGTAATGCTTCTAAAAGACAACAAGGGCTGCGTGACAGTTGATCTTATTAACGGTCATACTGTGATGATGGTTAGTGTTCATCTTATGATCAAGTCTAATAATAGCTGGATGAGGAAGTCTAGTTTGACTCAAGCCATTATCTAAATCACATAAATCTAGGCTTTTATCTCCTTATCCTTGTACGGTTTCACACGGAGGCTGCCAAAGAATATACTGTTAAGTGGCTGAATATTAGCATATTATAAAGTGCTATGGGTGTAAATTGATATTATGTTTGGCTATAACGAACATTTAATCTTCATGTCGGTTGGTGTCATACTCATGGGTCAAAATTTGTGTTTGATGGTGTAAGTTGTATAACAAGGAATCCAGGGGAAAAACTATGGTGCTGTTTAAACTTTTAACCCTCTACAGCGTGGATGGATGATGCATTTTGCAGGCCGAGAGAGAAAGTGCAAAAATACATAGAGATTCGCTGTTCTAGAAGACTCTTCTATTTTTCATGATATCGCAGTTTCTGTCGGCCTGCATCTTGTATCATTGTGGGTTTTGAAGAGTAGTTGACCCTTCTCTCTGAGAAGAACATTCAGGGTTTAGGCTGATCTCTTTATTTTGGTTTGTTCTTAAATGTATTTGAGTGTGCGAAAGCTTTATTTATGCATGTTTTATTGGCATTGGATTGCTTACTAAAGCGATGATTTGTCTTTTTATACATTATTACAAGTATTACTCTTATAAATATTCAATTCACATTTTTATTCATTTTTAAAGACTGTATATCTGCATTCTGTGTGTTTTTAATTGTTTTTCGTTTTTTTAAATATATGTAAAGTGTGTTTTTTTGTGCTATTCTACTTACAATAAAGGCAAAATGTTCTGAACTGTTATAACATTCATAAGTGTTACTTAATTTTATTGAGACAATGCACAATATATCACACACTACAAGCAGGCCTATTTGTGAAAATCATCCTCGCTTTGGGCTGTTATAGTAACAAATTTGCATCTAATTACTGAATTAATCCTTAATGTATTACTGAATTAATCCTTAATGTATTATTCAGCTTTAAGGCCGCTCATCTTGTGGTCCATATCCGGATTCTGTTATCTGTATAATTCGAATGCATTTTCATGCTCTTCTCCAACATATATTCCTTCTGTTTTCTAGAACGTGTATGACACCAGCGATGCAGTTATGCAATTAAAATTATTCATGTTATATATGATTATCTGCTGATTGTGCAGCCAGTGAGATTGCTTGCACAATATTTAAATAGTCTGGATTTTGATTGAAATTATATAAATATATATAAAATGTAAAAACAAGAGATGCCATTTATGTCAATATGTTAAATGCCTCTGTTAAAGGGATAAAAAATTTCAGTCATTTTCTCACCCTCAAGTTATTCTAAACCTTTCTGAGTTGAACACAAAATATATTTCGAAGAATGTTAGTAACCAAATGGTCCTCAAAGCCTTGCATATGAAGTCAATGGGATCAGTCGATATCTTTTTTTTGCATTGAACTGAACAAATAAACTCAATACTGGTTTAAAACACCATGAAGGTGAGTAAATGATGAGATTTTAATGTTTGAGGGATCTATCTCTTTAAAGAGCACCGATACATTACAAACACTATGAACTGTGAAATTGCTTCATTGCAACGCTTCCCCTTTTAAATTTCCTGACCCACTTTTTGCAGGCGCGTTCGCGAGGGACACTGTGAGGAGAATGTCTAATGACATGCGCGTGCACTGGCTCTGTGCCCTCCAGATGTGCAACACAATCCATTCAAATGGCATTTAGCTCAATCAACAATCTAGACTGAAAGGGTATCAGTGTTTCTCTGCAAGTAAACGATCCAATCAGGTCTAATTTGATTGTCATCAGTGCTGTTGTCGACCATTAGCATCATGTTAAGATTGTGATGTGGGCTGACTGAAGTAGTTTAACTCTCTTCAGCTAATGTATTCTGTGAAAGCACAGGTTAGCGTGCTCATCTACCCCCAACATTTTCCTTCAGTGCTCTTGTCTCTCTAAATGTCTTTTTCTTTCATCTTTGAATCCCAGTCTTCATCTCATTCATTTATTTCTTTAACTCTCTCATATAAGCCAATGTTAGTGTGTCAGTGCCAGAGGACAGGAGAAGACTGTGCCGAAGCATCTGCTACCCAGCAATGCAATCAGTAGATTCGCCATGCTGAGGAAGATTAAAAAACCACACTAAGCACATTCCTCTTGCATTTCCCAGATCCATCATAAAAACAAAA
Organism: Hybognathus amarus; assembly: GCA_030378365.1. Classification (NCBI taxonomy): domain Eukaryota; kingdom Metazoa; phylum Chordata; class Actinopteri; order Cypriniformes; family Leuciscidae; genus Hybognathus; species Hybognathus amarus. The sequence goes on along the minus strand of JAQIUQ010000377.1, from coordinate 57,481 downwards.
TATTCATTCATGCACTTGTGCATTTTTAAAACCGTCTGTCAGAAGAAAAAAAACATTCATGATCAAAACATGCATTACATTCATCATTAAAAATCAATCTATTTATAATGAATGAGCTTTTTTCTTTGGCATTACGCTGCAGCCATGAAGAGAAGCAAACACCACCTGGGAGAACACAGAAAAGGACAGAAAGAGGAAGAGAGGAAACAAAGACACATGGAAAAATGGATCATTTTAACATTTATTGCTAAGAAATTAGGCTATATTTTTCCACCTTGTGCCGATGTCACCACAACACACACTGGATATTGTTGGTTTAGTGCTAAGGACATAGGATTATGATTATTATAATATATGATGGTATATGTATGATAATAAATGTATGATTAATTACATATCAGCCATATCACAAGAGCAAGAGTGTTGTTGGTAATCCAGTGCAGGTAATCACAGCTCATTATCATAAACACAACACTATTGCGAGTGTGATTTATACAACAGACAAAGCTAATATGAGTAACTTCAATTTTAGACGATATTTATACTGCCAACAAAAATAAAATAGTTCCTAACGAAGCAACCGTTATTCTCACAAAGAAACAAAATCAGCGATTTTGAATAAATTGGTTGAGTGAATGATTCAATGACTCGCTGAATAAGAGTCACTGAATGGCGCCTGACGTGAATAGTGCATCAGGCGCGAAATGATTTCAATGTTAAGTCAATGCAAAGATGCGTTACGCACGTAAAAATTCCTGCCGCGCAGTAGACGCGAATACGCGCTCATTCGCGCATCAAGTTTGCGTGAATGGCACGAATTGAGCGTCTTGGTGCATTAAGCGTGTGACGCGTGAATGATTTAGATAGTGCTATTTGTGCATTCGCATCGAATTGAGCGTCTTGGTGCGTTAAGTGCGTTAAGCGCGAATGATTTAGTTAGTGCTAATTGTGCATTCACGCATTTGACGCGAATTCACGTCTGCCGCCCGAGTTGAAAAATCTGAACTTTGGCGTCAATTCGCGCCGCGTTAACCAATCAGGAGCCTGCTGCTTGCTCACGTGGTGAAGTACCTGGATGCTTCAATAAATTATATTGTAATATGACTAAATGCCTGGTGTGGTTCTAATGCACAACAAAGCTTATACGTTTTCCAAAGATGGCTCCTGCCTGTATACGCGAAGTGGACTGTCTTTATAAAGTATCTTCTTATTAAACGGTCTGTACACTTACAATGTTCTCAATGCTTCGGTTTGCATGTAGGGACCCTGATTATGCTACAGTGTTAGTGTTGGGCTATTTTGAGCCTTGTTAGTGGTATTAACTAGCGATTTTTATTTTCATTACTCTATGCCCTATATACTAGCGTTATAAGCGAAACAGTTTTTAGAGATAAAACTCTTTAAATTCGATAATCATGAAAACAAATCTCAGAGAACGGTTGACTATGTACCAATGTGTAATTAGACCAAAGGTACATTTTACGCCAGAGTTCTCCTTTAAAAACAGAAAGCATGAAAACAAGAACAAGAATCACAGTGTTTCGGGATCGGATTCGTTCACAATGAATTTACTGTAAAAAAAAAAATTAATAGATAACATGTGACAGTTAACCACAAACTCATGTTTTATTTTTGGGGAAAATCTTACTCGCAGTGGCCAGTAGATTTTAAGCAGCGAAGGGCAGATTTGTGTTTTTATTAGTTAATGTTTGACTTGACCCAGATCTGTGGAGAAACCCTGAAAGCTCTTCAGGAACGCACATACAACCACACTGCTGTCACGTGACCGCGATGGTCTGCGTGTGTATGGTGCGAGTGTACTGTAATTGGTTTATTTCACTCCAGTAAACACAGTCTGTCTCGAGAGACATGCAAGTAGGAATACCTCTAGTGCTATCAGAGCCACGGCTGCAGACTCCATTCACTTTACAGCCATTACAGCAGCCTCACTTCACTTACTACTGCTACTATCATTGAGACGAACGCCATGCTCAAATTCTTCTGCTCCACTACTACCATTCCAGCTAAAAGGGAAGTTCTCAGGCTAACGTTCTTTCAATCACTTTCAATCACAAATGTTCTTTCAATTACTTGAAAAGAATGTTGTTTCAAAGTTAATGTTCTTGAAACGTTTATTCAGAAAAACATTTCGTTTTAGTTGGACGTTCATAATATGTTTGAATGATACTGATGTTCAGAGAACCTTCAAAAGTAACATTGCCATAATGTTTACAAAAATGGTCAAATGGAAAGTTGTCTTAAAGGTGCATTGCGCAAAGTATGTGAGTTTTTGCAGAACTACGCCCCCACTGGCAACAAGCGAAACTGCAACCAGAGGTGTGCCACATGCACACGCACACACTTGATACAAGCTGTTCATAACCAAAGGAGCATCAGCCGCAATGGAAATTTAAACTTTAGGGGATATAAAATAGACATACACTACCGGTCAAAAGTTTTAGATCAGTAAGATTTTTTTATGTTTTTAAAAGAAGTCTCTTCTGCTCACCAAGGCTGCAATTTTTTTATAAAAAATACACAAAAAACACAGTAATATTGTGAAATATTATGACAATTTAAAATGACTTTTTTATGTTAATATATATTAAAATGTAATTTAATCCTCTGAAAAAAGCTGAATTTTCAGCATCATTACTCCAGTCTTCAGTGTCACATGATCCTTCACAAATCACTCTAATATGATGATTTTATGCTCCAAAAACATGTATGATTATTATCCATGTTGAAAACAGTTTTTTACATTTTTATTTCAGGATTCTTTGATGAATAGAAAGTTCAAAAGAACAGCTTTTATCTGAAATGGAAAGATTTTGTTACAGTAAAGACAAAAGTTACAATAAAGACATTTATAATGTTAGAAAAGATTCTAATTAAATAAATGCTGTTCTTTTGAACTTTCTATTCATCAAAGAATCCTGAAATAAAAATGTAAAAAACTGTTTTCAACATGGATAATAATCATACATGTTTTTGGAGCATAAAATCATCATATTAGAGTGATTTGTGAAGGATCATGTGACACTGTCACGGTCTCATGGATTCAGTGACTCGCCCTCGCTATGTGTGTGCGTGTAGTACGAATGGGCGCGGCTCATCAGCATTGCTCGTTATCCCGCTGATGAGCTGATTTAGCGCCAGCTGTTTTGAATGAGAATGTCCTATATATTGTTTGTCATGTCGTCTTGTCTTTGTCAGATGGTTGTTGAGGTTCTCGGATTGCTCACCAGTTTTCTCCTCACTCTAGTGTTTGTTCCTGTGCTTTGGATTAATTTCTGTTTGGATACGTCCGCTGTTTCTGACTGTTTCTGATGATGGATTACGCTGCCCTGTTCTGAGTTATCCAGCCTGATCACCGTCTGTACCTGACCCTCGGATTCGTTCCAGCCGTTAGTGGATCATCGGTTCCTGTTCTGTCTGCCCACGGAGTCCTGCGCTATCAAGCCTAGTTTTGGTCTGCCTGCCTATTCGTCTGTGACACTGCTCTCTCTCTCTCTGGGTTTAAATAAACTCGTTCACTTGCAATTGAATCCACGTCTGTTCCTTACTGCTGTGACAGAACCATCTGACCATTCATGGATTTAGCGAGTGCGGAAGACGTCGGGCAGATGGTTGTCGACAACAACGCCCGCATGGATCGTCAAGATGAACAGATCGGAGCCTCGGGACGGGCGATCCAGGCTCTGGTAGCGCAGGTGTCTGAGCTCACCTCTCAAATACATCGTCTGAGGGGTCCCGCTGTGCCAGCACAGCCCCCGCCTGTTCCCCCAGCACCTCCCAACGTCAATCGACCTGAGCCGCGCATTCCCACTCCAGAGAGATATTCGGGTGAGCCTAATTTATGCAGAGCTTTCTTAACTAAATGCTCAATCTTTTCTCTCTCCAGCCTGTGACATTTTTTTCGGAGGAGAGTAAAGTGGCATTGGTAATGACGTTGCTGTCTGGACGCGCGGCTCAGTGGGGAACAGCGGTGTGGCAGAACCAACACGAGTGCTGCTCCTCGTTCCAAGCACTTGAGGAGGAAATGAGGCGCGTGTTCGAACCGCGCGGTGGCCGGACGTGAGGCGGCTCGTCAATTGGCCGATCTTCGTCAGAACAACAGCTCAGTGTCTGACTACTCCATCCAGTTTCGAACATTGGCCGCCGAGTGCAGATGGAACGAGGAGGCACAGTGGGACCTATTCCTGCATGGGCTGGCTGACCGTGTTCAACGGGAAATCTACACTGTGGAACTACCGAAGACTCTAGATGGACTAATTGAACTGGCACTACGTGTTGATGCTCGCTTACAACAGGGAGTGAAACGTCAGTCCCACATTCCTATGGTTGACGGAGGAGACTTTTCCGGTTTCAGAGCCACGAACACGGTCAGCCCCTCGGAACGATCCTGAGCCCATGCAGGTGGGTCGAGCTCGACTCTCCCGGGAGGAGAGAGAACACCGTCGCTCGAGAGGTCTGTGTCTCTACTGTGGGGAGGCTGGCCACTTTGTTTCCACCTGTCCTTTAAAAGGCCAAGCCCGGCGGTAGGACGGAGGCTACTGTCGGGCGGATTATCCTGGACCAGACCCTCGAGCGCCACCCGTCTCCCGGTGAGACTCCAGTGGGCAGACGGATCCTTCAACGGCGAGGCACTGGTGGACTCTGGAGCGGAGGGGAACCTGATTGACTCTTCACTGGCCAAAAGACTTCACCTCCCCATCACGGCCCTGCATCACCCCATTCACATCCACGCACTCAACGGACAGGAGCTCCCGGGAGTCACTCACATCACTGGAGTTATGACACTCATCACTTCGGGTAACCACACTGAGAGGATCTCACTCTATCTCACCCAGTCACCTCACGCCCCGATTGTCCTGGGTCATCCGTGGTTGGTTGAGACACGGGCCCCGGATAGAGTGGGGACTTAACTCCGTGTCCAGTTGGAGTGAACAATGTTATGCCTCATGTCTTTCGTCTGCTGTTCCGTCTGTTTCTCGTTCTGTGTTGCAGGAGGAGCCAGTGAATCTGTCTAACGTGCCACCGGGGTATCTCGACCTGAAGGAAGTGTTCAGTAAGTCCCGGGCTGCTTCTCTTCCTCCGCATCGTCCCTATGACTGTGCGATAGATTTATTACCAGGTATGTCTCCGCCTAAGGGCAAGTTATATTCACTTTCTGTCCCAGAAAGGGAGGCTATGGAGAAATATATTTCTGATTCTCTGGCAGCGGGGTTCATTCGTCCTTCCTCTTCTCCAGCGGGGGCGGGATTCTTTTTTGTGGGGAAGAAGGATGGGTCGTTGCGACCTTGTATTGATTACCGGGGGTTGAACAACATCACGGTAAAGAATACTTATCCCTTGCCGTTGATGTCTTCAGCTTTCGAGAGGTTGCAAGGAGCATCCATCTTCACGAAATTGGATTTACGTAATGCTTATCATTTGGTCCGCATCAGGAAGGGGGATGAATGGAAGACCGCGTTTAACACCCCCAGGGGGCACTTTGAATATTTGGTTATGCCTTTCGGGCTTTCCAACTCCCCAGCGGTCTTCCAGGCACTCGTGAATGACGTGTTGAGAGACATGGTAGACCAGTTCATATATGTTTACCTGGATGACATATTGATTTTTTCTTCGTCTCTCCAGGAACATGGTCAACACGTCAGACGAGTGCTTCAGAGGCTGCTAGAGAATGGGCTTTTTGTCAAGGCGGAGAAATGCACGTTTCATGCACAGTCTGTTCCCTTTTTAGGGTACATCATTTCGTCTGAGGGAGTACGGATGGACCCTGAGAAGGTTAAGGCTGTGGTGGAGTGGCCAAGCCCAGATTCCCGTAAGGCCCTACAGAGGTTTCTGGGGTTCGCCAACTTCTACCGGCGTTTCATTCGCAACTTCAGCCAACTAGCCGCGCCTCTGACTGCTTTGACCTCCCCCAGAACGGCGTTCAGGTGGTCAAGCACAGCGGAGGCTGTGTTTGCCAAACTGAAAGGCCGCTTCGTTTCAGCCCCCATCCTTATAGCCCCTGATTCATCACGTCAGTTTATGGTGGAGGTCGACGCGTCAGAGGTGGGGGTAGGAGCAGTGCTGTCGCAACGCTCTCCCACAGACGACAAGATGCATCCCTGCGCGTTTTTTCCCATCGATTATCTCCCGCCGAACGTAACTACGACATTGGTAACAGAGAGTTGTTGGCTGTCAAGTTAGCGTTGGAGGAATGGCGTCATTGGTTAGAGGGGTCGGGGGTACCTTTTATCGTCTGGACTGATCACAAGAACTTAGAATACATTAGATCTGCTAAAAGATTGAACTCCAGGCAGGCTCGGTGGGCACTTTTTTTCGGACGTTTTGATTTTGTTATTTCGTACCGCCCGGGTTCCAAAAACATCAAACCCGACTCTTTATCTCGTATTTTTGACCGCTCCGAACGCCCGTCTACTCCCGAGTGCATTTTTCCTGAGACACTAATTGTCTCCACACTCAATTGGGAGGTCGAATCGAAGGTCAAGTCGGCCTTAGAAGGGGTAACGCCTCCGCCCGGGTGTCCACCGAACCGCTTATTTGTGCCGGAGGGATTACGGTCCGACGTCATTCAGTGGGGGCATTGTTCCAACGTGGCTTGTCATCCAGGAGTTAATCGCACTACCTTTTTAGTCAAGCAACGATTCTGGTGGCCTCTCATGGCTCGTGATGTCCACAGTTTTGTTTTGGCTTGCTCGGTTTGTGCCACTGGTAAGACTTCCAATCGACCTCCAGATGGGTTACTCCAACCGCTGCCTGTCCCTTCGAGACCCTGGTCCCACATAGCGCTAGATTTTATTACCGCCCTCCCACCCTCCCAGGGTAACACGGTCGTTTTGACTGTGGTGGACCGGTTCTCGAAGGCGGCTCATTTCATTCCCTTGCCCAAATTACCCTCAGCCAAGGAGACAGCGTTGGCCGTTGTAGATCACGTCTTTCGTTTACATGGCCTCCCGACAGACGTGGTTTCCGACAGAGGTCCCCAGTTTGTGTCCAGATTTTGGAGAGAGTTTTGTAAATTACTGGGAGCGACGGTTAGTCTGTCCTCAGGGTTTCACCCCCAGAGCAATGGTCAAACCGAGAGAGCCAACCAAGATTTGGAGAGGACGTTACGATGTTTAGTCTCCAAGAATCCTTCGTCCTGGTGTCAACAACTTTCTATGGTGGAGTACGCACACAACACATTGCCAGTGTCGTCCACGGGTCTTTCTCCGTTCGAATGTAGTGTAGGTTACCAGCCACCTATTTTTCCCAGTCTGGAATCCGAAGTCGCGGTTCCCTCCGCTTACGCCTTCATCCAGAGGTGTCAGCGCACATGGACCAGAGCCCGTGAGACTCTGCTCCAGGTGCGTGCTCGCACCAAGGCTAAAGCCGATCGCCACCGGTCTAAGCCTCCCGTATACGTCGTGGGTCAAAAAGTGTGGCTTTCAACCAAGAACATTCCGCTCCGCTCCGTCTCTAACAAGCTTGCTCCTAAATTTATTGGCCCGTTTACTGTCACCAAAATGATTAGTCCGGTGACAGTCCGCCTCAACCTGCCTCCAGCGTACAGGAGGATTCACCCCGCCTTCCATGTATCCAAAATTAAACCCGTGTTTCGTTCCATCATTAATCCGCCTGCCCCGGTTCCTCCCCGCCGCGTCTCGTAGATGGGGAACCAACTTATTCGGTTAATCGTATACTGGATTCTAGACGGAGGGGACGTGGATTCCAGTACTTGGTGGACTGGGAAGGTTACGGTCCGGAGGAGAGAAGTTGGGTTCCGGCTAGGGACATCTTGGATCACTCCCTTATCGATGATTACAATCGGCAGGTAAGGGGGTCTGAGAACGCCAGGCGGCGTTCTTAGGAGGGGGGTACTGTCACGGTTCATGGATTCAGTGACTCGCCCTCGCTATGTGTGTGCGTGTAGTACGAATGGGCGCGGCTCATCAGCATTGCTCGTTATCCCGCTGATGAGCTGATTTAGCGCCAGCTGTTTTGAATGAGAATGTCCTATATATTGTTTGTCATGTCGTCTTGTCTTTGTCAGATGGTTGTTGAGGTTCTCGGATTGCTCACCAGTTTTCTCCTCACTCTAGTGTTTGTTCCTGTGCTTTGGATTAATTTCTGTTTGGATACGTCCGCTGTTTCTGACTGTTTCTGATGATGGATTACGCTGCCCTGTTCTGAGTTATCCAGCCTGATCACCGTCTGTACCTGACCCTCGTATTCGTTCCAGCCGTTAGTGGATCATCGGTTCCTGTTCTGTCTGCCCACGGAGTCCTGCGCTATCAAGCCTAGTTTTGGTCTGCCTGCCTATTCGTCTGTGACACTGCTCTCTCTCTCTCTGGGTTTAAATAAACTCGTTCACTTGCAATTGAATCCACGTCTGTTCCTTACTGCTGTGACAGACACTGAAGACTGGAGTAATGATGCTGAAAATTCAGCTTTTTTTCAGAGGAATAAATTACATTTTAATATATATTAACATAAAAAAGTCATTTTAAATTGTCATAATATTTCACAATATTACTGTGTTTTTTGTGTAATTTTTATCAAAAAATCGCAGCCTTGGTGAGAAGAAGAGACTTCTTTTAAAAACATAAAAATCTTACCGATCTTAAACTTTTGACCGGTAGTGTATATATTATTATAGATCAATTAGCAAAGTCACACTGAACAGCTGCAATTCAACTCTGACATTTAGCTTGCATTTCCCCAATTATAATTTAGGCTAAAATTTAATATATTTTGAGACCTTCATAATAATATGTTCTCCGCCTCTCTTTCTTTCTTATTGGGCTGTCACGTTGCATATTTCCCATCTAGAGTGATACTGAGATGGAAAAGCATGACATGGTTATGATATGGATGTGTGATGCTGAAATATGACTTGGCAGAAATTCGTCTCCCCTTTCAAACAGGACTGAGAAGCTTGTTACCCTCTCACACTGAAATATAATTACCACAGATGAGTTTCTGAGATCTTCTAAACATCGCAGCATAACTGTTGAATCTGGTTCAGTGTAACTAACATCTCATTGCGCTTTAAATAACGTCAGAGGATTGATTGCGTTTCTAATGTTGTATATTAAAATTTCTCTCGTATTCATACTAAACAGATGCCAATTGATCAAATAATCTTAATTATATCACTATTAAGTCATAAAGACACTGTTTCCTGAAGAATAACACACATTATTATATTTAATCTGATTGTGGTTTAATGGGCAGAACTCCATGTGTGTTTAATGACATACACTGATCTGATTGGTTTAGGTCGTAAAGCTGTTCAGGGTCAGTGTACTCACAGATGCTACTGTAGAGATTAACAGCTTTAAAAACACACACGTAAACAAGTGCCTTTGTGTGTGTGTGTGTGTGTGTGTGTGTGCCCGTAAGAAAGAATACTATTCCAGACAAAGTGAAGACAGGGCATATTGCCATCTGTTTTGATTATTTCATGTCTGTGAGGAAAACATTGATGCAAAGAGGTGATTTCCTTCATAAAAAACAACAACAGAACAACATCTACTACAAAATGACCTTTGTATGACCTTTAAATTACCAAAATAAATTCCCAAGTAAGCCTTCATATCATTAATTGCTATATCAGAACAGAAGTTTTTCTTTTGTTTCCAAAGGGAAACTGTAGTCACTATGGCAACAGTGCAGTGATGACATCATCTTCATTTTGTGTTATTAAGAGACCTTTGACTCGTGTTATTTATTTTTAATCTGATATTATGATTGATATCATTAAAATTAACTCCGAAGCTCATCATTCAAATGTGAACGCATTATAATATCATGGCAAGAGAGAAAGGTTTCCAATTAAATTAATAAATTCATGTCAGCAGTGCTGTGGCTTGGATATTTTGTTTGTTACGCTGAAAATAAATCTGCTGCTGTAGTATGTAAAGATGTATGTAAAGATAAAATATGCACTGAAACATCTTAATAATTCTGTCCGTGTGTAATGTGCTTTTCTGGGAAATTGTAATTCATAACTTTTCAGGGAACAATGCATTCATAAAGAAAAATATATTTGTTTGTTAACGTTAATGCTCTGAGAATGTTTTAAGAGGATTTAGATGAGCCTCCAATAAGCTTTTCTCTCTCTCTCTCTCTCTCTCTCTCTCTCTCTCTCTCTTATCTCCACACAGACACTAAACATAGAGATAAATAACAACAAAACAAATTAGTCTAATAATATATACAGTATATCACAGTATCACCACAGCTAGCAGTGCCAATCCATTGCTTTTATACAACAGCTCAATAAATACATTTATATTAAAGGTGCGTCTTGCGGAAGAACATTGTAGCCGGAACTACTTTCTCCTTCATCCTTCCCTCAGGTCCTTTTGAGTTTTTTTATTTAAAATGTTAAAAATTTACTGTTATTAGAGGGTTACTTTTGTCACACTTAAACCACAAATACACACTCAAAAAAAATGGATTTGAGGAGTTTTTTTGGTTGAAATTTGTGGTTGAAAGTAACAAATCCTTCACTTACGGGTCAATTTGACCCACATAAGAATGAATGCGGAGAAATGTTTCAGTACACAGAAAAACCTAAAAATGCTCAATTCAAACTTAAAAATTCTAAAAATTGTATCAAATAATTATTTTTATAATGTTCTGATTTTTATAATTGAATGCATCCTTAAGAAAAAAATAACTGTAGAACCTAAATGGAAAGCTTGATTGCTAGGACTACATCCAGTGACTAGAGTGATGAACTATCATGTTACTGGTATTTTTTCCACAAGAGGTTGGCAAAGACACCCAATGTAAGATATTTAGAATACATGAAATTACTGAATCATTTTGAATGTTTGAATGTGCTTGAATTACTGAAATTACTGTGTATTTATAATTTAGCCCAATTGATAAAATCTAGTAATTTAAAGGTGAATAGAATAAAAAATCTCCCCAAAAATGCATTAAAAATAGAAAAAAATATTCTAAAAATGAAATAGAAATAGCTTTCAGACGAAAAAAAAGTATAATTTTGGGGCTTCGGGTCATTTTGCACTGCGCGTTATGGAAGGATTTGTTACAGGACGTGAGGGAAGGATGGGTGTTAGATAATCAGATAGCTGCTAATGCTAAGATCGTCCCCGCTGTATTTAGGTCTTAAACAGTCCGAATACAAACACTTATTAAAGGCATAACTTACCCTAGTGATTCAGGATATGACAAAATCACAGCTTGGAAGATGAACTCATGATGTAGGCTACTCTAATCGGATCTAACCTAAATTTAGTAACGTTACATTTTCGAATAAAAAGAGTTGCATAGTGTAGGCTACCTTTAAAAAGGCCAACCTTACATTTTAGACCGTTCGTCATTCCTCCGTCCGCTTTGTTCCCCCAACGGAAATATTTCCAAACGGATCACGATTCGATGAGAATCGGTGATTCATTCCTGGTTAAATCAACGTGTTTGCAAACGAAATCGTTTCCGAGTGAATGATTCAATCAACTCATTCATATAACACGTCATTGTTCGTCCTCTGACTGAATCAGTGAACAAATGATTCTATGATTCATAGACGGTCATATTTGGACATACTGACGAATCGAATGGGGATAAACTGCATTTTTATTGTTTATTGAATAATAATATCAACAGCAATGTATTGCTTATTATTATTATTATTAACCTATTATTATATTCAATAATTGATTATTGTAATCTAAGTTTATAATTATTATAATTAATGATTAAAACGAGACGTACACTGATAGTAGAGATAACTTAACTGTGCGGTTTTATGTTTCCTTTGAGCAGTTTGATTATTAACAGAAGAAAGACTGTGAGATAAGCTGAGTCCCTCCCTTTTCAGTGAACTTCAGGTAAAACTCCTTCAGACTGAGTAGACTCGTCCATCAGTGGCGGTGTTTTCGTCTCTTACTCCGGTGTTCGTGGCGGTTTTGTGTGTTATTATAGTGTTTCTCTTTGAAAACTCCCTGAGGAGAGAGAGCAGATCCAAGCAGAAGAGTTCCAGGAGACACAGCCAGACCATGGGTGCGATGAGGATCTGCAGGACGACACAGAAATCAGCAGGAAACACAGCGGTATCTCTACACTATATTTCTGTAAACAAATAAAGTAGTAAGTGACAGGAAACTTGACTTTTTTATTTTAGTTTAACACCCATTGTCCAGTCTACCAAAAGCAAAAATACTTACAATAATACTAATAATCAAATATGTTAACATTTAAATAAATAAAACAGCATTAGTAGATGCACTTATAGATTTTTACATTAGTATAGAGAATTATAATCATAATTTCTCATTATAATTCAAATTAATGTATTGATATACTATTGTAATATTGTTATATTATGTCATTTAATTCATACCAGCCATGCCCCCAAACCAAAACCAATCATGGATATAAATATACAGACCATATTTTTAAAAGAAAGTAGACCCAGTATATAATAAGCATACGATTAATGCAATGAGCAAAAAAATGAGTAACTGGCCCTCAGGAGGTTAAATAAGAATATGTTCAGTGTCATTTTGAGCACTTGAAACTGTCTGGATGGTTAGAGTACAAGAGTCGGACAGCAAACATAAACTCGACCTCAAGCCTTAGAAGAGGGAAGTCGAGCCAAAAATGCAGAACTTTTGAAGAGATCTCATGCGTTTGAGCTCAGAACTTTATGGGGCAGAGTTTCGAGACCCAATGCAAAGGTTCAAGTCCAAAAAAAGTCTTGCTGAAGATGTTGCAACATACGGAACAGGTATTCTGTATTAACAATGACTTTAGCCTCAATAAACTCCTAATTTCTGCTTATTAATAGTTAGTAAGGTGTTTGTTAAATTTACAGTATTGGGAAGAAGTAAGGGATGTAGATATATGATCATGCAGAATAACCCATTAATGTGCTTTATAAGTAATTAGCAGCTCATACCCTTGTTATCTGCAAGTTAATAGTGAGAATTTGACCCTCAACTAAAGTGTTACCCCATATATTATTTTTCATAATTGCATATAAGTAATCATATTTTGCATATATGTCAGTTTCTGATGACCAATAAAAACAGGAGACAGATGAGACTGCCATGATGTGAATTTGTGTTTCTTTTTAATGGCTAAATCTGTTGTCTGTGCACAGAGGATGGTGATGATTGGCTAGACACAACAGAGGAAGAAGGCTTAGTCCATATCCCATACACTCCTTGCTCAGTACTCCTCTGCCGAATGCTGGAGCGCTCGGAGAAGTTTCACTCGCTCATGAATCTGAGACGGTCTGTCCGCTTCATCAGGTCCAGAACTCGTTCCAAAAGAAGTGATTGACAATGTCATCCGCACTGCTGGTAATGCAGCCAATCGCTATGATCAGAACAAGTCAAAGCCAGCCCTTTTGTTTCATTCACTCTCTCTCTTTGTTCTGTGTGTGTGTGTGTAAGGCACTGCCCCCAGTGGAGCTCACACTGAGCCCTGGACGTTTGTGTGTCATATCTGATGCCAGATGTGAAACACAAGATCAGAGAGATCGTTAAGGAGAGAGGAGGAGATATCAACTACAAGCAAAGGATGGGAGACAAGTGGGTCCATGACCTGAAGAGACTTGGTGTGTTTCAAATAGACAAGAGGCTTGTTTTTTTTTACATATAGTTTTTTGCTTAATGTTTATTTTAATTTTTTTTGCTGTACTATGTATTTATCATGTATTATAATTTAATATAACAATTACAGACACATAATAATAGTAATATGAATGGATACATCTCATTTAGCTTGATATTAGCGCCCCTTGTGGTTACTGTTTTATATCTCTTTTACCATGGTTAATGTTTGCAGAACAGTTAAGAGGTCACATAAAAAAGTGAAATTATAATGATTATAAAACAATATACAGTAATTTATTAATATTATTTATAAGAAACAATAATATTTATAATAGTATAATATTATACAATTAAAATATATTGTATACATATATAATATATAATAATATAATATTTTTGTTGTTGCAATACTGTTCACAGTAATATAACAACAATATTTATTAAAAATAAAAATGTTTATAATACTATGATAATTAAGATGTAAAAAATATATTTATAATACTATACACTAATATAATTATTATTATTGATTTTGTTGTAAGGGTATACACAGTCATATTATAATAATATATAAGAAATAATACTATTATATTTATAAAATTAAAAAATATATTTATAATATGATACACTATAATATAATAATTAAATCCATTATTATTATTGTAATTTTTGTAATACTGTTACAGTATACAGTAATATAATACAATATTTATTAGTAATTATAAAGTTGATAATACTATACACTGTAATATGATAATAAAAATTATGATTATTATTGTTTTTATTGTTGTAATGCTGTGTACAATGCGTGATCATATTTGTAATACACTGTGTCTTTCACAGGACAAACTGGGTGAAGGAGTATTTGGATGTGGCTCCGTATCTGATCCTAGTGTTTAAGCAGACTCATGGACTTCTGCCCAACGGCAAGAAAAAAGACTCACTATTACAATGAAATCAGTGTGTCGATTTCCTGTGGGATTCTGCTGGCCGCCCTGCAGGTGAGACTCGGAAACGCGCGTACACATCAAACATTTGTGGATCTTTGAATTTGAATTTCATGTGCTATTCCATTTTGTGGTGTTAGAATGTTGGGCTGGTTACCGTGACGACCACGCCTTTGAACTGTGGTCCACAGTTGAGGACCTCCTCCAGCGACCAGCCAATGAGAAGCTTCTAATTCTGCTTCCTGTCAGCTATACCTGCGTCTGACGCCAAAGTGCCTGACCTCAGACACATGAGGACCTCAGCGACATAATGGTGACCGTGTGACAAGCACCAGCTGCTGGAAGCCATAATAACACCACATCTTTAGATCTCTTTGAATGTATGATTATGTTCTTTGTCTAAAATGAGTTTCGTCAAATTAGACCAATGTTCTGATCTCACTGCTTTGTTTTTATGAGACCATAAAGGGATGTTCCAGCGATGGTTCAACATTTGAATACAGTTCCATGGTTCTTTCAATGGATGCCTCATATTGTGAATCTGCTGTGATCTATGTAAAACACTTCAATGAAGACATGTTTGTATCTTATGGTTTCTGCACTCTCACTCCACAAAGGGGCTTCATGATTATTTTACAGTGGTTGGTAAAGGATTCAATTTGCAATAGTCAGTCTCTAAATTACAGTTCACCATGGGGTTCTTACAGTATAGTATGTTTAAAGGTAAAGTGTGTATTGTTTATTATATTGACATACTGTTGTGCTTTTAATATTCATCTTTTGGACTAGGAACGCATTCTAGAGCTTTCAAGCATTTCTAAGCGCATTGCTGTTGTTCATGATATGATTTAGCAGCTTGACAGAGCAATGCTAGCAATGGTAAAACCATTGACTGGTTAAAGCAGTGGTTCTCAAAGTGCGGAAGATCAGCAGAAAAAGACAGCTTCAAGTGTGTGCCTTTATGAACGTACATTCAGCCTACACTGAATTATTTTCCATCAGACTGTTGACTTGTCACCGTTGCAAAAGCCGAACATAGAAGTTGCTGGCCATTAGAAAAAGCACCTTTCCAGCAGCAACCTAATTTTTTAAGCATGCTAAAAATGCTAAAAAATATGCTAAAACATGCTATGCTAAAATATGCTAAAACCTTCAAACTTCAAGGTTTTAAAACTTTTTTCAAACTTTCTGTTCAGGCTTTCTCAAGCTCAACATAATAGTTTGTCTTAATGAATTTCTTAGCATGTTGAAATACTTTCTTCATATTCGATCGTATGCGCTATTCGCTAAATTCTCGAGAAGAATGTACACTGTTTCGTTTTCCCAAATAACTTACACACAATCATTCTGTTCCTCAAATGTGTATTTAAAAGTTAGAAAAAATATTTTTATTTTACAATCATTTGATTTGGTTAGCAATTACATTTTCGTACTATTACAAGTATTAATAGTAGTAATTTTTAGGATGTTATTACAATAAAAAGAAAACATGTTAATTAATTTGACTAATTTTATTTTCCCACAATAAGTTTTGTGTCATGGATGGAGATGACGATATGATGGCTAATATCATATTTGTAATGTACATTAAACCTGTAGTCTTCTGGAATAAGAAACATGATAATATATAGTCTTAATTGACCTTAGAATTTAGCGGAAAATATGATCAAAATTTAGAAAACTGAAAATGTTATCAAGTAAAATAAAAAAAATTATTAGGACTTTAACTTTTTACCAAACAAACTTTTATTTTGAAAATAAATTGTTCAATAGACGTTGACGTATTTGACGTTGACTAGTACAGGAAGTTCCTTTTAGTTAGTTACGTTGACAGATCTCCATTAATCGATCATCTGTATTAGACATGTTGTGATCGATATGAGGAAGTGAATATGTGATAAATCTCAACATTGTTGTAGTTGTACTGTTAATGCGTCGCGCTCGATAAGCACAGCGGTGTAGTTTGAGTGGGTCGCCGAGGATGTCGTGCTCGCTGGAGAAGGTGCTCGGCGACGCGAGGACTTTCCTGGAGCGGCTGAAGGGAACACGATAACGCCGCGGAGGGTCTCATCGACCAGTCCAGCGTCCTCAGCCAGAAGATACACAGCATGAAGGAGGTCGGAAACACTCTCCCTGACAAGGCATGATATAAAATCTCTTACTGACCACCCTACAGAGCATCTAACGTTATTTATAGTATGGCAAAAAGCATGCACTGCACGAATTACAGTTTGCATGTTATTGCATGTACAATATGATTTATTGCTGTAAAGCATTTATTACTCACTGTGGGTTTTGTTTTACTTGAGAAGCAAAATGACTTCAGATAGTGAATCTTGTCAAAAACAAATATGACATGGGGTTATGAAAAATAAACTTAATTCAAAAGCTTATATTATAAAGGCAGATGTCTTTCATGTTTTAAGGATACACTAATACGTGTTTTTCAGACAACAAGACTTATCTTAAGTCATTTTTGACCTTGAGTTTGTTTGTTTGTTTGTATGATGATTTAAATATATATTTTAGATATTTGTAATTTAAAACAAGACAAAAACATAGAGTAAGAACGTCATTTTTGCTGTGCCTCAGGTTACTCCAGGAAAATCTGTGGATAAAAGCTTGGTTGCAATGCAATATTAAAGTTTTGACGATAACTAATAATTATGTTTTATGGCTGAAAATTTATATGATGTCTGATTTTATAAATACTGTTGACATGCATATTAGTCTTTCATTTTGTGCAAAGTGAAATCAGGAATAAATTTGATAATATACAAATTTGATGGTTGATTTTTACGAAATATAGTGTTAATGTTCTAGTACAACTAATCTATTCTTTTATCTCTATTTTTTTTTGCATTTGGGACTAAATTTAATTTATGTTGATTTCAACCCTGCAACTAATGATCATTTTGATATATTATTATTATTATTCTGTTGTTTATTTACTTGATTAATTGGATAAAGTCAAATATTCTTCTCTCTCTCAAAATATATATATACAATTATTATCCTTGTTAATTATTTACATTAGCAGTTTTGTATTAGTGTATATGTTGCATTGCTTTTGACACCATATGAAGCATATTCAATAACTACCCAATATGAAGTCTCTGTTTTCCCTGTCTTTAGTACACCGAGGAAGGCACAGAGTATCAGGAGCTGTCCAGATACAAACCTCACGTCCTGCTGACCCAGGAGAACACCCAAATCAAAGATCTCCAGCAGGAGAACAGAGGCAAGACAGCTCCAGTTTCTTCACAGAGTCTCACATTTTGAAATTGAAACCTTGATTGGACTCTTTGTGCTGTTCACAGATCTCTGGCTGTCTCTGGAGGAGCACCAGTACGCTTTAGAGCTGATCATGGGCCGCTACCGAAAGCAGATGCTTCAGCTGATGATGGAAAAGAAAGAGCTGGACACTAAACCTGTGCTCAACCTTCACCAGGAAAATGCCATGGTGCCAAACCGTTTTCATCACATAAGATGTCTTTCCTTAAAAGTGCCCCTTTATGCTTTTTCAAGTATTACTTTTCATATGGATATTAGAGTGTCTCAGTGTCTCAGTCTGATTCCTACACAAACCTACGTAGGATTTATAACAAATTTGCATAATGCAACAATACCATGTGTCTATGGCTACTTTGACTCTCAAACACTGTATTTGTATCTGAGACTGGACGAGTTTGGTTAAATAGCCAAAAATAGCCACCGGGTGCCATTGAATTCCATTGAATTTAGTTGTATATATTCTGCCTTCACAAATGAATACATTTCTGTCCAAATATCAATTCTGTCACAAAATTTGGAACTTTGAGACACAGACCTTTCTGGCAATATGTGTTTTGTCAAGATTATAAAAGGTTTTGATCATAAATTATGAAATATAACAATGACTTCGAACTCAACAAAATTATCAATCTTTAAAAAATATGTCAGAATGAAACCTAAAATAAGCTTTTTTCCTCCCAGGAGGTTCAAAACCAGTTGGAGCGGATCTGTGAAATGGGTCAAGTTATGCGTCAAGCTGTACAGATGGACGACCGACACTACTGCTCGGTGAAAGAGCGACTGGCACAGCTCGAGGGTACTGCCTTTATTTGATTTTGCCCGATTGGACACTAATCATTTATGCTTTTGTATCTCACCTTTATTTTCAAGTCACCTTTATTCATAGCACTTTATACAACAGAAATTGTTTTGAGAGCTGCTTCACATAACAGGAAAGTAAGTGTGGCAGCAGTGTGGACTGAAGTAAACAATAACTTAAATATATTTTAGTATACGTGTAATAATCTTTGGAAATACTACAGTTTCTCTGTTCATCTGCTAAAGAATTTAACGCTCGTATTAGCTCTACCAATTAGCTATTGCTTGAACAGGTTACTCATATCTAATCATTTCTGTGATGCATTTTAATTTTTAATTTTGCAACTTAAGCGTTTAAATATTCATATTAAATCTAGTGTAGGCAAATGTAAATTATGTATTTTCATTTTGCACCAAACGTTGCTAGAATGGTAATGTAAAAAGTACATTTAAATACAGAATGCAATGCCATTTTACATATTGCATTGTCATTTCGCATTTTACATTTCAAATTGAATATTGCTACTAAGAGCCCGAACCAATAAAGGATTTTGAAGGCCGATACCGATACAAATATTTGTTGGTTTTAAAATCCGATATTCCGATATATCGGCCGATATTTTTTACATTTTTTTTTATTTCAGAAACGCGCAACAAAAGATGAACAGATTTCCCTAACATTAGTTATTTGTAGTTATTTATGAGTTTCAACTAAAATAATATGATTATGCATTTTAAAAAGAAACTTGTTTCTTTATTTGTCACAACAGAACAGAGTAACATCAAAATATATTAAAGTTCTGATAAATAAAATAATAATTAGTCCCACATTGCCTTATAAGCTACCTTATAATACGTATGCCGATAAATCGGTCTGGCTCTAATTGCTACCCATATGCTTCCATAAATATGAGACTAATTCAAATTGTGCTCTAAAAAGACAATAGTGTCATCATTCAGCTCAAGTCAGTTCAGTGTTGATTCAGTTCAGTTCAGTTCAATAACTGCAAAGTTTATCATGAAACGCGTTTAATTCTGCTGTAAGGTTTAATCCTACTGAAGACTTGTTGTTATTTAGCTTCATCCAATAGTGTCAGAGCAACCAAACCAATAATATTACTGATTATCTATGTTGTTAAAACCCCTTTTTGTTGACGCAGATTGAAAACAAAGAGCTGAGGGATCTTCTGTCCATCAGCAGCAGCGCCGTGAGGCCGAAGAGAGAGGAGACGAGCCCAACTGAGACGGACGACAAACAGGACTCTGAATAACCTGGAAATCTGGGCTGACCTGGTGTCCACTGACGTTAAAAATCTGTATTGGGTTTTCTCAGCGTGGTTTAGCTTCCTGCTGCCCGATGATGCACTTTCAGATGTTTATTGTTGTTATTGATGCTCTGAAAAATTCAGTTTTAATAACAGACACTGAAGCAAATGTGCATTATAGAACAAATCTGCCTCTATTTCTATTTGCATTTTCAACCAAACAAATTAAAAAATTAGGTTTATTGGCTTAAATTGAGTTGTAGCTTTAGTTTAGCAGGTTTATAGGTGGTCTTAGGTCACATGATTGAATGTGTATACGTGAAAACAGATATTTGCAGACATTAACTAACCTCAAGAGTTGTATTGTTATGAAAGTTGTATGTATCCGCAGTATTGCATCTGTAGACCATTTGATGTGATGATCCTGTAACGGCGTGTCACATGTTCAGCACACTTCCGCAGTGACCAGAATCTTCTTAAAATCGTATTTTATTTGTAAATTGTTGTATTTTCATCTCAGGAAAGCAATCATGTGTACCACAGTTGTTATTTTGTATAACTCGGTATGTAAAAAATAAAATGGAAATATTCAAGTTTAAACGAGTATATATTACATTATAAGGTTGATATTTATGTGATTAAATATCAATTTTTACTAAATATTTATGAAAACTAATAGAAATCAAGCGTTTGGTTACATATAATAATTTGCATACTGTATGATTTGCTTTTTTATCAAAACAGCCAGTTTGGAGGACTGTTTAAATAAATCACATTTATTTAGTTTGCTTGCTTAAAATGCATTATTATTATTGAATATAAATTAAAATGGCTGATTTTTAAGCTATAATTATGATTTTGTTGTATTATTGATTAAGCCTTTGGAATTCAGTGACACTCACCGAACACCTGAAATGTTACTTTTCCCCCAGTTAAACCATGTAATATATATATATATATATATATATATATATATATATAATTATTATAATTTTTTTGACAAACATTTTGCTTTTTCTAAACGTTCAGAGTTTTGTGCCATTACAATAAAGCAGCTATTTTAAAAATCCAAATATATAGATGTTTTGTCTTAATATGACCGAATAAAATTAAAATGATTTCGATTACAATTCAAATTTTCCTCATAATTTCATTTTGTACTATTATATTAAAGAGATAGTTCACCCAAAAACTAAAACAATCAAAAGGTTGTCATTACTCACCCTAACATTGTTCCAAACCTGTATGAGTTTACTTTTTCTGTTGAACATAGCAGAAGAAATAGAAAATAGTACATATTTTGTAATAGAAATTGAAGATATTTTAAATTATATGTTTGTATTTACCCAATTGACGTTAGCCATAGTACCACAAAAAATACTATGGAAGTCAGTGGGTGCCATCAAATGTCTTATCAACGATCTTCAAAATATATATCTTCTTTTATGTTCAACAGAAGAAAGAAATTCATACAGGTTTGGAACAACTTGAGGATGAGTAAATGACGATGGAATAAATTGTTTTTGGTGAACTATCACTTTAATTAAACTTGCAGTACTTCCCCGCCTGTCCGGCTGGTGGCGCCATCATGTTGCGCGAATATACTTGCACTCTCGGCGAAGGAAAGTATGACAGCGTTCTAGTGCAGCCTTCAAGCTAAAGTCATCCCGTCTGCTGTCATCATGTCTGAGAAAGAGATCGGCCAAAAGTGGGATCGCTGCCTCGCGGACTGCGCTGTTAAAGTCGGTAAGGATTGGTTTCATTATAATAATCTGCTTAATTCACGGCAGGACGTCATGTCCGTGTAGGGCACTCAGGTCATTGATAAGATAGACGCTCACGCGCACATCGGATTTGACTCAAAACGGTTGTGAACTTCTTAATTCGACGGCGGTTCACCCATAAGTTCTGTCTAAGTTATGTTTTGACAGTGTTTTAGGCTTTGAGAACTAATATTTTTGTGTTGTATTAAAAGAATGAACTGAACGTTAACCTTACTAGGACCGCCTTCTACTATTCTCGTCATAGTTTAGATAACGTTACTATGGCAGTGACAGATTACTATGGATAGTTACCGTAGTATTCTGGACATGATACAATGGTATATCCATGGTTTGAAGCGTTTGGACTGTGTTTTTTTATATTAACATAGTATTTTCTTAAAACAATGCATATCAAAGTATTGAAATCTCATCACAGTGCCACAGTCATTTTGTAATGTCACATAATGGTTTTCTCTTGTAGGTACCGGGCTGGGTCTAGGAATTGTGTTCTCTGTTGTATTCTTCAAGCGTAGAGTATTTCATACTATACTTTGAGTAAACCTTGTGTAAATCTTTATCCGTCGTAATATATGAAGATGTTTTTTGCAGGCCGAACAGTCGCCCATTGCATTGGGTACAGGACTGGGTCTTGGCATGGCGTATCTCAAACTGCCAGAATGACTTCAGGTCACATTATGTACTGCACAGTAAAGTGTCTAAGGTTTGTGTTTTCATCATATCTCATCATTACCTTGCAGTTCATGTCCCATGTGGCAAAAACACAGTTTGCATTGGAGACTCATTTGTCAAAACACGCATAGAACTAGAGACCCCAGAGTTGGTCAGATTACTATTCAGGACCACCTCTATAAGTGTGCCAAAGTTGATAATTTTCCTATAAATACTATTACACTCCATCATGGCAGATGAATAATCAATAGGGAGTGCAAATAGCCCACCTTGTTGGGCAGAGGCTGTTTACATTAATGCCAGACAAAACTGTAGTGTAGGGGTAAGACGGTGCATGGCAGAAAGTTTCGACGCAATCGAGTTCGAATCCTTCTTTTGGCGAACTCAATCTACATTATTTTCCCATCACATATCAGATTGGAAAGCCTTTCATTTTCAAGAAAAATTAAAGGGATGGTTCACTTTGAAATTAATTTTTGGTATGTTTCAGCTTACCTCAAGGGCATCCAAGATTTAGGTGTCTTTGTTTCCGCAGTATTTTCAATTTTGATATTAGTCATATAATGGAGGTCTATGGTCACCACCTCAAAGAGCACTGCACAGAGAAGTCCAGATTAAACATGATTTAATGACTCATAAATGTAAGTACACATTGATGGCCTAAGACACGAAGCGGTTTGTGTGAGAAAACGAACAATATTTATATTGTTTTTACCTCTTGTAACCACAGTCACGTCCAAGTACTCTGAGGGCGCTTCTATCCTGCGCTCGTCTGCATTGATGCACGTCTGATAACCGCTCATTTCCGTGTCTTAGGCCATCAATGTGTACTTACATTTGAGTCATTAAATCATGTTTAATTTGGACTTCTCTGTGCATGCTCTTTGAGGTGGTGACCATAGACCTCCATTATATGACTGACAGACAAGAACGGTTTGACCGAAAAATATAAAAATTGAAAATGCTGTGGAAAAAAGACACCTGCGTCTTGGATGCCCTTAAGGTAAGATAAAACATATCAAAAATTAATTTCAAAGTGAACTATCCCTTTAAGAAAACATTCGAAAAATTGGAAATAAAGTGTCTAACGTGTTTAATTATGAAGTATTTTTTGGTTATTGTCCCAATAAGGCAGTTAATAATTTTAATAAATATAATAATTTACACTCTATTATTGTATACCATTTAATCTACAACAACACTGATGTGCAAATACCATCTGCCAAGTTTCATATATATAACTATTTAATTAACTGGCAAGTAGTGTAAATAAAATATTTTGCTATTTAAACTTGGTGTACATAGTCACAATAATAATAATAATTATAATTCTTCATTACATTACACGCTTTCAGTGCTTGGTCCCTAATTATCCTAAATGTGAATGTATTTGAATTTATTTTAGAAATTATTCATAATTTATTTATTTTTTTTCATATTTTGAA
This sequence comes from Hybognathus amarus, assembly GCA_030378365.1. Taxonomy (NCBI): domain Eukaryota; kingdom Metazoa; phylum Chordata; class Actinopteri; order Cypriniformes; family Leuciscidae; genus Hybognathus; species Hybognathus amarus. The sequence continues at coordinate 33,690 of JAQIUQ010000377.1, read as the reverse complement.
TAGGATTTTATTTAGCTGTTTTTATTGTAATTTGATAAAGTTTAAGTCATTTTGTTGTTGTTTTTTTGTCATTTTTTTTATAAATGTCTGTTTGTAGTTTTTAATTAAGTTTTTATTTAAGTACTTCAACTTAAATAATAAAAAAAACATTAAGCTAGCTGTTTGCCAAGGAAACATTTCCCATTTTATTTAGTTCAATAATAATTATAACACTGACAAAAGGTACTTTTGCCCATGTAATAATTTGTTCAATTATGTTCAGTTGTTACAGTGCGTTTTTAAAATGAAATCATTAAAGAAATTCACTGGATATGAACATGACATGTTATGTGACAGTTTAATCCAAATTGTAAACTCAATACAAATTGTATTTCTCCAACACATTTACAACAACTGCTGTTTACCAAAGTGCTTTCCAGCCTAATTAATACAACAGAAGCAATTACATAGTCAAACACACACACACTAAATTAAACCCTGTTCACACTAAACAGGTCTAAAAGACATACCGAAAAGCTACAACAGTAAACTAGACTTTTAATTTATGAATATTTGTATGCATGCAGATGATCACTGTACACACTTGCTTTGTTTAAAATTGCCTGAGAATCAAGTCATCTAAATTACCAATGCATAAAGTGTGTATGTATGCTTTTCTTTGGACTGTATGTGCTCTCTTTCACATCGCTTATTTGTCACCTTGAACATAAGATCATATGCATTGAATCTCAAGACATTTGAATATCAGTTGAAGTGTTGTAAAGGGCTGTTTTCTCTTCTCTTTCAGGAGCAGTAGAGTTGCATCAGTTGTGGATTCTGTCATCTGCCTTACTCTGGTTGTCTTTCTCTCTCCATAATATATATGTTCTTGTACAGGACAGCCTGTGGTTATTTAATAAAATGATAAAGGAGATTTGAAGTTTGCAAAGGATGACATAAATGTGATTTTCTTTTTAATTTATATATTTTTTGAAAATGACCCTACGTTATAATTTCAGCAACCCACACTGTCATCTGACTTTTGACTCAGGCCAAGATGATTTTTGGCAACCACGCAGAATTAGTGCACTTATGCTTAAAGCAAAAAACATGCTTTGTGTCCAGAATGGTGTTGGCATGGTGACAGTTCTCCAGTTGTGAAGTACAAGCATTGGTTTGTTTTTCTTCATTTTATCCAAAGGTAGAACTACATATCGAAATAAATTCCCATGCATTGTTCAGAATTAAGTCTTTAGAGAATGGTTGCAAGGCATGTTTATGCTCAAAAAATTACAAATATTAAATGTATCGTCTCTTGCATTTATCTGAAGGTATTTACAACTGTACAACAGTTCAGGAAGACCGTCTTTTCAGCTTCTCTTTTGGAATAAACTTTAATTTCAAAAACCCTTTGATTCGTTCTCAGTTTTGAGTCTCAGATCAACAACAATACAAATGTCCTTTCAAACATGCAAATTAAGCATTATAGCAGGCAGTTGATTACTATATATATATATAAATACACACACATGCATTTATATTTAAGAATTTTTTTATTTATTTAAAATATTTATGTGTATAATTATATTTATAATAAATTTTTATATATAAATACAAACACATGCATGTATATTTAAGATGTTTTTATTTATATATAAAATATTTATATATAATATTAATTATATATAAATCTATATACAGTATATACATGAAAGTATTTCTTAAATATATACAAGCACGTGTGTGTATTTATTATATATAAAATAATTATACACAGTGCACCCACATATATTATGTAAACACAAACTTTTTTTTTGGAATGCGATTAATCACGATTAATCTTTTGACAGCCCTATGACCAATGACATCTTGCAGATGCCAAAAAAAAAGAAAAGAATTATATAGATTTATAAGATACCGGAAAGAAAAAACATTCTTGCAAAGGAACATTTTCACATCAACAACCACACATTTCTTGCACACATTTACATAAGCCTTTTGTAAGATGTTAAATATGTGCCTCAATTAACCCTGAATAATGATTGGCTGTGAATGTGCATAAAGTCGCATTAAGAGCGCAATACTCAGACACGCTTTATGCCCAGCGGCAGAGTGCAGATCCTGCAGGCACGCTGAAGTGGACGATACAGGGATTAGGAGGGCAAAAGGAGCAGCAAAGACGCCAACACAGTTAACTCTAGTGCACTCGTCCGCTCCCTTTTACTCAATTACAGCCACACAATTACTGAATAAAGAACGCAGAGCTCATAAAAATGCATAGAAAGCAAAAAGAAATCACCTCGACAGGAAGAACCTGACCGAGATAAGTTTGTTTTTTAAATTCACTCATCTAAAAATATCTAAATGGTAGTCTTGCTCTTGTAACGCTCCCTCTCTTCTCACACACTCTCGTGCTGAAACCCACCTCTCAGTTGCCCTCCCCCAAAGAGTGTCATCATGACACGTAGCTTTGAAATACTCTGACAGGCACAGAATTGCTCATACCGGTGCTAAGCGTTGAAGAAGCCAGACTATAGACTGGGAAATGTGTCATTTTATTGCTTTGCTCATCTCATGTTGACAAATGGAGTGATGGCAGCTGAATATCCTCGCACTGATGTGACTGAGGCGCACAGAGGGAGTGAAATCACCAATCTTGCCAAAGGGAAAGATGGAAAGGATTACTATAAACGGGACATCTTGATCTTTTCACCTCCTGAGGTGGTCTGCATTGGATTCAGTGACCCGCAGTTTCATATTTCAATGCACCTGAAAAACCCTGGATGTGTGTTCGCTTTATCGAGACCTGAGGAAGTGCACACAGTCCTATTGAACTCTTCGATGATGAGTGGCTCACCTATCCCTCGAGTAGAGGCAGCATCAGGTGCAGATCCCTGGAACGCTCACAGGAGCTTCAATGACAGCGGTACTATCGGTGATGGCTGGAGCATTAGTGGCAGTGGTCCCTGGCTTCTCGCAGGCATGCTTTCCCTCATAATTCTGGTGACAGCTTGTGGGAACATTTTGTTGATTGCCTTGGTGTTTGCACATCGGTCGCTGCGCTGTACCTCCAATTGCTTCCTGGTGTCCCTCTTTCTCTCAGACTTGATGGTGGCTCTGGTCGTGATGCCCCCGCTATGCTCAACGTGCTGTGTGGGACCTGGGTGCTGGCGCCTGGGTTCTGCCCCGTCTGGCTTTGCTTCGACGTGATGTGCTGTAGTGCTTCCATTCTCAACTTGTGTGTCATCAGTCTGGACCGCTACCTCCTCATCATCTCGCCATTGCGATACAAACAGCACATGACCCCGCCCCGTGCTTTGCTGCTGGTGGGCGGGGCTTGGGGGTTGGCAGCGCTTACGTCTTTCCTGCCGATCAAGATGGACTGGCACAGCCTGGGTCGCGTGCAAGACCTTTCCGAGGACTATCCCGCCGACGCCACAGTCTCGCCGTTGAGTTCCTTCTACCCCCCTTCGTACTTCCAGCTTTCCACGTCAGGGACGCCGTCAACACAGTGCCGCCTGCGGGTGACTCTTCCCTTCGCTCTTGTGGCGACCTCTCTCACCTTCTTCTTGCCCTCTACGGCCATCTGTTTCACCTACTGCCGGATCCTGTTGGCGGCCAGAAGACAGGCACGACAGGTGGAGGCACTTACTCATCCTCCTTACCCACATCACTCACATGGTGAACCATCTCATCCTCCATCTCTCGGTCACGCTGTGCATGATGGAGACGACTACAGCCATCCGGAGCCACCCGTGCTGCGGCATGGTCCGGTGAGAGTCCTGCAACAGGAATTCAATTTGTGAAGTACCAAAAAAATGTATTAGATCAGGGGTTCTCAACTCCAGTCCTCGCAAACCAACTAATTTAACACACCTGATTCAGATCCCTCAGCTCGTTAGGGTTACATAGAGTCTATCCTAACGAGCTGTGGATCTGAATCAGGTGTGTTAAATGAGGGAGACACACCAGAGAATGTCTAATTGAAGAGAATTGGCACTGGCTGGTTACTTCCGGGTTTCTGGACTGGCTGCAGTAACTCGTCTCTGTCCATGCGGCGGCGCTCACGGTCGAGTGCAGAATGAATGGGAGTCAATGGGGTTTTACCCCAGAAATCCACTTTTCTCAGGATGTAATTTTGTCAAGTAATTTGAAAGTTGCATTCAAAAGAGAGGGCTAGGATAATACACTCAGCTGAAAATTGCATTTTTAAGTTCATTTATCTGTTCTAAAAATCCGTTTAAAAATGTGATGTCACACAATAGCAGAATGCTAACGTGTTCCGGCCAACAACGGCCTAACCTGCAAGAAATCAAAAGGACATAAGTACTCGTTCATTCGACTTTTGGCCTATAATCTATATTGAACTTGCAGAATCAACAATAAAATCGATGTTAATTTAACGACAAGCAGGTGAAAGAGACACATTTAGCCGTTTAGCCCCATAGACTCCCATTCATTCTGCTCTCGCCCGCGATCACCTCCAGTGGAATTCCTATGGAACTGCAACCAAGATGATACACAATGGGGCTAATAGGAAGTGCCAAGGCTCTCTGTTATACGGGCTCTGGACATACACAATATGCAGGGCAGTGGGTCGCGAAGGACTGGAGTTGAGAACCCCTGTATTAGATGCAAATTGTGATGGATGTCTTGTTTTGTGTATGTGTGCAAACTCTCTACAAACTAAGCGACTTGGAGTGTATGGATTCTCAAGCTGTTGTTCATTCACAAACCCAACACTTAGGCAAGTCAAGGCTGTGCCATTGCTGACAATGCATTGTGTGGAGAGAGAAATACTTGTATCTTAAACCCAATAAGAAAGGTGAAAGATGTTGCAGAAAAGGACATTTTTGGCTCTTTTCCATTACCATTACCAGCTCGCCTCGACTCAGTTCGCTTTTCGTTCTGTTTTCCATTGCAAACAGTGCCGCCACAAATAGTACCCGTTCCTCGTTGCCCTATCAATCTCTCGCAGGATCCTCTCTTCGGCCACTAAACAAAGCAAAGTCTGGCCTCCTTGTTTGACCATGGTGACCATGCATTCTTCCGAGTTGCCATGATAATAGTTAGTTTCAGTAACTATCTCTGGCCAAACTATTTAAAAATGGCGGGGTTATGCGGAAACTCCATCTGGCGCGTGTAATGATGACGCAGTGAATGGTGATGATGAACCAATCAGCAGTCGGCATTGTTTTCACGTCACATTTTAGTATGACCTTAGCTCGCTCAGAACCTTGCTGGTGGTGATACAAAAAAAGTACCGAACGCAGGAACAGGTGCAACTTTAACACAGTGGAAAACCAAACAAAGGCGATCCAAGCCGAGTCGAGTTGGTACTGTGTAGTGGAAAAGCGGCATTTGATTTTAAGGACTAAAACAGAAAGTATAGACCCCTTTTGCGTCTAGCTGGAGGCAAAACAAAGTGAGAACTGGAGGCGGCCAATGCAAACCAGCACAGATTCGGCTACATAATAAGGAGCTTAAATTACTTTTATTATTATTAAATGTAATCTTGTTGTGTTGTTTGGTGCAAGAATCGATGGAAAAATGAATATGCCGTAACTGAAATTTTTATTTCTAGAAAATATTCACATCATTAAAACTCGCACCGTAATGTCACTGTTTACATTGTCGTCGTCTCGCCGCTAGCTAGGCAGAACTGCGAAACGTCACGCGCAAGTCTTGCACATGACCATTCAGCACATAGTTACAGGCATCTAAAGATTTATATGCCCTCTATTACGTATATGTTTCTCTATTACGTAGGTAGGTGTAGAAGTCAGGCCACTCAACCGAGGTAACGTAACGTTAATCCTGTCAGATCGTCCATGCATTGAGTAGAGCGTGAGGGTCGGCCAATCTGATTCTGTCCATTAAAATTAACTTTTGAAAATAACAATCGCGGTCCTGGACAGTGAGTGACCTTACACATTAAGATAAAATCTGATTTTCTCCAGTCATTATTAAAGAAAAAGCTAATAAAACTTGCTAACTAGCGTTCAGTGGAGCGTTCTGCCTCCACCTAAGCTCCGCCCACATAAAAACGTCACTGTGTTTACCAACTAAAAAGGGGTCCATTTATGCATTTGGCAGACGCTTTTATGCGAAAGCGACTTGCATCGCATTTCAGGTACACATTTACATTCTTATCAGTTCTTGCTTTCCCTGGGAGTCAAACCCTTGATCTTTGCGTTGCAAGCGCCAACGCTCTACTGTTTTGAGCAACAGGAAAGTAAAGAGAGACGTTCAAAGATGAGGAAGTGCGAAAAGGGAGGGTAGAACTTTAAGACAATAGCAAAGACCTTGTGAAGCACTCTCACTTTTTAAAATCTTTCAACTGAGAGAGGAAATAAATAAATAATTACCCCAGGCCAAGGTAAGATTATTTTCCCATCTCTTGGCAGGCGAATCACTGTGAAATCTCTATGAATATATTCTTCTCTCTTGTTCTCAGTTGTCGGTGAACAGCGAGCGCAGACTGGCACACAGGCAAAGGAAGAGAGCTCTGAAAGCCAGCCTAACCCTGGGAGTGCTCCTGGGTCTCTTCTTCAGTGCCTGGCTTCCCTTTTTATCACCAACATGGCACAGGTCAGTCCACAAATCACACTTACAGAATCATCTCATTCACGGTGAAAGTGAACCCTACCTTGACCTTAACTCAAGCACGCAACAAAAAACAAAATGAGTGGCCAATTAATTCCAACATGACAAATGTTAGTTGAGCAATTATTTCTGGGCTTGCTCAGATTTTCATGATCATGTCCCCCCATCTGTGCTCAGATTTTGAGCTTCTGGGCAAGCCTGTCTCTAGCCCTGCTTCACACACAATATGGTGTGTGAATAGCACTCCATCTTTGTCTCTTACTCTCACTTTCCCGATGAACTAGACATCTTTGACCTTTTCCACCACTTTGGTATTGAGTCTTAACCACATTCTGTATTCACGTTGTGATCTAAGACCTTTTCTGTACATTCAGGCAGTGTGTGAGTGCATACCACCTTCCTTCTTCAACGCCATCACTTGGTTGGGCTACTGTAACAGCACCATGAACCCAATAATATATCCAATGTTCATGAGGGATTTCAAGAGGGCTTTGGCACGGCTTCTACCCTGCTGTTCTTCATCTCAAGCCCCTCGTAGGCCATCCCTGCCACTTTCCCTTTCTCTGCGCAACTCAGGAGAACCGCAACTGCCCACCGAACCCCTTCCCTCGTGTCCGACCCGCCTCAACTACCGGCGGCAACGGACGCCGTAACCTTCTCGACGCTGAACACGGCGGGATCGACCTGCCTCTGCTGCTGCCCAACCAGGTTCGATGCGTTGGACGATTGATCCACGACTGAGGCTACAAAAACATGCAATATATACTGTGGACTGCAAGGTGCGTGACTTCAGGCAGTGTGTGAGTGCATATACACTACCGGTCAAAAGTTTAGGGTCGGTAAGATTTTTTATGTTTTTAAAAGAAGTTTCTTCTGCTCACCAAGGCTGCAATTTTTTGATAAAAAACACAGTAATATTGTGAAATATTATGACAATTTAAAATGACTTTTTTATGTTAATATATATTAAAATGTAATTTGTTCTCTGAATTTTCAGCATCATTACTCCAGTCTTCAGTGTCACATGATCCTTCACAAATCACTCTAATATGATGATTTTATGCTCCAAAAACATGTATGATTATTATCCATGTTGAAAACAGTTTTTTACATTTTTATTTCAGGATTCTTTGATGAATAGAAAGTTCAAAGAGCAGCATTTATTTAATTAGAATCTTTTCTAACATTATAAATGTCTTTACTGTAACTTTTGATCAATGTAACTCATCCTTGATGAATAGAAGTATTGATTTCTTATTTATTTCCCCCAAAAATAAAATACAAATTCTTACTGACCCCAAACTTTTTAAAGGGTAGTGTTTAATGTAACAAAATCTTTCCATTTCAGATAAATGCTGTTCTTTTGAACTTTCTATTCATCAAAGAATCCTGAAATAAAAATGTAAAAAACTGTTTTCAACATGGATAATAATCATACATGTTTTTGGAGCATAAAATCATCATATTAGAGTGATTTGTGAAGGATCATGTGACACTGAAGACTGGAGTAATGATGCTGAAAATTCTGATTTTTTTCAGAGGAATAAATTACATTTTAATATATATTAACATAAAAAAGTCATTTTAAATTGTCATAATATTTCACAATATTACTGTGTTTTTTGTGTATTTTTTATCAAAAAAATTGCAGCCTTGGTGAGCAGAAGAGACTTCTTTTAAAAACATAAAAAATCTTACCGACCCTAAACTTTTGGCCTACCAGTAGTGTACGTTTGTGAAAAATGTGTTAAAACATACCATGCTAACAAAAAAAAAAAAAAAAATCAATGGGATATGTGTTAATGGGTTAGTCATGCATAAACTGGAAGGCTGCATCGTTCCTTAAGGCAGATCACAAAGATTGTACATTTAGTCACGGTCTCAACACGCATCCCGCTTCATTCATTACCATAACAACCAAAACAACAGATGGATAAAGCAGACGAGAGCGAAAGAAATCTCACTAATACCTCACACAATGTCAAGTGGGTTGTCTGTGGAGCTGTAATTCACATCTTAATTAAACAACAAACCACTTCTAATGAAGGGGGCAAATGGTATACACAGAATACTGACAGTTTTCACATCGCAGTTTATTACAAATCACATTCAGCAGAGTCGAAAATAACTACAGATGATATCCAGTAATAACTTAATGAGATTTTTAGGCAATTCCAGAAAAAAAGCCAGCTTATATTGCTATTTTATATTCAGGGTGGTGTCTAGATGGTAACCCTTCTTCTGTTAAAAGTCTCTTCTGTGAGCGAACCTTGGAAATGTCATCTTGTCTCAGAACAATCAGGTTGGCCATTGGTTAATTGGTTCTGTGCTCCAGTGTGCGATTGGTAGGTTGTGTTTGTGTGTTCAGCACTCCAGTTCGTGTCGTCCCAGTCCCATGACGTGTGCTCAAAGTCTGTGTTACTTTCATTGTCCTGAGATGGTTCAATATGGCTTCTCGCCTTTAAGAGCACACTGTGAATAGAGCATTACCTTGACAGGATTCAAGGATGCCATCACCTTCACTGATGGAATCCAGTAAATCTGATATATCAGGGATATCCCAGCCATTCTCAGAGTCCTTCCTCTCGGATTGATCTAAATTTGATGATGGGACATCTAATTTATCTTTGTTTGAATATGTCCATGGATGGTTCCCCTTTGACTCTGCACTGATCAGCTGATTCTGGAGTGTCTGGTTTTTCCTGAGATAAATGAACAAGCTGTAATTTGCTACTCATGGCTCCAGCCTCTTCCCTAGTAGGAACCCCCACTGCTACTAGGATAGTGTCCATCTGACGCATGTAGTCCAGGTGTCCTTTTACCTAAAGGTTGGAGAGAACATAGTCAGTATTTAAAAAGCAAGTCAAAAATAGCCTCATTTTAATTTTAGTGTTGCTTGATAACTTTTAAGAAGAAAAAACCCACTTTGGCGCATAACTCAGGTGTGCATGATACCTCGCATTACCCAATGTATGCTTTTACTGTTCCAAGCGGTCAAATTTGAGTTTTATTTAATGCCAGGTGAAATAAACTCCCTTAGACTTGAAAAAAAAAGCCAGAACCAACAAATAGAGACTCAGGGGTTGAATCTTTTGATTTAGACCAGAAAGTAAATACCGTATTTTATTTTTCACAAGTAAAAAGGAGAATACAATGTACAGTCTATTCAGTGGGTAGTCATGTTTTTAACTTTAACTGATTGACATTGGAAAATAGCTCAAATGTAACACACATATAAAAATATAATGTAATTTTTAGGTATGCTATCAATTTTTTTCTTATGAACTTTATACTTTTATGAAATTTAAAAGAGTAGTTCACTTTTAAAAAAAACTTTTGCTGATAATTTACTCACCCTAATGTCATACAAGATATCCATGTCTTTCTTTCTTCAGTCGAAAAGAAATTAAGGTTTTTGATGAAAACATTCCAGGATTTTTCTCCATATAATAGACTTCAATGGGAACAAAGGGTCCAAAAGACAGTTTCAGTGCAAACCGGAAACTGTTCAAAGGGCTTTAAATGATTCCAGACGATGAATAAGGGTCTTATCAAGCGAAATGATCACTTATTTAAAAAAAAAAAAACAAAGTTTAAGTTTTAGTAGCTCAAATGCTCGCCTTGCTCTGTTGTGTGACGGACGTAGTTCATTTAGTTCATTTATCAAAAATGAACTAAACGTTTTTCGTGTCATTTGGTTCATTCAACAAACGAAACGAACGAGTTGACTCAGGAAAGATTCGTTCATTTTGATGAACGAGTTCGAACAGGAGAGAGTCACGAACGCACATCACAGTACAGAGCAAGGCGAGCATTTGAGCTTATAAACTTAAACTTTGTTATTTTTTTTTAAATGAGTGATCCGTTTTAGCTTGATAAGACCCTTATTCATCATCTGTGAAATCGATTTTAAAGCCCTTTGAACAGTTTGCAGTTTGCACTGAAACTGTCTTTTGGACCTTGAACCGTTTGGTTCCCATTGAAGTCCATTATATGGAGAAAAATCCTGGAATGTTTTCATCAAAAATTTAAATTTCTTTTCTCTTGAAGAAAGAAAGACATGAGACATCTTGAATGACATGGGGGTAAGTAAATTATCAGCAAATGTTTCTTTAAAGTCAACTACTCCTTTAAGACTTTATTTTGATAATCTCCCATTGACTAATTTCCACCATTGCAATATTTGCATACTGAACTGGTCTACTACTTAATTGATTTATTTAACTATAACTGCCTTGACATTATGTAACATCAGCTGAGTTTTTATGTAAAGATTACAGTGGTTCTGATAAGCCTGAAAACTGTAACACTATTCTCAGCGCTGCATTACAAGCGCTGGTATTTATTTCAGGAAACTAAGCTAATTTAATTGCTCATAAACAATTCTTCACATGCCGAATGAAGGTGCAATTCTTCACATGCCTCGCATTGCCAGTCGCAAAACCAATTTCTTCTGCCAATTTATCTAAGCTGTATCATTTCTTTTTCATGAATAACTTCTTTCACAAAGATGCCATAGCATGTGTTTTTTTGTCCTGGCTTAAGGCCGATGTGATGCAACCTGTATTCTGTGTCTGTGAGATAAGGAATATCTCAGATTCAGTCCTTTGTCTACAATACATCACACGGATGGCGGGCCTGACGACCTCCGTCAAGACTTTCTGTTGCTCTGTGTAACTTAGAAGGGATTGTTATGAATGGATAATTTTAAGCTGAAGTGTCTTTATCTTTTTACATTTGTGCACTGCATAAAATGACACACAGTCTTTTTTTATGAGGTACCAGCGCTGGGTTTAAGGACTCCACTTGAATATCAACGAGGAACTTCCTGCCACAGTAATTACAGTAATTGTAGTCTTTTGCGGCTGACAATTTAACAATGCCCTTTCTATTCATCTAAGGGGGTATTTAATGCAAAAAGCATTAAATCACTTTTGTCTATAAAAAAGTACCTTTCAGTTGGTTAAGGTTTGAAGCCATCTGAAGGAAATTAAACTTTGACTCTATGCTAATGTAATGTCCTGAAGTTGTGTTGAATAGTTGAAGAGTTCAGATGCAAAAGCCTCTAAGTGACATTAGAAATTTTCTTCTAAAATGATCATTTTTATCAAGCTTCTATATTTAAGTTCAGTAATTTCACTTAAATGGCAATGAAGATTACCTATTAATTGTCATTTAAGTGAATTTACTGAACTTAAATATACAAGCTTGATAAAAATGAATTTTAGAAGAAAATTTCAAATGGCATTTAGAGACTTTGCATCTGAACTCTTCAGTTACTATTAGAGCCAGTGAATTGAACGTGAATCTAAATGCATTTCACAGACACCAAGAACATTTAAAGGGGTCATGAACTTAATTATATTGTTGTCCGAGGGCGAGGTCAACTTATGACGTTTGCTTGGTTTTTACATTAAAAAACATTTAAATGAATAAGTAATAGGCTATTTTCTACCCTAGTTTTGAGCTTAGCTCAAAAACCCTAGGTTTTTATGGGCGTGTCCCACTAAAGACTTGGAAGTAAACGCCCACTGCTGTGAGTGGATATCAGTTTTGCATATTATAATGAGTTTCAACTCACTTGTCGGTCCACGGGGAAATTGTTTTGAAAATGTCCAATGTTGTAAAATGGCGACTGGAATAATTCGCCCATACATGTTCGACCCAGAGTCCGTGTGTTGCGCAATTCCTGTCAGATCCGAAATAGACGGCACAGCACCGTTCTTTTCTCTTAATCGGTCTGCAATCCAGTCTTGTTTACAAAACAATCCTCAGTGAAATGAAGCGAACAGACGGACGATGTTTTACCCTCATCAGCTGGAACGTCATTAAAAATAAAGTTTATCCATGCAGTCCTATTGGAATCCAGAGGAAGCTTATGCAGCGACTGTCTTTTCACAACCAGGCACTGCACAATATTCTGTATTGTTCGGTAGCTCGATACGATTTGTCATCATGATATAGGCATCTATGTTATTTAGCTATGCGTGTAATGCGCGAATCGGTGGGCGGGGCTAAACCGGCCGTGTTAAAGTAGGCGTTAATCTTCTGCGGGGTGGGGTTTTATCCTCTTTGTCGTCATAGTTACCCACTTTTAAAAACGAGTCGTTTGCTGAGGCCTGGTGTCAATAAAAGCTTTTATTGGACTAACAAGGACGTTTTCAGTTCTGAAACGGACAGGATATTCTTATAATATGATGAGTTCAAGGAAAATTTTATTTCTCAGTTCATCACCCTTTTAAACGAACATCAGGGATGCAATCCTCAATGCACACACACATTTGCTTACCACTGATGACAGGTCCACGTTGATTATTTTGCGGTCTTGCGAATTGATTGGCTGGAGACCAGCAACAGACAGCTGGACAGATGAACTTCTATACAGGAATCCAAGAAGCCAATCCCCTCTAAACCAATAATGACACAAATAAATAAATGTGGTTAAAACAATAAAATCGCAATCTCTAAATTGGTTTGGAGTTAACATTGAGACATTGTTGTTTTATTAAATACATAAAGTGTCACATCGAATTATTCATGCATGGCCTAATATGACTGTAATTTGTTCATACTAATTTCAATTTGATTTGTAAATTAATAACCCCATCTAATTCATAAGTAAACATATGAAGAGTTCAGATGCAAAAGCCTCTAAATGCCATTTGAAATTTTCTTCTAAAATGACCATTTTTATCAAGCTTGTATTTTTAAGTTCAGTAATTTCACTTAAATGACAATTAATAGGTAATCTTCATTGCCATTTAAGTGAAATTACTGAACTTTAATATACAAGCTTGATAAAAATGATCATTTAGAAGAAAATTTCAAATGGCACTTGAGGCTTTTGCATCTGAACTCTTCATATGTAAAATCTAAAAAAGTTACCTTTAGCACATTTCTGGTTGCCTAGCATGATTTCAGCATTTAGAGGCACTAGTTGGCAAATTGGATTTCTTGCATTGATGAAGACTGTGGTAATTTTATTCCCATCTGAACTGATTTCATAAGCCGAACATCTGGCATAATGAACTTACTGAATGATATTGCACAAACACGACTGTTCAAATGTTTGGGTCAGTAAGATTTTTTAAAATAAAGTAATATTTAAATTGACTGCATCCTTGCTGAATTAATCAAACGTGACAGTAAATACATGTTACAAAATATTTATATTTTAAATAAATGCTGTTCTTTTGAACTTTCTGTTCATCAAAAAATCCAGAAAAAATGTATCACTGATTACACAAAAAAATGTTACAAAATATAATATTAAAGAAATGTTTCTTGAATGATTTCTGAAGGATCATGCGACACTGAAGACTGGTGTAATGATGACTTTGCATCACAGGAATAAATTACATTTAAAAATATGTTTTGTATTGCAAATTGTAATATTATTTTCAAAACATTTTAGCATTAAGCTTTGTATTAGTAGGAAACCTGTAGTATTTTCGAATCACTCTGCTTTGCACACTCATATCCCCCTGAGACAAGAGATTTATGTATTTTTTGTCTGGAAAAAATCCTCAAAAATCGTTATTTTGCGTCATCAGAGGATTTTTTGAATCCCGGACATTTTGGCTGATCTCAAAACACATTTTCGGGCAGACTCATCACAGAGACTCACTAGTTGCCTAGACTTAGACTTGTTGTTTAACTACTGCGCTCTGTTACCGTAGGCGTGGCCTCCAAAGGCAGCGAAGCAAGTGCATTCTGGGAGTTGTTGTCTTTCATCCACATAAGCCAAAAATACATTTTCTGGCTTTTCTCAGTCTAGAAAGCTCCAAATTAAAAAATAATTTCACATTTCTTCTACATAAATGACCCATTTTAAATACACATTCATCTTTCCAGTGGTTAAGTATCCATTTAAATTCAATCAGGACATCCCTACTTAGAAATAACTCTAATAGTGTCTTACCTGCAATATCCATTTACAATCTTCCCCGCCACTACCCTGGAGAGTCTCTTCCATGCTTTCTCAGAGCCGTCCACAGGGGCCCCCAGGAGCACCACATCTTCCACCACACCTTCACTACCTGCCCGATAATAAGAGACAGAATATCTTTCAACCGGTTCCATGTGAACAGATTCTCATTTACAGCCTCACACCTCCCCGATTTCATCTTTCATTAGGCTAATAAAGAGAAAATGACTCAGTCTGGCCTGCAGGAAATTTGTCCACGTTCATCTCTCTCAAATCAACACTTCTTCAAAAGCAAGGTCTTAAAGACAAAAGGATGTTCGGTCATCTCTCACCAACTCCGTACAAAGAATAGAAAGCCTACCTTGATCATTAGCGAGCTCTTCTAGGCAGAAGTATATGACACGAGCTCCAAGGCTAAAGCCAATTAGATTGACAGGGCGCTTTCCCTGCACAAAGATGAAAAAAAGGAAGATAATTACACACATTTTAAAAGAATATGCCACGTTTGTCCTATTAATTTAATATTCTAGCATATATCTATCATATTTGATACGTACATTTCTAAAGCCTCTAAATAATCATCAACATGAAACTGAAAAACATGTTGCACTCAATCTATTACATGCATTCTGCAATCTGCACTAAAAAAGCACGATAAACGAGTGTTTTTGCAAAGTAAACATAAAAATGAATTAAATCGTTTAAATATTAAAGTGATTATCCATACATCTTTTTTTTTTAACAATCATGTTATAATTCGAGTATCAAATATGATCCATCAGGCTTTTGAGAAATGTCGAAATCTGTCCTTCATATTACATTGCATTATTTGTTTTGCCTCCACAATTAAAACTACAGAGCTTTGGTCATAAAAATAATCATTTAAATACTAAAACATATTATTGGGAGATATAGTGACTGATATTTATATGCAATTAATGTAAGTAGTCTGCAACAGCATACTGTTATAAACCTATGGTTATAAAGATCAACATTAAAAGCTATCAGAATTTTAATGTACTTTTCTGCCCAATAAATAAAAGCAACTGCACCATCTCTGAATAAAATTTGTGTTTTTCTTCCTCGATTATAAGATCCATATTCTCCTATATCATACTATATGAATCATAAAAGCCAATCAAATATGATATTCAACAAAAACACTTTTGTCTAAGGGTTTAATTTTTCAGACTTCATTAGTCAGGATTTGCAGGGTTAATTATTAAATCAAGCTTTTAATGTTGTTTATATGTGGTGTTTTTAATATGCTTTCATATTAAGTCAACATAATTCCTGACTATTTTCTTCTTAAAACTGCAGTGAACCAAAGATGTGCGGTTTGAAACCACTGGTGTTTTCGACGTCACAAACTACCAATCAGGTCAACGTGTGATCCTCAACGAGTGGATCTCTGAGCTGGAGTGAGTGAGTGGAGGCGGGACTCATTTGCATATTCATTGAACCACGTATTCTATATGAGGCAAGGGTGTCGAGTTACATTCAAGCTATTTTAAGGCAAGAAGAATTTTTCTTTTCAAGGAAACTTTTAAATATGTCATTTTGGTGATCAAAGATGAGTCTTAAGGGATTAAATTATTGACTACAGGGGGACTTTAAATAATAAATTATGACTGATCCACTTTAAAGCATCAATTCTTCAGCTACATCCATTCACACAAACGTCTTTGAATGTTGCACAATATGTCTCACTGTTTTTGAGCATCCTGTGATGAACATTTCATTTTTACGATTTTACACATCTTACTAAAACTTGGCATGTGATGCAGTTACAATAGAAGTCAATAGAGCAAACTGTACTGCAAGTGCATTTCTGCTCACACATTTTGAGAGACGAGTCTATCATAATTAACTAATTAACATAATTGAATTAGTCATTACAAGCTGTGCTGAACTGAAAAGATCAAATACTAATGCAGAATCTAGAAGGACTCATTGTCTGAACTCTGACCTGCTGTCGGCTTCGGAGCACCTGTGCGAGGTGTTTCCCCACCTCTGCCGAGCGACTCAGACACACTCCCCAGGGGTTGTCAATCACACTGGCCACAGCCAGCAGAGACGCAGGCCATGTCAGAGCGGTTACTATCCCTGAGCATGAACAAGACAATCAGCAATGTGGTTTTTCTGGACATGTACAGCAATGTGTGACAACTCATTATAGAGCAATTAAAAGGAGTAGTTCACTTTTAAAAAAAAAATTTTGCTTATAATTTACTCACTCCCTATGTCATCCAAGATTCCTTTCTTTTCAATCAAAAAGAAATTAAGGTTTTTGATGAAAACATTCCAGCATTTTTCTCTATATAATGGACTTCAATGGGAACCAAACGGTTCAAGGTCCAAACGACAGTTTCAGTGCAAACTGTTCAGAAGGGCGTCCGTCACTCTCCTGTTCGAACTCGTTCATCAAAATGAACTAATCTTTTCCCGAGTTAACTCGTTCATTTCGTTAGTTGAATGAACCAAATGACACGAAAAAGATTAGTTCATTTTGATAAATGAGTTCGAAGAGAGTCACAAACATGCGTCACAGAAGCAAGGTGACCACTTGAGCTTATAGAACCTAGACTTTTTTTTTTTTAATAAGCGATCATTTCGCTTGATAAGACCCTTATTCGTCATCTGGAATCGTTTAAAGCCCTTTAAACAGTTTGCAGTTTGTACTGAAACTCTCATTTGGACCTTGAACCGTTTGGTTCCCATTGAAGTCCATTATATGAAGAAAAATCCTGGAATGTTTTCATCAAAAACCTTAATTTCTTTTCAACTGAAGAAAGAATAACATGGACATCTTGGATGACATGGGGTGAGTAAATTATCAGCAAAAGTTTTTTCAAAAGTAAACTACTCCTTTAAATGGAGCAATTTGGAGGTATTCTCAATAAACAGGGTATAACATTTACTCTGTTGACTGTCAACCTCAGGAGGATAAAATATTACACAAGCTGGTTTATTTCATATTCTTGTTTTTGCAAGCACTGATCGGTCCTTTACATGCAATCTGCCAGCAATAATATCATTATCACAAATTGGCCTCTGCTCAACATTTAAATAGTCTGGTTCATTGTTTGCTCATCCTCTGAGACCCTCCACCTCCCCCAGCTCCACCTGTCTGGATCTGCTACAGGATTTATGTATATTTATGCAGCAGAAGCAGCATTTATCACATCCTCACAGCAGCGTACGACCTTTTTATAGCTTAAAAGCATTGGTATAGTAAAGCAGACATACCTGAGAGCACTGTGTATTTGAGGGCCTCCTGGGCAAAAGACACTAACAAGCCCGTCCCATAATGAGTCCAGAATAGAGCCCAGGTCCAATAAATAACGCGACTCCCATTTCAGACAGTACTGCTCGCCACACGCTCCTAGACTGGACCAGGGAGCCTGGAACGAACCTATGATGGCCAGTCCAAAACTAAACCTTAGTGTGAACAATATTTCATGGGTATATCTGGCTTTTTTATATTAAAGGGGTCATATGATGCTTTTAAATGCCTTATTCTATCTAACAGAGAGCTAGCTAAAGCGAGCTAGTCTCTTCTGCTCACCAAGGGTGCAATTTTTTGATAAAAAATACACAAAAAACACAGTAATATTGTGAAAATAGTATGACAATTTAAAATTACTTTTTTATGTTAATATATATTAAAATGTAATTTATTCCTCTGAAAAAAAGCTGAATTTTCAGCATCATTACTCCAGTCTTCAGTGTCACATGATCCTTCACAAATCACTCTAATATGATGATTTTATGCTCCAAAAACATGTATGATTATTATCCATGTTGAAAACAGTTTTTTACATTTTTATTTCAGGATTCTTTGATGAATAGAAAGTTCAAAGAACAGCATTTATTTAATTAGAATCTTTTTTAACATTATAAATGTCTTTACTGTAACTTTTGATCAGTGTAACTCATCCTTGATGAATAGAAGTATTGATTTCTTATCTATTTCCCCCAAAAATAAAATACAAATTCTTACTGACCCCAAACTTTTTAAAGGTTAGTGTTTAATGTAACAAAAGCTTTCCATTTCAGATAAAAGCTGTTCTTTTGAACTTTCTATTCATCAAAGAATCCTGAAATAAAAATGTTTTCAACATGGATAATAATCATACATGTTTTTGGAGCATAAAATCATCATATTAGAGTGATTTGTGAAGGATCATGTGACACTGAAGACTGGAGTAATGATGCTGAAAATTCAGCTTTTTTTCAGAGGAATAAATTACATTTTAATATATATGAACATAAAAAAGTCATTTTAAATTGTCATAATATTTCACAATATTACTGTGTTTTTTTTGTGTATTTTTTATCAAAAAATTGCAGCCTTGATGAGCAGAAGAGACTTCTTTTAAAAACATAAAAAATCTTATCCGATCTTAAACTTTTGAACGGTAGTGTATATTCAGTGCATGTTAAAGTACTAACACAAGATTAAAGAGACTTTAAAACATAATAGTAACTGAGAAAATGCAATTCTGATGGTGATATGATGGTTAATCTGAGCACTCACTGTATTTGCCGCTGCATAACCAGCCGGTCACGGCTATAGTCAGATGCAGATGCTTTCCAGAACTCATCGGAAGAAACTCAAACTCCTGTATAGCGCCGACACGCTTGTTCATTTTATAGCCTGATGAGTAAAGCAAAATGAGTAAATATACCTTGTGGTATCTTCATGTTATAATACATATAAGAGATTTAAACTAAAATATAGAAAACTCAATCTGCAAAGAGATAATGTTGTGAGGCATACACACACACACAAACTGCTTTTGAAGAAACAACCTTGAGCTCAGTTCATTTTAAATGGTAGCTGACAATGTGCTCGGCTTAAAAGCAAGGTTATATAAAACTTATTTGAACCAGAAAACGGACTGTAACTTTATCACTGTCAGTATGTCACTTCATCTGCTCACATACCAATCCTCTAACAAAGCCTTGTATTTGAAGTGCCCCTATTATGCTTTTTCGAATATTCCCTTCCATACAGCCGTTTGTAAATGATGTAAAAGATGTCGTAAAAGCCAAAATGCATGATTAATAAAGTTATTGTCTTTTAAAAGAAAGAATCACCTCTAAACCACCTAAACGAGTCGTCAGTAATTCGAATCCCACTTTGTTTCAACTGCACGTCACTAGATAACATATTTGCATAATGCCCGCCTATGATCTCATTGGCTATTTAGACCCTCCCTCAAATGCTATAGCGGTGTCGTGTGTTCAAAATACAGATTTGTGTTTTATATTGTGTAGGTCTCCGGCTAATCGGCGTTAATAACTCACGTTATTACGGTCTTACTGAAATACTTCGGCTAATCATCCGTGGGCCACTATTACCTAAAACTGTCTATTAATGCAGAATGTCTGAAGTTCTTACTACTTTGAGTAATAAAAAAGGATGGAGCAAGATTTGTTTAACAAATTGCAGCTTAATTTTTATTAATTACTATTAATATTATTATTATGAGCATTGTAGAGGCCAAGCCCAAACTTTAAGCCCCTGAGGTGCTATCTCAGGGTAGAGTAATTGACGTACTTTAGTTTTACCTTGTTTTATTCATGAAAGTCCAAGTGGTATTTGCAGTTAAACCAAGGGTTCAGTTTATTTCCATCATACTCCATTGATCTCCAGACAAACTTCATTGCACATGTGACTGTACTGGTACTATATGGTGTGTGCGTGTGTGTATGTGGTCAAAAAAATGTCTGTGCTTCCGGGTAACATCTAAGGAACCAAAGATTTGATCCTATTTATACTAAGAGTGCTAACTGGCTCTTAATATACTATAATTAGCCTAACTGTAACATGGTATGGTTGCCAAGCAACACTGCGACTGAGCACAATGTACATTTACATATACACTAAAATGATGATCACATATTAGATAAACGGTATAGAGTATACAGTACATCTGATCTGTGGTCATAGTTTTAGTGTATATATCAGCTATTTTGGAGTCAAACACATTTTCTACTACAGTTTCTATTATATTCTATAAAGCACCTGTTAAGCCGGCCCCCGCGGCTCCAAACAACGAGGCCATGATGGCGATGCCCGTGGCAGATCCCAGAACAGCGGCTCCACCCGCTCCCAGCACAGCTCCTGCCCCGGCAGCCACCAGAGGAGCCGCCAACCCGCCTGTGACACCTGATCAACACAAACACACACACACACATGATCATTCCAGGGAAGCATCTTATAATGCATCAGTGGGTGAATCTCATGAAATCAGTCCTGGACTTTCACCCATCAATTCAGAGACAGAACCAAGAGATAAATAATGACAATTCTTTATTTAATAATTAAATAATATATTTATTTTAAAAATAATAATATCTATTTTTTTCAATTATTCAATTAAGAGAAAGAACGAAGAGATGAATAATGATATTTTTTTATTAATAATTAAATAATATTTTTATTTTAAAAATAATAACATATGAAAATGAAAATTAAGCACATTTTCTCTCAAATTATCATAACCATAACTTTTAAATTGTGACGCAATTATCATTTATAATATTTAATTGAATTTATATTAATTTAACATTTTAATTTATATTATTTTTAATAAATAGTTAAAGAAATTAAATAAAAACCTCACAAATAAAACCTCCAGATAAATTACAGTAAAGAAAGTTTGTGAATATAAACTAAATACATAAACTCCAGTCTTCAGTGTCACATGAAATCCTTCAAATATGATGATTTGATGCTCAATTATTATTGTTGCTCAATTATTAATAATGGTTCTTATTTTTATCGTTGAAAAACATTTTTACTGCTTAATATGTTTGTAGAAACCATGATGCATTTTTTCTGGATTCTTTAATGAATACAAAAAGAACAGCATTATTTGAAACCAAATAAATCTTTGGTTACATTATAAATGTCACTTTTGATTAATTTATTGTTCATTTATAGAAATGTTTCTTGAGCATTACAACATCACATTAGAGTGATTTCTGAAGGAGTAATGATGATGAAAATACACATTTGATCACAGGAATAAATTACATTTTGCATTAGAATTAAAACAGAAAACAAGTTCTTTTAAGTAATAATATTTCACAATATTACTGTTTTTACTGTACACAAATAAATGCAGGCTTGGTGAGCATAAGAGACTTCTTTCTAAAAACATTAAAAAATATTAATGTTGCCAAACTTTTGACATGACTGTTTGATATAATTATATAATTAAAACGGGGAAATCCTGAAAGGCTTCATTTTCTTTCAAAATAAATAAATAAGGCTTTATTTTCTTTATGCATGTTTTTCATGGACTTTCCAGTGACATTAATTGAGACCTAATCACCTCTGGCGAGACCAGTGTAGATTAAAACAAACGTCCTGTGGTGTTTAGACTCACCGATTACTGTGCCTCCACCCACAGTGGCAAGTCCAATGAGCAGATACCGGCGCAATTTACGACCTCTCTCTTCTTCTGCCGTCTTGAAGACTCTTCTCTGTTGAGAGAAAGTCAATTTGATTCATTATACGCTCCCAGGAGACGCTGAAAACTCAGAGGCCTTGTTCATTGGGAGCAAAATTCTATGAAAGACCAAGACTAAAATGAAAGCGCCGTACTCGAAAGGAAAACCTTGACTGCAAAAACATAAAATGTGATAGCACACATCACGTGTCTCTGCAGGAGAGAACACATTAAAAGACAGAAATCAGCAAATACATTCAAATCAAGTATTAGATTTAACAATGCTATTGACTGTGCCACAGTGTTTCTGTATGATTTGCATTGGCTTTGCATCTGCAGAAGGTCCAGGTGGGTTTTTAGAAAATAATCTCTTGTAAATAATCCATCCGACAATGAAACCAGTGTGTGTTCTCAGAGACATGAGGATAAGCTCGCAAAAAGCCCGTGAAAGAGGCAGCAGCAGATGATCGGAGGACGTTTCACTCACTCGCTCTCCTCTCCTGCCTCTCTCAATTTCTCTCCGAGGGTCTCTTCAAAATCCTCCAGCTGCTGTTGGGTCACACGCAGGAGACAGCTGACATGTCGGATCAGAACACGAGCCCTGGCATCGTAATGTCCTACATCAGAAGAAATTAACAAAATGCTCATTACACACAAAACAAGAGTAACATAACAGATCAGGTTGTTATTATTAGAATGGAGGCTAAAACTAAAAACATAAAAGAACCATTTTCTTTATTCTGAATATAATAAACATTACCTGAAATCCTATAAAAAAAGGCAATTTCACATTTTAATTTAGGTAATAAACAATAAAAATGAATAAACACTATATAAACAATGAAAAAAAGACAAAAACACAACAAAATTACCCATAGTTGATGGTAAATGATGCATTAACTAACAATGAGAAATAAATCTCTGTTAATGTTAGTTAATACAAAATACTGTTCATGTCAGCTCACGTCTATTAAATAGTATTAACAGATGCAACTTTAGATTTTATTAAGTGTATAAAGTAAATGTTGAAATTAACATGAACTGAGATTAATAAATGCTTTAGAAGTATTTTTATTGTTAGTTAATGTTAATTAATGTTAACAAATGAAATGTAGAGTGATATTACACAAAACAAACACAAAATCTAATTCAAAATATTCATAACAACTATAATAGTATATCAACGATATTAAAAAACATGGAGATTAATTTTAAAGATAATGTGAAGGAAAAGATCATTTCATTTTTAAGAAAAAAAAGTAATATTTTGCATAAAGAAAAAAGACTTTTTGGATCAGGGGTGGTTTGCTGCTTTTTTTCTTTGCATGATTGTGTTTATGGGGTGCAATATAACATGTATTCGTGTTTTTTCTTTTTTTTAAAGCCTTATTTTTCATAAATTTCACTTTTATTGTAAGCCGCGATCTCCTCTGTCATATGAACGAGCGGTTGACTTACTGATTCTATGGAAACACTGGCAATGGGCTCCGATTGGTTAGTTTTGGCCGGTGTGTTGTGATTGGCTAAACAGAGTAGCGCGCGTTGTCCGGATACTAACGCCCATTACCTTTACGGGCGAAGTTGTGTTCCTGTCAGATGTAAATAATGGTGTCGATTAGACAGAATCAAACCCAGATAACGGCGTTGAAGAGAGGCAAGCAGAACCACACACGACTCTTGCAAAACGTTTCTGAAAGGTAATTTGCTATATTTGTTTACTTTACACGTTTGTTTTACACAATATAGCATCGAACTCTGGCTCCTAAGCTACACAAACAGCCTTAGCATTGGTTTTAGTTACATTCTTGATCAAATCGAAAAATAACGTCATAAAGTATATATACATGAAAAATACATTTATAAAATTAGTACATAATATACAAATTCAGGTCCAAAATGTTTGTACGTGTTTGTCATAGACACGAATGAGCATGACTAGCTGCTAAGTGGCTAAAGCCAGCGCTAGCATTTGATAAAACTAAAACATTGCGTGTGAAATTATACATGCAAATACATTTAAAATGATTAAGTCTTAGCCTACTTACAGGTTGTGGCCCAACAACTGCTGCCTCTGGTTTTAAAGTTGGAACTGCGTCATGTTTTAGTAACAGTTTCTTGTCTGAATCCGGTGTTGATTCTGGAAGCTGTCTTCCGTTAAAATGCGCAGCACAGAGAGCTATATTACGATCGTCATTTTCAGGAACATAATCCAACATAAACTGTATCCATCGTTGTACGAAAGTAACAGCGTCCGTGGGAAGCTCGTACACAAAAAACCTGACAGCTGCGTCAACGAGCTATAGAAATATGGCCATGCCCTTTTTTGCATTTTCCGGAGGGGGGGTTGATGTAAATGTATGGGTTAGTGACGTCTAAAACCCAGCTGTAGTCCCAATCGAGTCGTTTTTGTAGGCATTAAACTTCCTGATTTTTAAAAGACGATATCTCTGCTTACACTGAACTTTCAGCGCTGCAACTTTGCAGATACTGTTCATGCACCATCAGCAACATTACACACTATTTAAAATGGAAAAAGTGAAATCGCAATCCACCCTTTAAAATAAGAATCATTGGGATGTGAATGTGCTTAATTGTGCTAGAAATTAAAATTAAAATGCAAAATATATGAATGCTAATGAAACAGGATTGATTTTCTTTATGCAAAATAAAATCTAACATTTTTTCTGGACATTTTCCTGGACATTTATTTGTTATTCATCGTTTTAAATATTTTTTTATGCATGCCAATACAAAAAAACAAAACAAAGAAACAGCTAACTAAATAAGAACCGACAGCTCACCATCTTTGACAGAGAAAGACACGAGATCCTGAAAGACAGAGTTACAAAAGAGACCGTCACAAACTAAACTAAGCATTTATACGCCAATGCAATCATCCAGATATATTCATGTCACATGCGTACATGAGTGATGGGTAAAGCTCCGGCTCTGAGAAGCGGCTCTGCGTGCAAAATGGCACAAGAAGGTGTCAGTGCCTTCGAACCCCGAGTCCTGTCAGGAAAGCTTGCATAACCGGCATGATCGACTCATCGAGATTCAGCCACTGAACCAGACCCTCCAGATATGCCTCACGAAAACGTCTGCATTGGAAAAACATCACAGTGAAGTGTCACAACCCCAAACCTCAATATCCTGGAAGTACATTACCGTTCAAAAGTTTGGGGCCCGTAAGAAATAAGGTTAGCCGTGAAGTGCAAGTTACTATCCCAATGAATGTAGCTAAAAGCCGAGCCACAATGAACTAAACTAAACTGAAACATACAGCATAAAAGAACATATTTGACCCCAAGCTTTTTTCACGGTACATTAAAGTGTAGTTAAATGTTTTACTTTTGCTCGTGTCCATGAAAGAGCTGTCCCAGCGACACACCACATAACCCAGCGTACGCAAACCTCCCTGGTTCACTCAGCTGTCGGCCAAACACGCTTGCTACTGGTGACAGCTTTTTCTTCTGTCCTCCTGGGTCTGTCATAAAAAAGAAAAACACAAAAAGTGCCTGTGAAGAATGTGTGCGTATAGATACAGGCTGTGAATTTGTGTCAGAACAGATATAGATCTCCACATATTTATTACATGCTTATTATAGAGGTCCGAGCAGAAATGTTTGTTATTTTTTTAAAACATAAAAAATGTTATGATCACTTTGCTTAACTTAATCATAATTATGTTATGCATTTATGTTGTGACTGCTTAGGAGCCAGTACATCATTTTAAACATACACACTTAGCCCTGTTGACCCTTTTGAGCCATAAACTTAAAATATTACACACGTTCTTCTTCTCATAAAAAACTGAGCATATGATAGTCTGTTTTTGTACTTTTAATGGCGTGCAATGCT
This sequence comes from Hybognathus amarus, assembly GCA_030378365.1. Classification (NCBI taxonomy): domain Eukaryota; kingdom Metazoa; phylum Chordata; class Actinopteri; order Cypriniformes; family Leuciscidae; genus Hybognathus; species Hybognathus amarus. Next base: position 7,851 of record JAQIUQ010000377.1, on the reverse strand, counting down.
TAATATTTATGGTTAAAAGGCTGTGGCTTCTAGAAAAAAACTTCATTTGCATGTTTTCTGACACTGGAAACCACACAAAACTCTTATATTAACACATTATTACTTTGCATAGAGAATTTGCACAAACATGTGGCACTGTAATCTGACAATATAAATGTATGTAAGTTAGTATGTCATTCAACTCAATGGTCTCTGAGCTTTCTTCAGTTAAAAGCCCCGGGAAATGCATCAGATATGCGTGTGTTATTATTGTGTAAGTTAAATTCCCCTTGTTTAACCCAAACATATTTTAGGCCTTGATCATATCCTGCAGCTGAAGTGAACACTATAGCAGCTGTTAGACACACATATAAATGCGATCATTAGAAAACAACATCAAAATAATACATAAAAGTTTAGTTATAAAATTAAACACAATACAACATAACGAACAATAACTAATACGAGTTAAGAATAAGAAAACCAAAGACTCTTATTTTGTTGTACGCTGTTGTGCAAAACTCAAATCTTTTCAAAGTCCTTTAAAAAAATAAAACTGCTCTCTTAGTGAAGTTTATGAGTACCTGGAGTTAATTTCTGAGTCCTCGTTGTTTTTATTTGTTGGTTCCATCGGTTTATCCTTACAGTAAATTACAGCAGATTTGTTCACTCCATGTTGGAAAGTTGTTAGTTTGTTGTCGTAACAGATGAAAGTTCAGCACAAAGTTGTTTTGTATGCAGCAACGCCCCCTATTGGACAATTCAATTCACAATTCATGTGAGGGACTTGCTAATGAATATTCATTACGTAAAGTTACGTCCGTCCAGATGGCCTAACTGATTGGCTAAACGGCAAGAGAAGCTGGCAAATGAGCGAATCGTAAAAGCGAAGGATTGGCTTATGAATATTAATAAGAAACGGTGCACGTTGGCAGTAGTTGGAGGTGTCATGCGTTGTTAACTGGCGAATGAGTAAGATTGACTTATGAATATGAATATGAATAAGGTAACGTGAATGGAGTATCAGAATGTTATCGCAAGGACTGGATTAAAACCACTGAACTGAGAAACAATTATTTTATATAGATCACTGATAAGAGGGTGGCAATTAATAATTAATGTCGACGTTTTGCCTGATATATAAGCTCTTCGTGTATTAGCTGACTTGAGATTAAATTAAAAATATAAATATCGTCGAATATTAATATAAATTAGTTTCCGTGACGACGCTTGAGGGAGGTTAGAAAGTAAAGGCTGCATAACCTTAATAATGAGTTAATATTCATAAGCTGAGTCGTCTTTTTAGAATTGTAGATTTTATGTTTTGAGGAAGATTTATGTTTTTAATTGTTGATGTTATGCCTCATAAATATAAGCAGCCCTTATCTTTGTGTTACTGGAGAATGCATAGTTAAAAACATAAACATATGCCCTTCAGAAATATTGTTGAAGTGCCATTTGCGGCCAGCAGAGAGCATTAGAGGTCCATATAAAACTGCAGCTATATAAAACGCAGTTATGCTACAGTTTAAACAACCTCACAGACTTTACTATATTTGTTTGTAAGCTTGTTTATTGTAATGTAAAATTAAAAAAAATCCCTGATCGTATCCTGCATCTGGGATTAAAACCTGGAACTGAACACTAGGGAGGAGTATATTTCTTTATGTGTATTATATATGCATAACATGATATAATCATCCCTGAATATAAAATTTTATCAGTAATTTCCCGTCTTTGATTGATTATAGGAATTTGTCTTGACTTATATAATTCACATTGCAAGCAATAGCTCACTTTTTGACACCTACAGGTATTTTTAGATTCATTATGATCTTGATGGCTGCTGTTGTTGTCTTTGGCTGTGTCGTGTTGCTATTTCCACTAAAAGCTCATAGTCGGGATGATCCAGGAGAACAGTTTGTGAAATGCATGATTACATAATTTTCCAAACCCCCCCCCCCCCCATCTAGTTTGTGATTAACAATCTCCATAGGAGCAACGGCTAAATATGAACATGTCTTTACAGCTTCACACGCCTGTACACAGACTCATGGACATGTCTATTCATATTCTTTTCACAACATGTAACTGACATCATTCGTAACAAGAGAATGTGTGTGCATTTGTGCACATCTATGTCATGTCTCTATCTCTCTCATGTCTCTTGCCTCTCTCTCTCTCTCTGCCTGGTACCGTTTCTTTACAGAGGTTATGAGGTCAAGACTTGAAGAAAGGAGAAGAGAGAGGGAAGAACTAGCCGTCAGCATTACAGTAAAACAGACCCTGCTCCTTCATTCCATGTGAACAAACGCCAGTGAAGAATCTTACCTGTGTTTGAGGTCAAAACATCCTTGTTTATACATCAGTGTGAGTTACAGATGTCTCTATTCTGTACTGCTTTCTCCATTTCAACTTGAGAAGTTTGTATGCAACCTGCCTGCTAGAGATGTCATTTCTTCCATTTTCACTTGAATGTAAAAGCATCTGTTGCTATAATAATAAGCAATACTTATTATTGTTGTAATTATATATTTCATATCAAAATACATTATTATTATTATTATTACTATTATTACCTATTAAATATATTATATTACTTTTTAATAATAATAATAATAATAATTTATTTTAATATATAAATGACTATATATATATATATATATATATATATATATATATATATATATATATATATATATATATATATATGTAATAAATAATATATAAAATATATTATATTTTATTATTACACAATTATAAATGATTATTATTAAAAATAATTTAATATTACAATACAAAATTAAATTATTTATATTATTATTATAGCACAATTAAATAATAATAATACATTATTATTATTATGATAAATATTATTACCATATATTAAATATATTATATTTGATTACATTTGAATGATAAGTATTATTATATATTTTATAATACAATTATAATGACACATCTAATTTTACAATGCAATATTTTAAATTATTATCTTTTAAATATATTTAAAAACAACAAAAATTATTATTATACTTTATATTAAAATAAATTATTATTACTATAATATTATTATCATACCACTATTACATAATAATAATAATAATAATAATTTATTATTATTATTATTAAATATATTATAAAATTGTAAACATTGTAAAAAAAATATTGCTTTTAAGTAATAATTATTATTGTATTCTGTTTATAGATACTTTATTTTTATTTAAAATAAAATATTTATATTGTTTTATTAGGTTAAACTGAACTCTCTCTCTCTCTCTTCTCTCTCTCTCTCTATATATATATACACAAGCAAATTGTTTTATGACGTTAAATAAATCAATAAATAGTATTCATAGTAAAATAGTAATAGTAAATAATAATGAAACCCTTTCTGGTTTCATTTGTTTTGCATCTCTATTATCTGTAGTATCTTCTTAGCATTGTTTGTTTATATTAGCTTTGTGTTTAGTTGACTTTATGCAGATTCTTTTTCTTTTCTCAGATATTCAAATATAGAAGTTTATAGACAGACTGTGATTTATTAATTCACCTCATCTCCTCCATCTCATTCCCATCAGCCCGACTGAGAGACTTCAATCCTAGAGCTCAAACCGCAGAGACAAAGCAGCTTTACTGTCATCGAAGAGCTCCCCACATCTATTGAGAGATAAGAGAGCAGAGACAGGCACACACACTCATAAAGATCTGTCTTAGCAAGCATTGTTCTACATTAAGTGTGTGTTTTCAGTACATCCGCAGTCCGTAATCTGTCGAGACAGGCCTCACAGAACAGGGGGATTCTTGGGGAATTTGGCGACCAATCAAAGGCAATATAAACTGAATACACCCTCTTGACATCCGCTCAGTCAGATAAGGTAAACAAACTCAAAAAGATCATTCCTAGCACACAAACATGCTCACGATACAACCACCAGACTGTACAACGCCAAAGCAACATGTGACCTGTCTGGCCTTGTACGCACGAGTAGAAAGAGACTTTTGTGATTGTGATTGTGTGTATACGTGTGTTTCTATGGAAAAAAGGGCAGCTGGACAGTCTTTTGGGAATGATGGGGGTGGAAGAATAGGTCAGGATTTGTCTAAAGAGAGATATAAGAAAACCGCAGCTGTATAAGACTGCGGCCAACACGGAAAATGCATTGAAACGCATGAGAACATGTGAGGAACTGAACGATGACTTAGGGAATGGGAGGAATGCAAGCGGGAGCAGGAACGGGTCTCTGTAATATTTCTCCTAGATATTTGGGTTCTTTGGGTAAAAAGAATTCTTTGTCTCATCTTTGTCTCAAACTGTGCTCTAAATGTGCAAGGATATCAGACTGCGATAAAACAGATCTCAATACGAACTCAAACAGTTTTTTATCAAATTATTCCTAGACCAAATTGGAGCTGCTGTCCATATTAGTTTTAAAGCTACGTGTCAATAACTCTGACTAATCAATTTTTCATTCAAGTAAAATGACTTGTCTTGTATGCTGAAAATTTTTTTTAAAGGAATAGTTCACTTTTTGGAAAAACTTTTGCTGATAATTTACTCACCTCCATATCATCCAAGTATGTTCACGTCCTTTCTTTCTTCAGTCAAAAAGAAATTAAGGTTTTTGATAAAAACATTCCAGGACTTTTCTCCATATAATGGACTTCAATGGGAACCAAACAGTTCAAGGTCCAAATGACAGTTTCAGTGCAGCTTCAAACTAAAGGGCTTTAAACGACACCAGATGATGAATAAGGGTCTAATCTAGCGAAACGATTCGCTCATTTAAAAAATAAATAAAAAAAGTTTAAGTTTTATAAGCTCAAAATGCTCGCCTTGCTCTGTTCTGTGATGAGCGTTCGTGACTCTCCTTGGTTCAAACTCGTTCATCAAAATGAACAAATCTTTTTTCGAGTCATTACTCCGAAGGGTCTGAGATAAGACCCTATTCATTGTCTGGTGTCGTTTAAAGCCCTTTGAAGCTGCACTTAAACTCTCATTTGGATCTTGAACCGTTTGGTTTCCAGTGAAGTGCATTATATGGAGAAAATCCTGGAATGTTTTCATCAAAAACCTTAATTTCTTTTCGACTGAAGAAAGAAAGAACATGGACGTCTTGGATGACGTGGGTGAGTAAATTATAAGCAAAAGTTTTTTAAAGTGGACTACTCCTTTAAGCTGGCACCATAATACCTCTGCATGTGTGTGCATTTACAAACCGAGACGGGAGACTCTCCTTTGACTTCACTGCATGCAATCTCTGCTGCTTCTAATGGGAAAATAAGCTGTCACCCATTGACATTAAGTCAGTAAGTCCGCCCATGCTGTGCCCTTTATCCACACTTACTCACACGATCGGATGACTTAAATCTGAGCTGAATGAAAAAGATCATGTGTGCTTACTAGTTTTAACCCCAGACATTATGTGGTTTCCATTCAAAACGATCAGTTCTAGCACAAACACGCTCTGATAAAGGATCCTTCAGCGAACACCAGATGAGGACACAAGGGCCTCATTGTATCTGTCATGGATACAATAGCTGTTTTTTGTTGGAAATTCCTCTTCCACTGAGGAATTCTTTCCAAGCTTTTAGGAATGCTGTAAATACACGAGGGACTCTCGTTCCCGGTTAGTAGCTAGTCTCACGATTGTTGCGATGGATTGATTTCTTAAGATGCAGCGCTACAGCTGGCAAGGAGATGCAGTGTGGGAGCGCTGCATGGAAAAGTTGTAAAGTGGGGTGTTGGCGCTATAAAATTGGGAAACTCTGAGTGCTGAAATTGTGATGAAGCCACAGCTTTTTTCCCTGAAACTTATAGGGATGGAAAAACAGCATTACCTCGCATTATATCGCCCATGATTGCCTAATGATTACTATAGATACAAAACATGCAATGACATGTACAAGGTGGTAAACAAACACAAATCACCAGCCTATTCAGGCGGAGACACATACCTACATATGGGGCCCATATGGGAAGCCATAAAACTGTGTAGTGCACAAATAAACCCTCGCGACAAACCTTGAACATGGGAAGGAATGTAAGTCAGGTCATTCGGACCACAAAAAGGGAAGTTTAAATGACGCAGGTATAGACTCACACTTAGAGTCAGGAAGGCAGCTCTTTACAAATACGGGATGCATGGGAAACCCCTCTGCATTTCCACAGTATTTTTAGTGTTTGCGTGGAAGGTGATCATTTATGTCTTCTGTCTGGTCCTCATTAGTGAACGCGGGCGGGCCTCACGGGGCCCTTGTACCGAGTGCTTCTGATTATTGGATCTCTTGCCTGCATTTCTGCGCAGATAACAGAAATCAGATACCAGCTTTGTTTGTTCTCATGCCTGCGATAACAGTGCTGCTATCAACTTGAAGACTTTGGGCCCTATCCTTACACACCAGGTGCGACACAAGTGTTTTTAGCAAGTTTCAGCCTGACGCAGTTATCACTTTCACATCCTGTGCCATGTTGTTTACATAGCAAATGCAGTGCAAAAATGGAGGCTCTAGACCCTTCCAGAGCGTAGCATTTATGCCGTTGTAAATATTTCAATATCTCAGCTCTGTATGCCATTAAAAATATGTAAATATCTCAGCTCTGGAAGGGTCTAGAGCCTCCATTTTTGCACTCAGGTCTAAGTCCCATGGCCCTCTATCAGAATCCAGAGTTTCAAGAAGATTGGAGAAACTTATTTTTTCGACAAAAAAAAACATAAGGGGTACCACTGTTGTTGTTTTTTTGGGTCAAAATTTAGATTTTCTTGAAACTCTGGATTCTGATAGAGGGCCATGGGACTTAGATCTGAGTGCAAAAATGGAGGCTCAGACCCTTCCAGAGCTGAGATATTGAGATTTCACGTAGCATTTATGCCATTGTAAATATCTCAATATCTCAGCTCTGTATGCCATTATAAATATCTAAATATCTCAGCTCTGGAAGGGTCTAGAGCCTCCATTTTTGCACTCAGGTCTAAGTCCCATTGCCCTCTATCAGAATCCAGAGTTTCAAGAAGATTGGAGAAACTTATTCTTTCGCACAAAAAAAAACATAAGGGGTACCACTGTCGTTTTTTTTTCGGGTCAAAATTTAGATTTTCTTGAAACTCTGGATTCTGATAGAGGGCCATGGGACTTAGATCTGAGTGCAAAAATGGAGGCTCTAGACCCTTCCAGAGCTGAGATATTGAGATCTCACGTAGCATTTATGCCATTGTAAATATCTTAATATCTCAGCTCTGTATGCCATTATAAATATCTAAATATCTCAGCTCTGGAAGGGTCTAGAGCCTCCATTTTTGCACTCAGGTCTAAGTCCCATGGCCCTCTATCAGAATCCAGAGTTTCAAGAAGATTGGAGAAACTTATTTTTTCGCACAAAAAAAAACATAAGGGGTACCACTGTCGTTTTTTTTTTTCTGGGTCAAAATTTTGATTTTCTTGAAACTCTGGATTCTGATAGAGGGCCATGGGACTTAGATCTGAGTGCAAAAATGGAGGCTCTAGAACCTTCCAGAGCTGAGATATTGAGATATTCACAGTAGCATTTATGCCATTGTAAATATCTCAATATCTCAGCTCTGTATGCCATTATAAATATCTCAATATCTCAGCTCTGGAAGGGTCTAGAGCCTCCATTTTTGCACTCAGGTCTAAGTCCCATGGCCCTCTATCAGAATCCAGAGTTTCAAGAAGATTGAGAAACTTATTTTTTCGCACAAAAAAAACATAAGGGGTACCACTGTCGTTTTTTTTCAGAGGTCAAAATTTTGATTTTCTTGAAATCTCTGGATTCTGATAGAGGGCCATGGGACTTAGATCTGAGTGCAAAAATGGAGGCTTCAGACCCTTCCAGAGCTGAGATATTGAGAT
>JAQIUQ010000375.1:540000-640118 GCA_030378365.1 Hybognathus amarus | reverse complement strand
TGAGTGCAAAATGGAGGCTCTAGACCCTTCCAGAGCTGAGATATTTAGATATTTATAATGGCATACAGAGCTGAGATATTGAGATATTTACAATGGCATAAATGCTACGTGAAATCTCAATATTCTCAGCTCTGGAAGGGTCTAGAGCCTCCATTTTTGCACTCAGATCTAAGTCACATGGCCCTCTATCAGAATCCAGAGTTTCAAGAAATCAAAATTTCCGACCTGAAAAAAAAACGACAGTGGTACCCCTTACGTTTTTTTTTCGGGTCAAAATTTTGATTTTCTTGAAACTCTGGATTCTGATAGAGGGCCATGGGACTTAGATCTGAGTGCAAAAATGGAGGCTCTAGACCCTTCCAGAGCTGAGATATTTAGATATTTATAATGGCATACAGAGCTGAGATATTGAGATATTTACAATGGCATAAATGCTACGTGAGATTCTCAATATCTCAGCTCTGGAAGGGTCTAGAGCCTCCATTTTTGCACTCAGATCTAAGTCCCATGGCCCTCTATCAGAATCCAGAGTTTCAAGAAATCAAAAATTTTGACCCTAAAAAAAAAAACGACAGTGGTACCCCTTACGTTTTTTTTTCGGGTCAAAATTTTGATTTTCTTGAAAACTTGGATTCTGATAGAGGGCCATGGGACTTAGATCTGAGTGCAAAAATGGAGGCTCTAGACCCTTCCAGAGCTGAGATATTTAGATATTTATAATGGCATACAGAGCTGAGATATTGAGATATTTACAATGGCATAAATGCTACGTGAAATTCTCAATATCTCAGCTCTGGAAGGGTCTAGAGCCTCCATTTTTGCACTCAGATCTAAGTCACATGGCCCTCTATCAGAATCCAGAGTTTCAAGAAAATCAAAATTTCGACCCTGAAAAAAAAACGACAGTGGTACCCCTTACGTTTTTTTTTTTCGGGTCAAAATTTTGATTTTCTTGAAACTCTGGATTCTGATAGAGGGCCATGGGACTTAGATCTGAGTGCAAAAATGGAGGCTCTAGACCCTTCCAGAGCTGAGATATTTAGATATTTATAATGGCATACAGAGCTGAGATATTGAGATATTTACAATGGCATAAATGCTACGTGAGATCTCAATATCTCAGCTCTGGAAGGGTCTAGAGCCTCCATTTTTGCACTCAGATCTAAGTCCCATGGCCCTCTATCAGAATCCAGAGTTTCAAGAAAATCAAAATTTTGACCTTAAAAAAAAAACGACAGTGGTACCCCTTACGTTTTTTTTTTCGGGTCAAAATTTTGATTTTCTTGAAACTCTGGATTCTGATAGAGGGCCATGGGACTTAGATCTGAGTGCCAAAATGGAGGCTCTAGACCCTTCCAGAGCTGAGATATTTAGATATTTATAATGGCATACAGAGCTGAGATATTGAGATATTTACAATGGCATAAATGCTACGTGAGAATCTCAATATCTCAGCTCTGGAAGGGTCTAGAGCCTCCATTTTTACACTCAGATCTAAGTCCCATGGCCCTCTATTAGAATCCAGAGTTTCAAGAAAATCAAACTTCTGACCCGAAAAAAAAACGACAGTGGTACCCCTTACGTTTTTTTTTCGGGTCAAAATTTTGATTTTCTTGAAACTCTGGATTCTGATAGAGGGCCATGGGACTTAGATCTGAGTGCAAAAATGGAGGCTCTAGACCCTTCCAGAGCTGAGATATTTAGATATTTATAATGGCATACAGAGCTGAGATATTGAGATATTTACAATGGCATAAATGCTACGTGAAATCTCAATATCTCAGCTCTGGAAGGGTCTAGAGCCTCCATTTTTGCACTCAGATCTAAGTCCCATGGCCCTCTATCAGAATCCAGAGTTTCAAGAAAATCAAAATTCTGACCTCGAAAAAAAAAACGACAGTGGTACCCCTTACGTTTTTTTTTCGGGTCAAAATTTTGATTTTCTTGAAACTCTGGGATTCTGATAGAGGGCCATGGGACTTAGATCTGAGTGCAAAAATGGAGGCTCTAGACCCTTCCAGAGCTGAGATATTTAGATATTTATAATGGCATACAGAGCTGAGATATTGAGATATTTACAATGGCATAAATGCTACGTGAAATCTCAATATCTCAGCTCTGGAAGGGTCTAGAGCCTCCATTTTTGCACTCAGATCTAAGTCACATGGCCCTCTATCAGAATCCAGAGTTTCAAGAAAATCTAAATTCTACCCGAAAAACGACAGTGGTACCCCTTACGTTTTTTTTTTCGGGTTAAAATTTTGATTTTCTTGAAACTTGGATTCTGATAGAGGGCCATGGGACTTAGATCTGAGTGCAAAATGAGGCTCTAGACCCTTCCAGAGCTGAGATATTTAGATATTTATAATGGCATACAGAGCTGAGATATTGAGATATTTACAATGGCATAAATGCTACGTGAAATCTCAATATCTCAGCTCTGGAAGGGTCTAGAGCCTCCATTTTTGCACTCAGATCTAAGTCACATGGCCCTCTATCAGAATCCAGAGTTTCAAGAAAATCTAAATTTTGATCTCGAAAAAAAAACGTAAGGGGTACCACTGTCGTTTTTTTTTTCGGGTCAAAATTTTGATTTTCTTGAAACTCTGGATTCTGATAGAGGGCCATGGGACTTAGATCTGAGTGCAAAAATGGAGGCTCTAGACCCTTCCAGAGCTGAGATATTGAGATCTCACGTAGCATTTATGCCATTGTAAATATCTCAATATCTCAGCTCTGTATGCCATTATAAATATCTCAATATCTCAGCTCTGGGAGGGTCTAGAGCCTCCATTTTTGCACTCAGATCTAAGTCCCATGGCCCTCTATCAGAATCCAGAGCTTCAAGAAAATCAAATTTCGACCCGAAAAAAAAACGACAGTGGTACCCCTTACGTTTTTTTTTCGGGTCAAAATTTTGATTTTCTTGAAAACTTGGATTCTGATAGAGGGCCATGGGACTTAGATCTGAGTGCAAAAATGGAGGCTCTAGACCTTTCAGAGCTGAGATATTGAGATTTCACGTAGCATTTATGCCATTGTAAATATCTCAATATCTCAGCTCTGTATGCCATTATAAATATCTAAATATCTCAGCTCTGGAAGGGTCTAGAGCCTCCATTTTTGCACTCAGATCTAAGTCCCATGGCCCTCTATCAGAATCCAGAGTTTCAAGAAAATCAAAATTTTACCCGAAAAAAAAACGACAGTGGTACCCCTTATGTTTTTTTTTCGTGTCAAAATTTTGATTTCTGGAAGGGTCTAGAGCCTCCATTTTTGCACTCAGGTCTTAGTCCCATGGCCCTCAATCAGAATCCAGAGTTTCAAGAAGATTTATGAGAATCTTCTTGAAGATCTAAGTCCCATGGCCCTCTATCAGAAATCCAGAGTTTCAAGAAAATCAAAATTTTGACCCAAAAAAAAAACGACAGTGGTACCCCTTATGTTTTTTTTTTCCGTGTCAAAATTTTGATTTCTGGAAGGGTCTAGAGCCTCCATTTTTGCACTCAGGTCTTAGTCCCATGGCCCTCAATCAGAATCCAGAGTTTCAAGAAGATTTGTGAAAAAATGTTTTCGCAAAAAAAAAAAAAAAAAAAAACGACAGTGGTACCCCTTGTTTTTTTTTGTGCGAAAAAAGTTTCTTCAATCTTCTTGAAACTCTGGATTCTGATAGAGGGCCATGGGACTTAGACCTGATTCCAAAAATGGAGGCTCTAGACCCTTCCAGAGTTGAGATATTGATATATTTATAATGGCTCAATATCTCAGTATGTCATAAATATCTCATAAATATCTCAATATCTCAGCTCTGGAAGGGTCTAGAGCCTCCATTTTTGCACTCAGGTCTTAGTCCCATTGCCCTCAATCAGAATCCAAAGTTTCAAGAAGATTGGAGAAACTTTTTTTTCGCACAAAAAAAATTGACAGTGGTACCCCTTATGTTTTTTTTTTTGTGCGAAATAAAAGTTTCTCCAATCTTCTTGAAACTCTGGATTCTGATAGAGGGACATGGGAATTAGACCTGAGTGCAAAAATAGAGGCTCTAGACCCTTCCAGAGCTGAGATATTGATATATTTATAATGGCTCAATATCTCAGTATGTCATAAATATCTCAATATCTCAGCTCTGGAAGGGTCTAGAGCCTCCATTTTTGCACTCAGGTCATAGTCCCATGGCCCTCAATCAGAATCCAGAGTTTCAAGAAGATTGGTGAAAAAATGTTTTCGCAAAAAAAAAAAAAAACGACAGTGGTACCCCTTGTTTTTTTGTGCGAAAAAAAGTTTCTCCAATCTTCTTGAAACTCTGGATTCTGATAGAGGGCCATGGGACTTAGACCTGATTCCAAAAATGGAGGCTCTAGACCCTTCCAGAGCTGAGATATTGATATATTTATAATGGCTCAATATCTCAGTGTGTCATAAATATCTCATAAATATCTCAATATCTCAGCTCTGGAAGGGTCTAGAGCCTCCATTTTTGCACTCAGGTCTTAGTCCCATTGCCCTCAATCAGAATCCAGAGTTTCAAGAAGATTGGAGAAACTTTTTTTTCGCACAAAAAAAAAACTGACAGTGGTACCCCTTATGTTTTTTTTTTTGTGTGCAAAATAAAAGTTTCTCCAATCTTCTTGAAACTCTGGATTCTGATAGAGGGCCATGGGACTTAGACCTGATTCCAAAAATGGAGGCTCTAGACCCTTCCAGATCTGAGATATTGATATATTTATAATGGCTCAATATCTCAGTATGTCATAAATATCTCAATATCTCAGCTCTGGAAGGGTCTAGAGCCTCCATTTTTGCACTCAGGTCTTAGTCCCATGGCCCTCAATCAGAATCCAGAGTTTCAAGAAGAGTGGTGAAAAATTTTTTTCGCAAATAAAACGGCAGTGGTACCCCTTATGTTTTTTTTTGTGCGAAAAAAAGTTTATCCAATCTTCTTGAAACTCTGGATTCTGATAGAGGGCCATGGGACTTAGACCTGAGTGCAAAAATGGAGGCTCTAGACCCTTCCAGAGCTGAGATATTGAGATATTTATAATGGCTCAATATCTCAGTATGTCATAAATATCTCATAAATATCTCAATATCTCAGCTCTGTAAGGGTCTAGAGCCTCCATTTTTGCACTCAGGTCTTAGTCCCATGGCCCTCAATCAGAATCCAGAGTTTCAAAAAGATTGGTGAAACATTTTATTCGCAAAAAAAAAAACAAAAAAAAAAAACGACAGTGGTACCCCTTATGTTTTTTTTTTGTGCGAAAAAAAGTTTCTCCAATCTTCTTGAAACTGTGGATTCTGATAGAGGGACATGGGAATTAGACCTGAGTGCAAAAATAGAGGCTCTAGACCCTTCCAGAGCTGAGAATATTGAGATATTTATGAGATATTTATGACATACTGAGATATTGAGCCATTATAAATATGTCAATATCTCAGCTCTGGAAGGGTCTGGAGCCTCCATTTTTGCACTCAGGTCTAATTCCTATGTCCCTCTATCAGAATCCAGAGTTTCAAGAAGATTGGAGAAACTTTTTTTTCGCACAAAAAAAAAACGAAAGTGGTACCCCTTTCGGGTTTTTTTTCGGGGTGAAAAATTTAGTTTCTCCAATCTTCTCAAAACTCTGGATTCTGATAGAGGGCCATGAGACTTAGACTTGGGTGCAAAAATGGAGGCTCTAGACCCTTCCAGAGCCGAGATGTTGAGATCCCACGTAGCATTATGCCATTATAAATATCTCAATATCTCAGCTCTGGAAGGGTCTAGAGCCTCCATTTTTGGAGGCTCTAGACCCTTCCACAAGGACAAAAAAATCACAATGAAAGCAATTATATATATATATATATATATATATATATATATATATATATATATATATATATATATATATATATATATATATATATATATATATATATATATATATATAAAAAAATGTTTAATTTGTTTTCATCTATAGATACCTCATGAGCTGGGAAAATGTACTTTTATATTTTTCAGGAAAATGTACTTTTATACTTTTATAAACTTGAAACATAATTCAGGTCTGAGGGGGTTTAAAAGTTATGAACAGTCTTGAAGAAAAAAAAGACTAACTTGTAAGACTAGTCTTGGTTGTAATGTACTATTTTTTCTTAGTGGAATCTTTAAGATAACATACAGGTAAAATAATACGATTATTTTAATCAACATCTCTTGTCCACACTCCGTGTCCACATGTACCGTCAGTCATTAGCATGGTATCGCAAAATAAACCCTAACCTGTCAGGGGTTATTTTGTGATAATTGCCGACTGACTGTACATACTTCAAGTAATAGATTCTGCAAAGTTCATTATACCTAATAACATAGAAAATTATTACGAATGCATGTAAATTGTTACCGCAATTAATAATATAACACAACCTTTCTTACAGGAAGGGACTCTGGTATCCAGAAAGGTGTCACGCGCCAGATGATACTGCGCTTATCTTGTGATAACATGGAGCTGAAGAATGAAGCACAATATCTGTTAATGGGTCAGAACAACGCAATCTCAGTTCTGAATAACGACGGACAACAGTAAGCCTTGAAATCTGAAGTTTATTGAAAAGACAAAATGCAAATTGTTTTTTGATTCATAAAACATCGTTCTTCTATTGTTTCTGAAGTTTCAGGTATATACTGAACAATGACATGTGGATCGAGAAGATACCAGAAGAAAAGCAATGCAAGGCAACCTCAAGTCGCTTCGGCCTGTTTTGATCTTAATGAATTTATAAAGAACCACCCCATTAAACGCTGTGATATTTAGAAACATTACGGAGATGGTAAAATAACCACTTAAAACATCATTATTTGGCTCTGTAAATCATGTGCTTTTATTTCTAGTGCATATACCGACATATAAAGAGATCGTTACAGTTGTTTGGTACATTGGAAAATAGAGTCAAGCATTTTAATTCAGTTTTCCGTGTTATTGGCAATACAGTAGATTCACGTCACCTTTCATTCTGATACATAGAGGGAAGTCAAAATGGAAGAAATGTATTACGATAATTCCAGATATTATCTCTTTGACACGCATTAACCTTTAGCTTTTCAGTGTTACAACACCATAAAAGAAGGGTCTTCTTTTTTGGGCTATTTTTAGAGATGCTACATTTCTAAGCACCAATGAGTGCATTATTGCAGTTTAAATAAATACTATGTTTAAAATGCTTCATGTGTCCTATTGTGGTTATACACTGTACAGTTTTATTATGGAATACTGTATTTAGTGGCCTAAACAACGCTGTCTTTTAATCGCTTGCACTCGTTCAAGACTCCATAAAGTACAGATGATGTCCTGATTGTGAATGCATTGCTTTTGTGAACGTTGAACATTTGGGCCAAAATGATCAAACCGTCAATGTATTAAATAATTTTTTTTCTTTTACATTTTTCATTCATTTTCCTACATTCATAGAAACCAAGCAATAATAAAAAAAAAACAGTAGTAAATGCTTTAGTAATACAGTAAGCTACGGCAAGTACCCTGCAAATTGTTTTTCCATGAATTTGGCAACTTAAAATGCTGCAGTGGCAGTCTGATTAAATTTTTCCCTTATTGTTTTATGTTCATGTTTCCATTGTCTTGATATGACAGATTCCCTTTAATGTGGTGCATGAGAAAAAAAACTGTTGTACTCCACTAGACATTAGCTTTGTACTGTACAACTTGTGAAAACCACTGACGGCAGCAGATAACTGCAGATAAACAAAACACTTCAACTTAGAAAAATAACTTGTACATTATACCATTGTGTACAAAATAAATAAACTTGCTTTATAACCTTTTTACGTGAATACAAAGCATGCAATATGTCAATTGTGCTGTTGTGGTCAGTGATATGTAGCAAGCCCAAGTCGCTTTTAAAATCAGAGGCACGATGAACCTACAAGCAGTTCTAGTAAAGCCAGTAAAGCACATTGACAGCTGGGTAACTTTAATATTGAGCTTTAGCGCACTAAGAGAGAGCGGATCTCAAAATAAGATATTACAGCAAATCAATGGCGATCAAATTTACACCATATGATACAAATACGTACACATGTACAGCTAGTCAATGCACAAAAGGCCAGTTTGATGTGAGGATTTTGAGCTCCATCCACAGGTCATTCTTAAGCTGTTGCATTAATGATTTGCCCAGAAAATATTTATTCCCTGCAATTCATGTTAAGTGTAACAGAAGGGTTTGTTGAGCAGCTTTAAGTTTTGCATGAAAGATTTAGTAAAAAGCACAAATATAGCTGCCCTCTTGGTCACTGTTACATACACAGCGCCTGTTATTACTTGCTAGGGTTCGATGTACAGTACATTCATTTAGGAAATTACTATTAACACAAATTGATCAAATAGGGATGCAACATTCATGAAGGCCTGGGTTTGTTCACATCAACATCAGTCAAATGGCTGGAAATGTATGTGCAGAGACTTGTGCAAAGGAAAACGTGAAATGCCAAAGACCTTACAGCATATTTGTTAACTCTTCCATCACGGCAAGTCTTTACTGCAGGTATCGGTATACTTTAAAGCAGTGGTTCCCAGAGTCTGCCACGGCCACGTGACCATCTGACGTGAGAGCCAGACCCTGCGGGCCGTACAAAGGATCCGCCGTCGTGTTGATGTACGACAGGAAAGAGCCAGAACTGTCAAACACCTACATGACAAAAATATGTAGTTTGAATAGATTTTATAATAATAATTTTTAGGGCTGTAGTCAACCAAAGAAATCCTTGGTCGACCAAAGTCTTGTCCTGCGCAACGATTAGTCGACTAAAAAAAAAAAAAAACTTGTTTTGAGTGAACATTTTTTTAAACAACTGACATAGAGCATTTATAAAACAACAACGAAAAAACAAAACAAATAAATAAAACTATAATAATAATAGGTCTACATTTCTTTGAGAATTAAGTGATTTTTTTTTACTGAAAAAAGTCAGGAGCACTGTCTATGCAGTCACAATCGCGCACCTGATCACACCACACGCTACAAAAAAAAATATAACTGCTATCTGGCACATTATAAAAATCCTAACAAAAGCTCTCGTACAGGCTTTATATTCTTCTTTACTCACAAAGCTATGGGTTAACTTTTGTCCAGCCGATCTAGGCGTTTTAAACAAACACAAAAGACCCAAATAGCCTAAAAAACAATCCAAATAATAATAGGGTGTATTTTGGATGGCATAGAGGTTTATTTTCGTTTTGTTGCATTATTTAGGCTATTTTCAAATGCGTAAAGTGTACAAATAAAAACGAAAACATATTGAGAAAACACAATCTATTGAGTCAGCATGATAAAGCCGTTAAAAGGGCTGCTCACGTCTTTTGCGCGCTCAAGTTCAATTTCAAATATAGGCGCGTGGTGAGCGGGCTCATAGGAGCAACGCGGTCGCCTCTCTCCACAGTCTTGTCGTCTTTGTTTTACAATGCAGCCAGACATAGATTTAGATTTCTTGGACATTTTGTCAACTAAAGCCAAAACAAGCAGCATTCTAACTGAATGAATAATCTCTTACCGAGCACGTAGCAGCAGCGCAGCCGGCCACAGGCGCGTTCCTGAGTGCTCTATGTGTGTGTGCTAAAACTGTGGCGCTGTTACAAAATAGCCTAAATTAAAGCATTTAAAGTTGGGGATAAAACAAAGGCTAATTATAATTAAATAAAATTATAAAAATAAATCAGGGCTAGGTGGTTGAAAGAAAATGCCCCCCCCCCCCCCAAAAGTCAATAGTTAAGAAAAAGTAAATCGTCTTTTAAATAAATAATATATATATATATATATATATATATATATATAAATTGTTTCTTTTTTATAAAAAATGATATTGAGTTCTTTACAAGTTCTGAGGAAAGATCTATAATAGTTGGAATGTTTGCAGATGCTTTTTGATATTTTATTTAATGGGTTTCGTTCACCCAAAAATGAAAATTAAGTCATTAATTACTCACCCCCATGCTGTACCAACCCCGTAAGAACTTTGTTCATCTTCGGAACACAAATGAAGATATTTTTGATTTAATCTGAGAGCTGGATCACTCCTACATAGGCTGCCTAAGGGACTGGCACTTTACGGCCCATAAAGTCATTAAAGAAATTCCATGTGCCTACAGTGGCTCAATTATAAGTTTATCAAGCGACGAGACTACTTTTTGTGCGAAAAACAAACAAACATAAAAAACGACTTTATTTGATTATTCCATTACTTCCTTATGGGCCTTGAGACGAGAGTAGAAGAGATTTCCAGAACGCATGCGCGAGAACTGAGATAAGGACGTTCTTCTTCGACTACTTCTTGTTACCGGCTTCTCACTGCTTAGGAAGTATTACCGCCACCTACCGTATAAGATGATGTGCTGAAAAACTTATAATTGAGCCACTGTAGGCACATGGAATATTTAAACATTTTCTTTAATGACTTTATGGGCCGTCAAGAGCCAGTCCCTTAGGCAGTCTATGGAGGAGTAATCCACCTCTCAGATTAAATCAAAAATATCTTCATTTGTGTTCCGAAGATAAACGAAGGTCTTACGGGGTTGGTATAGCATGGGGGTTAATAATTAATGACTTAATTTTCATTTTTGGGTGAACTAACCCTTTAATGCAATGAAATTCACAAATTTGGAATTCTGTCATTATATAGAAAAGTCAATATAGAAAATGAATTGGCCCAAACTATAAAACTATTATAAATTATATTAAATGTGAAGATAAAAATCAGAGTTTTACAGAGCCTACCTGTATCCTACTGTTACCCCAGTCTGCCACAATAATATTCCCATTGCCATCAACAGCCACACCGGTGGGTGCGTTGAACTGGCCGTTCCCTTCTCCATGCGATCCAAATTTAAACAGGAACTCTCCATCAGCATTGTAAACCTGCACGAAGCCGTAAATCAAACAATCCATGTTAAATCCAGAGGAAAAAAATACCACTAAAAAAGCAAAAAAATTAAGAAATGTGTATGGAAACAAGCGTATTTAATTAGCAAAAGTTGAAATGTCATTATTAAAGAAAGAACATATTAACAGACAGCAGACCTGGTTAGATTTGGATAAATAAATGTTATGGCATGTGGAACAATTCACGCAATAAAAGGGAAGAGCTCAGCATACCTTAACAGAATGATTGTGAAAGTCTGTCACAACAATTTCATTCTTGTTGTTTATAGCCACAAAATGGGGACCTTATGGCCATAGAAGGAGAGAGAGAAAGAGAGACTTATTGTTACATTCAGAAGATGTTGTTTTGTTTCTAAGGAAGTGTGGCAGCATAGAGCGCACACACACTTCTCTCAGCATTGCTCACTTTATGTGGATAATCAATTATTTTACAAAGCTTTCATTGTTTTCAGTTCATCTAAAAATTGAAAAAGTTGAATACGCACTGAAGGCAGGGCCAGATTTACTCTGCTTTGGCTCAGTTGGTGTATTGGAGTACTTTTATCTGAAGAGACACAGACAGATTAAAACATTTGCTCAAGACCAATGCAGCCGCACAAGAACCTTGTCAAAATAAGAGACATCACCTGCAAATTGCCTCTCTGATGTTCCTTTGGCACCAAATTTGGTCACCAGTTTGCCGTTGGATTGGAAAATGAAGACACAGCAGGCCTTATTGTCTGCTGTGATAATATGACCATTCTTATCCACAGCCACTCCTTTAGGACCCATCAGCCGGCCTGCCCCGATTTTATTCTGCCAGAAAGCCAAGTAAAACACATTAGCACTTGACTAGCTACCAATTAATCAAATTACTGTGGTAGATATTTATAGAGTACCACAAGCAACATAAATTGTTGGATAAAAATAAAAAAGTAAGTAAATAATAATACTTTATTATATCTTAATTAGAGACTTTTTAAAGGATTTTTAGAATTAATTTTACTCATCAATTTATCATTTAATAATTTTTCCACATTTTTCACCATTCTTCTGTTTATTTAATCATATGCTTATTCTTGTCACTTTAGATTATTCCTATAATCACATATGTAAAAAAGGTCATATTAAATTCCTTTACGAAGTCTTGTTTTTGTGGTGCTTTTTTATTTTTTTTTACATATTTTACATTATTAAAGCACCTCTCCTCCTAGCCTAGAAATCTAGACGCACCCTAGCGGCAGCAAAAATTATTTTGCTGCAAAGTGTGGTCTAGCAACTCTCCGTTGACTTGCGCAGTGGAAAATCCAAAGTCTGGTCTGGCCAATCACATCGTGTATAGAGTTGGTGGCGGGCTTAACACAATGACGGGAGAGTTGTGACGGTTCTGCGCCATGATTTACATAGCTGATTTCCCTGATACTTAAAAACAAACAAGACGCAGCTGGCGAACAGCGGTCTTTCGATTCGGCTTTGGCCGCGACTCGGATGACTTGGAGTTAAGAACGTAACTTAAGTCATTCTTAAAAAGGAAGATGTGTTCAGAGTTTGACGACCGGATAAGGCAAACATTTAATATATCAACTTGCTCTGCTGGAGAGAAAACCATGGGGAAGACGCATGGGACTCACTCAGACACAGCCATCATCGCTCTGGTTGGTTAGCGCTATCCTATGGCGTGCAGAGGGATATTGAAAGACAATCTTTTATCCCGCCCCCGGATTGAGGTATGCCAATTGTGAGTTCCCAGACCTAACATCTTGATAGGTCTGGTTTGCCAGGCTACTTCTCCCCAATCTGGCTCAAACACGCCAGTTTTCGATGAAGCCCCTCCTTGCAAAATATGAAATGTGCTGTGATTGGTTAGCTGGCCCAGTGTGTTGTGATTGGCACCGCTTAGCACATTAAGGAAATGTCCCACCCTCCCCATAACAGCAAATTCTGCTCAGGTGTAAGATGTTACGGATAGCGCAATTTCAAACCAATTCAGACCCTGACAATGTTAACTAACAAGAGGATCGTCCTGAAAGGTTTTGATTTCACAGGAAGTTTCAGAGTGCTATGTTTTTTTTTTGTAATTTCCTTATACATTATAGGTACGATGTAATCCACCAACTAAAGCTAATACAAACAGTAATCGATCACAAAACCATGGCTAATTTTCCTAAAGAGCCATGAACCGTCTTACAAAAGCAATTGCTAACAAAACACATCTCTGAAGTGTCAGCAGAGATTGTGTCAACTAGACTCTCCCCTGCGAAGACCTCATCTACACAACAGTGATCGGCACTGATCCTGAACAATCCCGTCTCCATACCCAGGCCCGCCGACAGGGGGGACAAACGGGTCTGTTGTCCCGGGCCCAGGGTAGAGGGGGGGCCCAGAACTGGGTCCTCTTTAAATTATGGAATAATTAAAAAAAAAAAAAAAAATAGTACACATTTGTGGAAAAAATACGTAATATTTGAGTTACATAAAAGCTTTTTATTTGTTTTCTTCCTAATTGTCCTTGAAATAGTGGTCGTGAAACCCCCCACCCCCAAAACAAAAATGGTTTGGCCACTGATGAAAATTTGATGTCGTCATTTGATTTCAAATAGGCTAACGTTGCCGGTCAGCACAAGTCTGGTGCTCAGAAAAGAAAAAGAGTAGAGAGAAAAACAGAGGCCTTCAAGATGTCCTAAACAAATGTTTTAAAAAAGGTTGTGACGGTAAAGCTGTTACTAACGTTAGTACAAGTACAACGTAGAGCAGGTAAGAAACAGCGCAGCCAACATTATGAGTGTTGCAGTTGCGTCCCCTTCATAAAAGTGCTGAGATATTGCGACCGGCGGTGCTGCTGATGTGCTCGCTGTTAATCCACTTGTTGATAAGAAAGAGCCACATATGGAAATATTTTGGATAATAGCTCATAAAAGCCACGCGACGCGCTTGTTTTCAGAGGCGTGTAAGTTCAATGTTGCATATGTAATGATTTTGGCCATACCGAATCAACCATCCTCACAAGGACTCGGACCCCCCCCCCCCCACACACACACACACACACACACACACATACACCGCCACACACATTCTTCCACTCACTGGAGTGAAGATCATGCTACAAGACTTGTGAGAATGTGCTTTATGTCTCTGACCCAAGAGATGGACTTTTCTGTGTTAAAAGACATTTAACCAGATATATTCCATGTGTTCTATGTATGTGCTGTTTTCCCCAGGTCACCGTGAAATATCTTTGTTGGTTGCAGCATAAAAAGGAAATAGAAATAACTTCCTTAGGCATTGTAAACAGAAGTATATGTTCATTTAGATGTAACATAATGCTCCTTGGTGTCTCAGAATACGTATTCAGATGAACCGACCCGAATATGTACAGAGTATAGATGTAGAGTAAAGTGTGTTTTTAATATGTTTTACTGCCAAGGACTATTGAACTGTTCCAATAGTAGCCCTTATGTGAACACACCCCTTCCCACGAGGAGCGCGTGGTCTGAGAACAAAGCACCATGAAAGAATGTCTCCCGCGTGCAGCCTCCATCTCCCTGATTGGCTCAAGCCAACAGGAAGGGATAATATGTCCCCAAGAGGATAAAGGCAGTGCGCCAGCTCCGCCCTTTCTCTTCCGAAAAACGTCTCATGCCAAGAAGCACGTAAAGGATCTCCTCAGGAGATCCGGACCCCCAACCGGGATCTTTCTTCTCCCATCGTCCAAAGTTTCGTCCTTCTCCCAAATGAACTACCAAGTTTCGTTCCCAGGAAAGGAAGTGGACTTTGCCGACTCTACTTCTCCTAGAACGCCACCTCAAAGACTTTTAAGCCTTTCAAACATTCGCGCCGAATGCCAACGAATCGCCACGTGACTCCCCACGGACAAAGAAGCCACGCGCACGCAACCAACCATGCACGCGCCAGGACAGGCAGTGCAAAAGCGCCGCGCTCCACGGAACGCTGTCGACGCGTCCACGGAACGCGCGCACACAGGAGAGCGCTCTCATTCATCGTGCGGCCCAACCGGGCCTGCCATCAGTCGTGACACACACAGACCAAACATGTTGTGCAAGTATAACGTTACCTTCTTTAGAGCTTCTCAGAAGCATAAAGAAAGTGTTTTCATGGTGTTCAGAAAGATTAATTGACTGTTTGGCTGACTGTAACTCCCTCTCTCCTCACCCTCACTCTCTCTCTCTCTCTCTCTCTCTCTCTCTCCACTCACTTATCGTCTTAACGCCCTGCGTCGTCTTAGTTTGTGTTTAATGTTTGTATATACATGTATCATTGTAACGTAGTAAATGCTTACTTAGTTGCCTTATCGAATGCTATAATGGATTAATTAAACCAATATACTCATCCTGACTGATTCACGGTATGTTCATATCCAATTCCCCTGAAATGCAGATCAAAGCTACATGCTTCTATATAACTAAACATACCAAAAGGGTGTGTTTATATGGATAGTTGTGAATGCTGAATTCTTCTGGCCAGCAGATTAAGTACTTCCCTGCTCTATAAATTAATTGAGCTAATGAATTTTACTTGTCTTGTAAGACATGGTCTTGTGCAATCCTGTTAGCATACCGTATTGTGGTTAATTGCAGACAGATACACATGTATACATGCAAGTAAAGTTAACAGAAAGCCCCCAGTCCAGGGATTTATTAACATGTAAGACCCGGCTGATCCAAATCTGTATGAATAATTACTAATTATGAATTGTTAATTACTGATATGCAATATTCTCTCTGATCAGACCCAGCCAGAGTTCGTTACAATGGTGGAGGCATGTAATCGAGCGCTTCAAACTTGTTTACTGAGCAAATCAGTTTCAGTCCAAATGGGTATATTGTTATTTAATATTGTTATGTAATATTTAATATTACACGCGGCACATGCAGAGTAACGCTTTGCCGAACTCACGATGATATGACTGAGCTCAGGACCCGAGAGCTGCTCAGCCCAAGCACATGTTAACAAGCTGCTAAATGTTCAAGTCGCTTTAGCTCACTGTAAATTGCTAAAAGTAAACTGCAGTTTCCTTAGTATCAGACACAGATGGAACACACAGCCTCTGTGCATAAACAACATTTCCAATAATTTTAACTCCTCTCTTCAGGAACTTGAAATTCTCCTGAGTACTAGTCAAGAGCAAGATATGTTAGAACGAATGTTCTTCTAGCATTCTAAAGGCCTCATTATAACGCTCAGAAGAAAACGAAGATGAACTCCTGTTAAAAAAACATTTACTTAGCCACTCTTAATGATAAGTAAACCAGATTAATTATAGTGCTATTGTGATATATGTCTATTGGAGCAGGAACATATGAGAATTCCTGTTCCTTCTGCATATGCAGCGAAGAATCCTGCTAATTGATTTCCCTAAAAAACATAGCACTAAGAAAAAGTCCAAAACTGAAACATCTCTTAATCATTAATACTAGTTTTGATAGATGTTATTTGGAGTTTTTGAACAGATGGATATAATTCTGTTTCCCTTTTGGATCTGCTCATGAGAAAAAGCAAATCCTGCTAATCAGGTTTGTAAAAATAGCACCAAAAGAAAATCCAAACTTAAAACATTGAATCATTACCGGTAGTTGGTGATAGTAAATGTTATTTGGAGTTTTTGAGACAGATGGCATAATCTTGTCTTCCTTCGCGCATTGCAGTAAAAATAATCTGCTCAATGGTGTTTGTAAAACATAGTAATCAAAGAATTTTAACATTTAAATTCCGCACTATTCTGATTATGCAGAAATAGGTGAGTTGCACACTGCCCTCCCAAAACAATCACATTCAACCGGCTGGCCTGAGATGCTGCCAAACATGAGGGTGCACCCCCTGAGTGTCTTCCAGATCAGATGACCCCAGCCCCGACTCAAACTTCTCACGAATGCAATAGCGCCTCGTGTGGACACTAACAGCTAGGTCATTTCTTCCCCAAAATTCTGTCAGGAACACCCTGCTCCCACTGACTTCCGAAAACCAGTTTCCCCAATTTCAAATGCACGTGCAATCTACAGCCTGTTTCATTAACATGATTTTCCTTGCCTTGACTGTGTGAACACTTGTTTTGACAATTGGTTCCACCATTTGACTCTGAAATTCAACTGAACCTTGACAGTTTCTGATGACCATCACTGGCAGGAAGCCCCCCTTGTGGCCATCACCTAACCCTCACTGTCCTAATGGCTTTCTCTAGTCGGGAACTTTTGTTTTGGTTACAGTCACTTATCCTCACCCTACCGCATTGTCATCAGACGCCGAACCTGTATTTCACCACACTTAGATTTAAATTTGGTTTGAACAAACAAATTTCAAGTTAATTTGAATTAAGTTCTCATTTTCCATTTGCAGCAAATTGCTTTATGGCTTTATTCCACACTTCCATTTCAGACTATTTATAATTTTGATCTGGTTTATTACAACTGTAACAAATTTACTAATCTAAAAGGTCACTTAACCCCTATGCATTTGTCTAATTTGAATTGATTAAAATCCATTCCCAGTGCACTTCAAAATCAAGCTCTTTGTCAGCCAAATTGACCACTAGGAAGGAAGGGACACACACCCTTAGTGGCCAAAACTTGCCACTATTGCTTCCTCCTGTGCTCCTCCTTGCTGCACTTAATGCTATCTCTTCCCTGGCACCTAGGTTGGGTTATTTCTATAATTGACATTGTCACAATTCCCTTTGGGTTCTAGACCAGAATACTTTAGTAAAACCGCTGGCCTTCACTCTTCAAAATAGACATCTAACTGATGCAGAGGAGCTTTATTCAAATTGAGGCACACTTGGTCTCTTCATCCTGTTTTGTGTTCCCTGAGGGAGAATTTTTATGTGCTGTGGTGATGTGACAGTTACCTTCCGCTTGGGGTTGGGCGGGTGGTTTCCTCCACCCGGCCTCACCATCGCTGACTGAGCGCAGGTTTCCGCACTTTCCTGTATCTTTTTGTTGACATGGTTGCCTATACGACACCACCAATCTGGCACCGCCGGTTGTGTTCAAGGTCAAGTTGCTTGAAGGGTCACCTCGGTACAGATACGAAATGCCCCACACTGCTGTCAGGTGTTGGGGGTGATATAGGGACCAGCCACGAGGCTGAAATATCTCTACCGGGATGACCCTCATTTCACCCAGGCAAAATGATAGAGAAAAGGTATTAAAACCCATCCATGTAATATTGGCCATAATTCACCCTAAAGAGATTCCCCTATTGCCAAAGTGGTCGGCTTTCTCTCCGTCTCCAAGTGCACAAACTGGCAGCAGCCTTCAGCCTCACAAACTGCCTCTGTCACTTCAACACTTCTTGTGTAACTACTGATGTGATTCACCCCACACAGACCCTCCTATCTTTGATGGGTTGCATGTTACTTCAACTTTGCAGCTTGCCATTGCTCTGTTTGTTCGGTGCTCTTGTTCCTTTCACAGTTCACCTAGTACAGAACCTCTCTGACACACCCAGGAAGCCTGTGAAGAGAACAGTTCAACCAAGCTCGTCAGCATCAACAGGCTACCTGAAGCTAGTGGTCGAATCTTCACTCCAGACCCATGTGCACCTAGAGTCACTGAACTTCCACCTAACTAATTTTAAATGGTCTCTTGCATCAGTTAACCAAAATTTTCATATACTCCGGAGGAACTCGGCATTATAAGCCCAACACGCAGTCCAAACTTGCATTGGTCTCTCTCTGTGTGTGTTGGTGTTCCACTCTGCCTCAGAAAGCCAAGTATTCCAGTCCCACAATCCTTGGGGACAACCTGGAGACATGGCCGAGATTCACTACATCTCCAGCCCTGCCCACAGCCACACGGTTACCAGAGCCCGAGCCAAGAGCAGCACTGGCACGCACACGCAAGCCTGATGGCCCACAGACCAAAGCCAAAGCTTCTATTACAAAGACTGGGCCTAGACACCAACCTCGCCTACTCAGCTCAGCGCACACGCACGGCCTCTCTCAGGAAGGGAGCCGCATCCGCCCTGGAGAGCACAAGGTTGGGGAAATTGCCAGGATGACAACGATCCTCAGCTAAGACAGAAGGAAGTAAAGACTTCAAACTGCCCTGTCTAAATCTTCTACACAAATGAGATAGTCAGAAAAGAACCAAAGAGGGTTCAACGAGTAAACTCAACAAGTGAAGCCCCTTTGCAACAATAGTAATAGGCTGAACTTAAAAGAGATTCTTCTTTTTTTTTTAAGCCACGGCCAGCCCAAACAAACTGTCAAGAGGCCGTGTGACCATCCACAAAGCTCGTTCAGCAGAGACAAGATCTCGAACACTTAACTTTATCCACAGAGTTGCAAATAATTATAGACTACAGCATACCCAAGGGAAACACACACCAGAATAACTCCTGACCAGTCTCCTGCACATTTCAGCCAACAACACAAGAGCTGAAAGGTGTGAGGTGGGAAAGCCCGCCTTCCACCACATTTCCTGACAATTGACACAAGACATCTGCACCTTCCACTGGCTGTTTCCTTCAACCGTGTCTGACATTAACATTAACATCTAGCAGAACAGACCCAGGAGGGCCTGTGCTACCACCACTCGGCTTTGAAATCAGTTTGCTGGCTGGAAACTGCAGCGAACCTATAACTCAGGCAGGACACCAGTTTCAAGAAACGTCTCCTCCGATCCGTCAGTCACCATAGTTCTCTGGCCCCACGTGCAAGGCCCCACTCAACGATGCGTGAAGGCCCACTCAGTAGAATTTGCAAACCCCAAATTATTCTGAACTGCAACCCTAAAGACACTGCATCAACGCAGTGCACACTCTGAAAGGTCCTTGATCAACATCGGACGTAGAACTTTTTAAAGTATACTAAAAATGGGTGATCCAAAGAGTCGTAAACACCCCGCGCTGGAAGACGAAGAATTTTACTTAAACTAGGATCTCTTACATATACACTACGCTCTCAACGGCCGACAGATATGACACGACTCTTTTGAACAAGAGTTTTCATGTTGTTGAACGGGACGCTGAACATTTCATGACAAACAGTGAACAGTCACAGAAACACCCACTCATATTTTGCCTCCACGACAGAGTGTAGTAAAATCATCTCGAATCTTAAATTACTTGTTAATCAACAGGCGTGCACTTGACCATCGCGGTCCAACTAAAACACTATGTGCAAACACGCATCTATAGCTGGCTTGCCTATGCAGATAAAACAAACGGCAGTTTTATCTCACTTTAAAAAAAAAAAAAAAAAAATTTTTAGCCTTAGATTCCCAACTGGTATCAGGAACTTCAGCATTAAGCGTAAGTCTGGTGCACAAGAATCATTCTCAAGCAGCTTGTAATCTGTACCGATATCTTTCGCTTTGGACAAAACAAAAAAAGAAATCCAGAAATCGCGGATAAAGTAAACCTGTTTCTACGAAGACAGCTCAGGACAGAGTCTATACTATGACACCTGGTCATGACTTCCTTCTACAAGTAAAGGCCTTAATTTTATTGTTAAATATCTCATGCATTCACTGCACTTTTAAGCTGCTCTAAGCAGAAAGCTAATGAAACAATCAAACAAAGTAACCGCCAAAAGTCAGCATTCACGCATGAGAAGAGCATTGCAAACTATATATGCTTAGGTAAAAAAAAGCTGAATCCTGTTCCCTTACTCTGTAAGCAAATAGAACAAGACAAGCTTTCGACTTGGCAGCAACCCCATTCCCTTACTCTGTAAACAAATAGAAGACTGTGAAAGTAAAGAGCAGAGTTCCACTAGAAAATCAGCAAATGCCAAAACACATTTGCGTTTTACTTATGAGACAGTTAGTTCTAAATCATAAAGTATAGGTGCCTCCCATTTAACCCGTTAACACTATGCATCCATGTGTAAAGAATATATACATTCTCCAGGTACTGTTGAATTGCTCTGACACCCCTCTGGCTCCCATGACAACTTGTCACATAGGAAGTGCTAACCCTTAATGTCACTTTTTGTAAAATAACAACCAGCCTGGGTGGCTTAAGCTAACCTAGCCTAGCAATTATGAACTTAGGCTAAAGCTAAAACTGACTGATCACTAAGCTAAACTCCAAGGCTACTGAGCTGAGCTTAGCATCAGCTAACTTGGGCTAAGCTACCTAACCTAGCTCCTCAATTCAATGGCAGGCTAAGCTGAATAACCCCAACAGTTAGCAGTTAAGCACTCATTTTCTTGAACCCCTAATCACCGCTGGTGATGTTCCACAGTGCAAAGTATTTTCGAGAACACTTTCCTCAACACCACTGGAGGGTTTCTAATTATTCACTTTCCGTGTTTTTGCAATTTTCTTCATTAGCCAAGGTTTACCCTCACAGGGGTTAGGAAATACTCTCTTGCTGAACCATTGAAGACTAACTTTACAGATGCCCTGGTTAATTAAAACTCAAGTTTAACTGCAGGTAAACTGCCGTAACTAACTACAGTAGAATTTGTATAACCATAGGAACTTTTCGCGGCATGTTGACTAAACCTTCGGAGGAACACACCCGATGTGGTCTTGAACACGCAACCGTGACAACCCACTATAGAGTGTTGATCAAAGCAAATCGCAAAGTTTAGCCACTAATGCCACTGATTATTCTCGACTTCAGATCATTCCCATGTTTTGATCATTTTATTTCCTTTTGCTTTAATTTTGATTTTATTTTTCCTCGTTAATTATTTCATTCCTTTGACCGTGATAATAATAGCAAGCAGCTATTCCCTTGTCCATTAGGTCCTCGATATGATCTAATTCCTTTGCCTCTCTTGTCCGAGTGTGGTTCCATTTCCCATAGGGCCCAGAAAGGAAGCAGACACCCTTATTTGTTATTTTGGCTTAGTTCCAGCCAGTGCACTCGTTTTGTGACCCTTGAACACAAGTAATCTCAACAATTTACTAAAGGCACTACTAGAGTCCTGAGGTATCGACAATAAGCAGAATTTAAATAAGAAAGCTGTCCTTTCCCTATTATCGTTCACACCATCGAGCTATAGTGAGCTCACCAGCTAAGTCCAGAGAAATGATTTAGTCATAAGAACCACCTTACGTCATTTATTTCATTTCTGGCTATGTCCTTCCCAGGAAATACCTCTGGAACCACACAAAACTTAGCCCCCTAACATTCACAGCTAAGATTAGGACACAAGAGACACTTAGCTTTATGCTTAAATACTTAACGAACCTATTAAGCAGTAGTTCTGAACTTTTTAGGGCCACGCATTAATCACTCACAACAAGTGTGCCAGAATGCCATAGAGCCCCTGCTAACCTGACCTCAACCTCCCAAGGAACCACTGCCACAAACCACGGCATGGCTCCAAAAGGATTGGACCAGCTAAGCCAGAAAAGCCACGACATGCAGACCAGACTGTCACTTGCAAACCGTCTAACCAACCTGACTGCATGAAACAGATTCTGCTCCAGAGATGGATTACGTCCAGTCGCTGAGGTGCACAGCTTCCTAGCTCGTCAAACAGAGACTGCCAAAATGGACTATCAGCTGTTGCAATAAGCTTTGATCGCTTAGCTCCCTGATTCTAGAATCATACCAGAGGTTCTCACCGCCGTGGACATCAAGCAAGACCGACTTGAAACTCCACCAACTCCGACAAACCACCAGGTATGGAAAGGATGCCAATCTCAGAACTTTGTTTCTTCGAAACTTGCATCCCACAGTGAGTTATTCCGCAAGCACCCTGGCCTGTCCCTGTAGCATATCTACCATAGCTATGAGACCACAAGCTCACATTACGCAAAGACTTTGTCCAAAGACTGGGCAAACACCCTCAAACTAACCTGTCTCTGAGCACGACTCAGAGCTGCCTCTAGGAGGCACCCCACACTTTCACTGAGAGTGAAACCGTTCAAAGCCAACAGAGGGCAACACAACAGTCCTGGTGCTCATTGACCGCACCAGAGCAAGAGCTCTGAGCCGCACCTCATCACCAAGAGACTCAAGCCCAACCAGCCCAGAGCGGTACCCCTCTCAACACGCCACTGGTAAGCACAAATCTGAGCACACATCAGATAACAGTGCAGCCACGTCACTGACAGCAAAAATCCTGAAGGTGCTGAAAGAGTTTCTGCACAAGATCTCACAAGAAGGACAAGCCAGACATGCTATGTCTCAGCGAAAGACCCAAACAGACACCCAGAACACTGCTCGTCAGCATCACACCACAGAGCTCACTGCCACTTCACAAAGTGACAGCACCAAGCAGCCACCTCAACTGACAGCTGCACAGCCTGAGCATGACGACACCGTGTCCCACACAACATCAGCCCAGACGCCAGGACTTCTGGGAAACCTAATCAAAAGGGGTGGCACAAACTCTGCATTAGCCACCTAGAGACAATGATTTGAGCCTTGAAGCCATGCTAGACACTAGCTCAAACATCACGCTACTGCCAGCCCAACTCTCAAAAGACTCAAACAATCAGAGCGAACTCTCAAATCCCAAACAGGAAGCTGAAGGTGCAATCCTACAGCCAAAACGACATCTGGCTCAACACAGGTAGCTCTCATTCACCCAACAATTGGTCCCTATGTGCCGGATTTACCCAGTGTACCGATCACGAACGATCATGCACTGCACTGTCTCGATTGGCCAAGATCTGTTAGATCGTTATGAGCCTTTAATAGACTTTAACAACTGAATGTCTGAGCTCAAGTTCAAGTACCCCTCCCCCTCCAGTCACACAGGTCAAAAGAACCTAACTGGCAGGTCACAGAGGTCACAAGAACTCCTGCAACCAGCCATAAAGGCACAGCCTCAGCACCAAATGTAAACGTGAACTTGCTACCCTGCACCTTTCAGCTTACCAAAAACTGAGACTAACCAAATGAACTTTGAGACAACCACCTCTCAACCCCTCCAACCGCCCAAACCGGCCGTCAACCATCGACAACGGCAGCTCACCAAGCACATGTTGCTAAACGGCTCAACACTTGAAATTTATGACCTCGTGACATCACTTCGCCACAGCTTGTGCTGCCACAGTACAAAAAGGGGGATATACCAGCCAGTGTATGCCTGTCACGGCACCATGTGGGCTGCACACTGCAGCACCAGGACATCTCGGCATCCTCAAGGCATCAGGCTGTCCCAGCCGACAGCCGCTGAAACCTTTCTCCCCTTCTCTCTCTCCCTGTCCTGTTACAGGATGCTGCTGCTGTGGTCGCCTCCCTGTGCCTCCAGCCAACCAGAGGACAACTGCAGTCATCACCAGGTTCACATCACACGGCATAGGGTCGAGCTACCACGCAAGCAGAGCTAAATGGACACCCCACGCCGCTGCTGTCAGAACGCAGTCAAACACCGTCATGTCCAGCAACAAACGAACTGAAATCCTTCAGCCAAAAGGTAACTCACAACAGAGTGCCTCCTCACAGACCATCAAGAAATTGAAAGGAGCTGTGACAGATCCACAACGGCTCACGGCATTCTGCCTGCCAACCAGACAAGTGAACTCCAGCGGGACAACGGTTTACTGTCTGCCAGAACTCACTTTGCTCAAAACTCAGCATCGAGCAGCCTTTGCTCCGAGACTTAGCTACCCTGCTGCGGACTGAGCCTTAGTCTGAGTCATCCTTTACGAAACCCATGATTTCACCCTGATTCCAGAACTGGAATTATGAACTGTGAAGAGCGGGGGTGCCCAGCCGAACTGGAACTTGTTCTCAGCAACATAGCTCTCCTAGCTGTGTTTCAACTGAACACCTGCACCACTGCACCACTGCATCACCTGTTGTCCAATCCTGGACCGCAGCTGATTCTGCGCTGGGTACCTCTTACGGCATAATCAACCACGCTCCTGACACTGGACTTTCACACTCCACAAGAGACTCAACAAACGCAAACCTCCACAGCCACCACTGGACCCTCAGGAAGAGGGTACCACACTGGAGACTGCCCAACCTCATCAAGCTGAGCCCGAACCTCAGCCTAGCCAACCACCTGCTACCTGACTTTCATGATTCACCTGCCCTCCATCCATTGCATGGGTGTGCGTCGATGGAAGTCCACGTAAGGACTTCATCTAACGAAAGGGAGAGATGTAATGACTTTGGCCAGACTCAATCAACCGTCCTCCAAGGACTCTGGCACCCCCCCCCCCCCCCCCACACACACACACACACACACACACACACACACACACCACACACATTCTTCCACTCACTGGAGTGAGATCATGTTACAAGACTGTGGAATGTGCTTTATGTCTCTGACCCAAGAGATGGACTTTTGTGTGTTAAAAGACATTTAACCAGATATATCCCAGTGTTCTATGTATGTGTGTTTTTCCCCAGGTCACCGTGAAATATCTTTGTTGGTTGCAGCATAAAAAGGAATTAGAAATAACTTCCTTAGGCATTGTAAACAGAAGTATATGCTTCATTTAATGTAACATAATGCTCCTTGGTGTCTTCTAAAATTGAATACTCAGAATGAACAACCAATATGTACAGAGATGTAAAGTAAAGTGTGTTTTTAAGTATGTTTTACTGCCAAGGATGATACGAACTGTTCAATAGTAGCCCTTATGTGAACACACCCCCTCCCACGAGGAGCGCTGGTCTGAGAGACAAAGCACCATGAAGAATGTTTCCCGTGCAGCCTCCATCTCCCTGATTGGCTCAAGCCAACAGGAAGGGGATGGATGTCCCCAAGAGGATAAAGGCAGTGCGCCAGCTCCGCCCTTTCTCTTTCGAAAACGTCTCATGCCAGAAGCCATAAAGGATCTTCCTCACGGAAGATCCGACCCCCAATCCGGGATCTCCTTCTTTGATCGTCCAAAGTTTCCGCCCCTCTCTCAAATGAACTACCAAGTCCGTTTCCCAGGAAAGGAAGTGGACTTTGCCGATCTATTCTCTCGGGAACCAGCCACCTCAAAGACTTTTAAGCCTTTCAAACATTCGCGCGAATGCCAACAACGACGCACGTGACTCCCCACGGAACAAAGAAGCCACGCGCACGCAACCAACCATGCACGCGCCAGGACAGGCAGTGCAAAAGCGCCGCGCTCTCACGGAACGCGCGTCACGCGCTCCACGGAACGGTCGCACACAGGAGAGCCTCTCCATTCATCATGCGGCTGCCAACCGGGCCTGGCCACGAGTCCGTGACACACATACAGACCAAACATGTTGTGCAAGTAGTAACGTTACCTTCTTTTAGAGCTTCTCAGAAGCATAAAGAAAGTGTTTTCATGGTGTTCAGAAAGATTAATTGACTGTTTGGTGACTGTAACTCCCTCTCTCTCACCCTCACTCTCTCTCTCTCTCTCTCTCTCTCCAACTCACTTATCGTCTAACTGCCCTGCGTCGTCTTAGTTTGTGTTTAATGTTTGTATATACATGTATCATTGTAACGTAGTAAATGCTTACTTAGTTGCCTTATCGAATGCTATAGTGGATTAATTAAACCAATATACTCATCCTGACTGTATTTACTGGTATGTTCATATCCAATTCCCTGAAATGCAGATCAAGCTACATGCTTTATATAACTAAACATACCAAAAGGGTATGTTTTATGGAGTTGGAATGCTGAATTCTTCTGGCCAGAGAATTAAGTTTTCCCTGCTCTATAAATTAATTGAGCTAATTAATTTTACTTGTCTTGTAAGACGTGGTCTGTGCAATCTGTTACAATTAATTTGTGGTTAATTGCAGAGATACACATGTATACATATAAGTAAAGTTAACAGAAAGCCCTCATTGAGGATTTATTAACATGTAAGACCGGGCTGATTCAAATCTGTATGAATAATTATTAATTATGAATTGTTAAATTATGATATGCAAATTCCCTCCACTAGACTCTACAGAGTCTTTACACATAGCAACGACAGATGCCACGGGAGAGCACGTGCTTGTGGAAAGGAGAAAGCGTTGGCGAACTGCGCTCTCCACGATGATGAGGAAGCTTTGCATAATTTATTACTATATATATTTACGGAGATGAGAAATAAAAAGTCGGCTGAAATGCGTCACTGTCGTAATCGGTGAACAGATAATGGGCCAGATCCGAGTCTATTTTGCTGCACTGTTCATGCTTAATTAAAAGTGAAAGCACACTTTTGATGGACAAAAAATAAATATGATTTCACACAAAAAGTGCCCAAAATGCACAGATTTTGCATATCTAGTTTTAACAAGAACTGCAGTAGGCTATGTACAGAAAAGAAAATTACCCATTTAAACGTGGTTTTATTCAGTGTGTGTAAAAGTATATGGTGATTTATAATAAAAAAAAAATAAAAAAACTTTGAAATGAGAGATCTGGGTGTGGGGGGCCCATAATATTATCTTGTCCCGGGCCCAGGCAAGACTGTCAGCTGGCCTGTCCATACCAGTGTGACTCTGATCTCCAACCAGATGGAACTGGATACTATTCTCATTGTTTCAAACCAACCTGACTTCTGACCTATAATGCTGCCTGAATCATAATCATACACTGTTCATTCATTTGCAAGAGGAGGACTGGCCCCTCGACTGAGCCTGGGTTCTTCCACGTTTTTTTTTTTTTCTCCATTCTGCCACCTGATCCTGATCTAGCCACTGTCGCATTTTTCCTCCTTTGTTGCCAATGGCATCGCTTGCTTAGTTGGTGACATTAAAATTAACATTTTATTTAATATAATATAGAATAATAATATTGATCTGCCTGCATTGACACTATTATTTTTTTAAACAAAAATAAAAAATCTTATTAAGTTGGACTGTGACTGCTATTTTCTTCTGGAAACAAACTTTTTTCCATTATTTTCCTGTTATCTCTGGAAAGCTGCTTTGAAACAATCTGTATTGTAAATAAATTTGACTTGACTTGATTTGACAAATGCAACAGAAATCAAGCTGTTCTCCATAAAATGTGCAGGGCACAGAATCATGATGGGGTTATAATGTTCAGGAACAGAGTTTAAAAAAAGTTAACCACTCTAAGTTAGTCAGTCTTAGGAATGTCAAACAAATGAGTTGTGGACACAGAGTGGACAAAACAGTGTCTCTTTGACATAGGGACAACACTGTCTTCTCTAGCCCAGCTCAACCACGCCTCGTCCCCTTTTGCATATTATTTCAATGAGTAACATTGCAAGATCCAGGAAATATCACATTGTAGTCCAAACGAGTCGTTTGTTGTAGTTCTTGGAAAGTGAATTGTGTTAAATAAAATATCTCCCTTTGGAGGGTACTTTGAGCTTTGTGACCTTGTAGATTTTCGAATCGCCTACCGCGCCTGAGTTTGACGCTTGACCACTTTGTGTTCATTCGCGCGTCAAGAGCGAAACTGACGCGGGTAAAATAAAAAGTTTGAAGTGAAATTTACGCAAATCTCACGCGTCAAAACCGAAAACCCGTCGACGGCCATCTTTGTTTATGTTGATCTAGCGTTCATCGAGAGATTCACCGCACTGTATTTGCTCTGGAGAGCTAGAACAGCGGCGTGGGGATCATTGTCGCCGTATTTGTGCTCCCACCGGGCCCTTCGTAGGCGAACTGTTTCTGGCTAGTTTCACCATTTGCTCGCTCCAGGAGATGCGCCTGGATAACGGCCGCTGTCAGCGGTACTTCCGCCTGTCCCGCGCCCAGTTTGAAGATCTATTGTCCCGCATCGGAGCCGAGGATTCACCCTCGCCTCATCCACCTAATCTAGCTGTCATTTATCTTTGTTTTGATGATAAATAGAGCCAGCTTCCAAACGTTATGCTAACCTGTCCTGTGATTTTTTTCTCTCTCATGTCGCAGACACCGAACTTATGCACACATATTATGTTGCATTGTTACATCATAATAATATTTCATATAATCTAGATATGGAATGAATAATATTCGATACAAAATGAACATGTCTCGTATAGGGTGAGCCCCAACAGTCCAAGATTCGATGCATCGATATGCGGAGCCTGATTTCGACCACTCGATCTCACGGTTCGAATCTTCGTTCGCAGGTTTTATGAAACGTGGATCATACTATTTTGGCAATATGGGGTGCTCAATTGTCTAATTTCACACAGAACTTAGTGATTTTGTACGGTTATAGTAAGTTATATACAGCCTTTAATTATGATAATGCTGTAAAAAAAAACGTGAAAAGAAGAAAGCGTTCAATAAATATTTTTAACGTTTGTGTGTGTGAATAAACCCAACCACCGCTGTGACAGATTTAAGTTTCACTTTCCGTGATCCGTGACAGACGAGGAGCGCTCTTGACGGCAGGGATTATGTCTGGAACAAAAAAATCTAAAGTGTGGATGCACTTTGAAATGGTAAAAGATGATCCAAAAAAAGTAAAATGCAAGTTGTGCCAACAGCTCATGTTGGTACCACTCATCAACAACAAATATGGCTTTCCACTTAAAACGGGTAAGTTTCTTAGCTTCCAATAAGGATGTTTCACTCTTTCATTTGACTGGCGCTTTTAATTTACGAATAGCAATATCATATGTTGGGACTTAAAATATGTTCGTCTTTTTTCTAGATCCACCCACAGTATCAGACTAACGACGGCAGTTCATCTCAGTAGTAGTGCCGGAGCTGCGCCGAAACTGAACTCAAAGAAAGCTAGATTTGAGACCGCCATTGTCAGAGAAAAGGAAAAGAGAAATCACAGGCAAAATTGCAGAGTTTATTGCGCTCGAACATGAGGCCAGTGAATGTTGTGGACGATGAAGGTTTTAAAGAATTAATGCGCACACTTGAGCCAGGATACACAGTTCACAAAAGAGAGACGGTTATGCATGCGGTGGATGCGAATACGCGTCCATACGCGCCGAGGTTTACATGTTAATAAACAATTGCAAAGCAGTCAGCCTCACCACAGATATTTGGACCTCGCTGCAAATGGAGGCATATCTTACAGTTACAGCCCACTTTATTTCTGAAGCCTGGCGACTGGAAAATTTTGTGTTAGCAACAAAAAAAATGGAGGAAAGTCATACAGCAGAACATATTTCACAAACACTGAAAGAAGTCATTTCTGATTGGGACATTCCAGGCACAAAGACCGTTTCTGTTGTCCATGACAATGCAACGAATATGGTTGCATGCACCAATCAACTGGCCCAAGACCCATCGTGGGGAACTGTACAGGGAGTCCGTTGTGCTGGCCATACACTGCAATTGTGCATTAACAGCGCATTAAAGAAAGATCCCGTGTGTCGCACTGTTGCTGCTGCAAGACGCCTTGTTTCACACTTCAAAAAAAGCGCCAAGGCCACCACAGCACTTGCAGAAAAACAAAGAGAACTGAATGTTGCAGAGCATAAACTTGTACAAGATGTTGCCACTCGATGGAATTCTGTCTATCTTATGCTTCGATCGCCTGTTAGAACAAAGGGTGCAGTTTCAGCTCTGCTGACGGATTCAAGTGTCAGCAAACGGTCCGACCGTGATCTAGAGCTCACAACATCCCAGTGGAGAATGGCAGAGGACATAGTCAATGTTCTCAAGCCAATGATCAAACTGACAGAGCTTTTGTCACAAGATATGAACGCATCTCTGTCTGCCACTGTTCCGATGCTTATGAACATTAAGAAACGACACTTGGTGGTACATGAAGACAACTGCGCTGTTACTAAGACCCTCAAGATTACCCTGACCGAGGAGATTGACAGACGATGGAGCTTAAAGGCCGTCTTTTGGCGAGCAGTATTTATATCAAGGCTGCAATTCTTGACCCACGTTTTAAGAAGCTTTCCTTTTTCACTGATGATGAGCAAAGGAATGAGGCGTATGCTGTGGTGGAAAATCTGGCTGAGAGTTTAGCTGCCAGGCCTGTACAGGAGGACGTAGGTGATGACAGTGAATTGGTGGAGGAGCGTGATACTGCAGGCCCTTCAAGACAAGAAAAGAGAAAGACCAAGTGATGTCGATGCTGTTGTCCAGCGATGAAGAGGAGCAACAGCCAGGGGACAGTGAAATGAGTGCTTATTTAAAGGACACTACAAGAAGCAGTACAGGACCGCTGGAATGGTGGCAAAAGAATGAGGAGAGATACCCAAAGCTGTCCAGGGCCGCAAAGAGATTCCACAGCATCCCATCTACTTCCACACCATCAGAAAGAATTTTCTCCAAGGCTGGATTTATTATCAGTAAAACCAGGAGCGCACTGCTGCCGGCCAATGTCAACAAGTTGGTTTTCCTCGCACACAACTTAAGAAGACTCAAACGCACACAAGCAGAGTGAGAGACTGGATTTTTTTTCTGATCGGGTAGGGTGTTTTCAAGTGTTTTCAAACATTTCAGCCGTTTCTAATTTTAATTTGCTGTGAACATGTTTAGCTATAAAAAAAAAAAACGAATTGGTTACCTGAACGTAACCTCGGTTCTCTCTAGATGAGGGGACGAGAATTGGCGTAAGCTAGCTTACGCTACGGGAAGATTTTTCTTTGCCGAACAATTGAAGCCAAAATTTTTTATAATTTGTAATTATTGTCAACGCACTTCTCAGGTGCAGGACCTAGAGCGGGCTAACTAGCAGGCTCATTGGTTCGTTCCTGGGAAGTGCACAAACCAATAGGAGAGCGCGCCGAACCCGCGCCCAATGAGCGGACGGCGCTCGCTTACTCACGTCAAAGCCCGCCGAAAGGGGCGTGGCTTGAGTGTATAGTAAGCGCTCTCGAGGGTTGAAACAACGATTTACAGTGATAAAGCGAATCGCTTGTTAGAGCGGGCACGGCCGGGAACGCATACCGTTTCATCATCTAGAGAGAACCGAGGTTACGTTCAGGTAACCGATTCGTTCTCTTACGAGAGGTTCCTCGTGATTGCGTAAGCTAAGCTTACGCTACGGGAACCTCCTGGTCAACGCCGTGCCCGTCAGTAACCACAACCACCCTGGGAGGGTGGGAGGGAGCATATAGTGGAGAGATAGAAAGCGGCAGAAGCCGTTTATGTAAGAGACATGCACGCCTTAAGAGGCGGCCGGCATAGCGGGCAATAATACAGGAAGATTTCATAGAATGAAGGGGAAGATCAAGGGGCTAGCCGGTTGAAGGATTCCCCATAGAGCGTAGCTAGACACTGCAGCGGGTTAGACCGCTAGCAATTCTAGCCTGTAAGGCCGGGTACTTCCAAGTTATAAAATCTGATAAAAGTGGACGGGGAAGTCCAGCCCGGGCCACGCAGATATCATGAATAGAAAATACCACAGGACCAAGCCCACGAGGAGGCCATGCCTCGAGTGGAGTGAGCCCTGACGCCGAGCGGGCAAGGCAGATTTTTAGCCGCATAGGCGGAGGCGATAGCGTCCACTATCCATCTGGATAGTGTATGTTTAGAGGCGGCCAAACCTTTTGTGCTGTCCCCCAAACGCCACAAACAGCTGCTCAGAGCGTCTGAACGCGGCAGCGCATGTGATGCACACTCTCAGCGCCCGGACCGGGCAGAGGAGGTTGGCATTGGCTCGCTATCAGAGGCGGGCAGAGCCGATAGGGATATCACCTGTGCTCTAAATGGGGTGCCAATCGCCTTAGGCACATATCCATGTCTGGGTTCTGAGAATAACGACAGAGCCGTGAGGGCCAAATTCTTAGACACGACGCGCTCGAGAGAGAGCGCGTGAATGTCGCCCCACCGTTTAACTGAGGCGAGAGCAATCAGAAAAACGGCTTTTAGGGAGAGATATCTGAGGTCTATAGACTCGAGCGGTTCCGAAGGGGGGGGCTTTCAAGGCCTCGAGGACTATTGAAAGGTCCCAAACCGGCACCGAGGGGGGACGAG
Source organism: Hybognathus amarus (assembly GCA_030378365.1). Lineage (NCBI taxonomy): Eukaryota > Metazoa > Chordata > Actinopteri > Cypriniformes > Leuciscidae > Hybognathus > Hybognathus amarus. The sequence goes on along the minus strand of JAQIUQ010000375.1, from coordinate 607,507 downwards.
GGGGTTCATCCTCCTGGCTCCCTGAGGAAGCGGATAACTGAGCTCGTCTTTGCCAACAGACTGGGCCCGTCGGGGACTAACGAAGGCTGCGACGGCTGCCACATAAACCTTCAGGGTGGATGGGTTCTGCCCTTATCCAGCATATCCTAAGGAAAGGAAGCAAAGATGAGACCTCACATTTAATGGGGTCTGAATTCTTTTAGGTGCACCATTTTGAAAACACAGACCATTTAGCCGCATAGAGCCTTCTGGTAGACGGCGCTCTGGCGTGTTCCGATCGTGTTCAAAATTCCCTCTGGCAAATCAACGTGTAATCGCTGGTCACCCATGCATGAAGCGCCCAGCGCTGCGGGTGGGGATGCCAGATTGTGCCGCGGGCTTGAGAGAGGAGATCTGCTCTGACCGGGATGGGCCACGGGGCTGTCTGAGACAGCTGTGTGAGCTCCGGGTACCAAATCTGATTCTCCCAACGCGGGGCTATGAGGAGCACCGGGGTGGCGTGAGTCCCTGATTCTCTGGATAACCTGCGGTAGCAGGGAGATGGGAGGGAAGGCATGAGAGCGGGCGGTGTGGCCATTCAGCGCTAGCGCGTCCTCATTCTTCCAGAGAATATCGGACAGTGCGAGTTCTCTTCTGTCGCGAAGAGATCTATCTCTCGCTCTGCCACAGAGGCGCCACAGTGACTGGACTGTAAGTGGGTTCAGGGACCATTCTCCTGGGGAGAGAAGGTTCCTGGACAGAATGTCTGGGACCGTCGTTCAGGTGTCCGCGGGACATGCATCGCTCTGAGCGAGAGCAGGTGACTCTGGGACCAAACTAGAATGCGGCGTGCCAGCAGGAAGAGATTCCTGGATCTGACCCCGCCCTGACGGTTCATGTAGGATACCACTGTCATGTTGTCTGAGCGAATCAGGACGTGGTGACCCTGGGATGCGTGGGGAAAAGTGCAAGAGTGCATCCTCCGAACCGCGAGCATCTTGAGACAGTTTATGTGTAATGGGGTTCTCCGACCGACCAACGGCCAGCGGCCGGTGAGCCCTCCGCAGACCGCACCCCAACCTGTGTTGGACGCGCTCTGTCGAGATAACTTTCCGGTGAGAGAAGGTCCCCATCCGTAACGCCCCGTCAAACCCAGTCGGTCACCGTCCAAGGCTGCAGCGCAGAGATGCATGCCTGAGTGACTCTGATCAGCCTGGCGGCCCGTGGTCCACCTGCGGCGGGGTACATGGGTCTTTAGCCAAAATTGAAGGGGGCGCATGTGTAAAAGACCTAGCTGTAGTACGGCTGCAGCTGAGGCCATGTGACCCAGCATTCTCTTGAAAGGTTTTCACCGTAACGTGGGTATTCATCTGGAATCGAAGCGGCTAAACGCTGCAAGCGGCGTGTGCGCTGAGCGGATAAGCGTGCTTTCATAGTGGTAGAGTCCAGATCTGATCCCCAGAAAAGAGATAGTCTGACTGGGCTGAAGAACGCTCTTTGTCGAGTTGACAGAGAGGCCCAGCGTTTCCAGATGAGTGAGGAGAGCTGTACGGTGCGACAGAAGCTCTGTTCTGCAACGTGCTAGTATCAGCCAATCGTCCAAATAATTCAATATGCGCATCCCCTGGGTTCGAAGGGCGAGCGCGCGTCCATACATTTCGTGAACGTGCGTGGCGCTAGGGGAAAGGCCGAACGGGAGAACGGCGTATCCGATAAACCTGGCCCTCGAAGGCCGAAGCGTAAAAACTGCCCGTGACGAGGGTGTATTTGAATCTGAAAAGAAGCGTCTTTCAGATCTAGGGAGATGAACCAATCCCCTGGCGCACGTGTGCGAGGAGTTTCCTGACAGTCAGCATTCTGAATGATCTCGTCATGAGAGCTTTGTTCAGAAATCTGAGGTCTCAGAATCGGCCTGAGGCCGCCGTCTTTCCCGGGAACCAGAAAATAGCGGCCAATAAACCCCGGCTCGTGCTATAGGCGGAGGGACTCTCTCATGCGCGCCCTTTGTTAACAGTTTCCAGATATTTCTGTGCGGCAGCGTGCCCGCCGCAGCTGGGCTGACCACAGAAAGGGGCCGGGCGCGGAACGCGCGCGGGCGGCGACGAACTGTAACTGGTAGCCGTCTTTCATAATGCTCAGTATCCACGGGGAGATGCTGGGAATGGCTTCCCACGCTTTGAAGCATATTGCTTAGAGGCTGAATGGCCGTGCTGTCCCGGTTGCTGCACTGTAACGGGCTGGACACTGTGTGTGGGCTCGTGTAAACTGTGTGTGGCAACGGGATTTGCACTCAGAGAGGAGTTATGGGCCGCTGAGACAGAGCGAGCAGGCGGGGGGGACATGCGCCGCTCGAGGGGCGTGCTTATGCTTTCTGCTACTCGAGCGGACGGAGGCCGCTGAGTGGGAGTGAGCTCTGTGGGGGACACGGGAGTGTGTGTGAGTGAACACATGCTTGCGGTCACATTTTTTACACTTGAGGCTTTTATGCTCTTTATGTGAACTCTCTGGGTAGCCGTAAAATGGCTGTTTGTCGCTTCGCAAGCCGGGTCGAGTCACCGGCTTGTTCTCGGCGAGAAGCGCTGCTGCAGTCGGCGAAGGCTCGGGGACTGAACAGAGGATGAGACTTTGACGGCGGTCCGGCCGCGGCGGAAGAGCCGCCCTTTCCCAGCAGTGCTAGGCGGACTTCTGCCTGATCAGGCTTCAGCGTGGCCCTGGGGCGGGGCGCTTGGGAGAGCCTGTCTGCGTCGGGCTGTCAGAGCCGAGAGCGAGGGCGAGGCGGCCGCTCTGTCTGTGCTGGGGGTTGGGCCTGAGCTTGCTGCGCGGCGCCGTCTGCTTGAGGCGTTCTGGCAGGGGGCTCACGCGAGCGGCCTGCAGAAGTGTTAGCGCCGGCGAGGCAGGAACAAATTCATGGCCTGGGTGGCTTCTCTGGACCTCAGAAGAGCGTTCCCACGGATGCCCGTGACGGCAGATCCGAAGAGGCCAGAGGGTGAGATGGGCGCGTTGAGGAAGACAGCGCGCTGCCAGCTTCCGCTCATGTCCGTGAGCGTGAGCCACAAGTGTCTCTCGGCGACACAGAGGATGGCCATGCATCTTCCTAGCGCTTGAGCGGCAGCTTTGGTGGCGCGAAGGGAGAGGCCGTAGCGCATCTTAAATCGTCGAGCGTACGGCCGTACACTTCTCTCGCTCTGCGCTACATCACTCAGCAGGTCGGATTGCAGCACTTGGGGAACCGACATGAAGTGCAGCGCTGCAGCGGCCTGGCCAGCGGCTGCATAGGCGCGGGTGTGGAAGGTAGAGGACGCTCTGCAAGCTTTAGAGGGAAGCTTAGGAGAGGATCGCCATCCGGCGGAGGGCGAGCACAAGTGAGCGGCGACCAGATCTTCGACAGGCGGCATCGACTGTAAAGCCTTTCCGGGTGCCAGCGTAGGCGGGGCGCCGGTGCAGGTACTTCCCATCCATCCGGTTCGGTGGTAACTCGGGTGGTGGTGACCAGTCGAGGCCCAGACGCTCGACGGCAAGAGTCAGGAGGCGCATTAAGTCCTCTTCGATGCCGGAGCGGGTCCCCGCAGATTTCGACGTCGAAGAGTCCAGTGAAGACCATTCGTCGCTGTTAGAGGCGTGCAACGAAAGCGACTCTTTCTCCTCCTCAGAGCTCTAGGACGCTGCAGAGCGGCCACTCCGGCGGCAATGGGGGGTCCGGCTCGGGCGGAGAGAGAGAATGGTCGGGGGCGGCGGCGGCGGCCCACACTCAGCCATAGCAGGTTCCGGCAGCCTCTAGGAGCGGCGCTTCTTCTTCCGCGGAGAAGTAAGAGGCGGCGCGGTGGCGGATTTAACAGTGAGGAGTCTTGCCCGCAGGGAAGACATTGTCAGTGCCTCGCAGAGGGAGCATCCTCCTTCGGCGAGGGCGAGCTCCGCATGCTCGAGCCCGAGACAGAGAGGGCAGATGAGGTGGCGGTCTCCGTCTTCGAGCGGTGCGCGGCATGAGCCGCAGGAAATGCGAGACATCTTAAAAAGACGCTCACGCTCTTTCGTGAAGGAGCAAGTGGAAGTCGTCGGACGGCGCTAGCTCACTGAGGCGGCTGAAGGTGGTGGAGGCCGGCTTCTTCAGGCTTCTTGCTTGCTAGAAGGTGCCTTGTCACGACGACGGCTACAGTTTTGCAACGGCAGGCGATAAGATCGCTGAATCAAAATGAATCGTTGTTTCAACCCTCGGAGAGCGCTTATATACACTCAAGCCACGCCCCTTTCGGCGGGCTTTGACGCAATAAGCGAGCGCCGTCCGCTCATTGGGCGCGGGTCGGCGCCGTCTCCACTGGTTTGTGCACTTCCCAGGAACGAACCAATGAGCCTGCTAGTTAGCCCACTCTAGGTCCTGCACCTGAGAAGTGCGTTGACAATAATTACAAATTATAAAAAATTTTGGCTTCAATTGTTCGGCAAAGAAGAATCTTTCCTGGCAGCGTAAGCTAGCTTACGCAATACGAGAGAACCTCTCGTAAGAGAACTGCCAGTTTAGCGTTTATTGTTGTTTTGGCAGTTAAAAGGAGAAAGTTCACAATTCTGGCTAAACTTTCGTTGTTTTAATAATTTATTTATTTTAATTTTATTTATTGATCACTCAGGGTTATTTAATTTAACTTGTATTTTTTTAAAATATATGTTCCCCTGTACTTTGGCATTTTGCATACATTTATTATGCTCCCCTTGATTCTGACTATTTCGTTTTTATTTATTTTTTATTATAAGAGATGTATATTGTTCTAATTTAATTCTGTAAATTAATGTTTTTTTTTTTTTTTTGCTTTTCGTTGTGTCGATGTTGCGCTGCACTGAAAAGCATGTTAGCACAGGCAATTTTGCCGATTTAATTCCGCAAAATGTGAAATGCAAATCCTGTCTGTAGTCAGTGTGTTCTTTTCCGCTCTAGGCAGGTATTTTTTTTTAGGTTTATTTATCAAAATGTTCTTTTAGATATTTGTGTGATGTTCTGTATTTCGATCGCGGCTTAAAAATGTTATGAGAGGACTGTTTTACGAATGTTTATCCACCACATTACCTTTTATTAAATGTAAATAAGAAAGCCATTGTCAGTTGGCAGGCAGTTTTGGTCGCTTTATTAAAAGTTGTTGCTGTGTGCAGTGTGTAAAATAAAATAAAAATAGTTTTACCCTCCTGCTCTACTACCTAGTGTTCGTGCCTCTCCCAACACATTCACACACACATAGATGATTCGACTATCAGTCGACTATAGAAATATTTCGAAAATTCTGATTTCGAAATGTGTAAATCCTTAAGTCGGGGACACCCCAGTCTGTTATATAGAAATAAATGTTTTAAGTGATCAAATATTTGCTTTGTTGTGCATAATCCCACCATGCATTTAGTCAAATACAAAATAATTTATTGAAGCATCCAGACACTTCACCACGTGAGCAAGCAGCTAGGCTCCTGATTGGTTAACGCGGCGCGAATTCACGCCAAAGTTCAGATTTTTCAACTCGGGCGGCAGACGCGAATTCGCGTCAAACGCGTGAATGCACAAATGGCACTAACTAAATCACTTCGCGCTTAACGCGCGCAGACGCTCAATTTGCGCCATTGCGTGAACTTGACAAGCGAATGAGGCGTATTCGCGTCTTCTGCGTGCGCGCTCCATGCCTCATTCGCGCCGCAGGAATTTTTACACGTGTAAACGCGTCTTTGCATTGACTTAACATTGAAATCATTCGCGCCTGATGCGCTATCGCGTCCGGTGTGAACGCACCATAATGAGGAGGGCGTGTTTATATGATGAACAAATTTTTTTATTTTATTTAATTGTTAAATTATATGACATTTTAAATACCAAAAATATATTTTCTATTATTTCTAGAATTATGTTTTATTTTATAATTTCAAAAAGTTATTAATGAATTACAGTATTTTATTATAGTTTTAATGCATTTTATATTTAATGTATTTAATGCTTTTTTATATTAATATTTTTTTTTAAATTAAAACTGAAATCGTTAAAGGAAATCAACTTACCTTAAACTTGCCATCTGGGGAGAAGATGTTGAGCCATCTGTTGTCATAGTCTGCCACAATAATGTCGCCATTCATGTCAACTGCAACACCAGTGGGGCGCTGGAGCTGGCCAGGGAGCGACCTCTGACCCCGAACTTCAATTTGAATTGACCTCATTGGAGAACACCTATACGACTTACAGAATACACCAAAAGTGATTTCGGCTACACAGTCCACATTTATTAATTTATTTACTTATTAAAGGATTTGTTCCCTTTCAAATAAAAAAAAAATCCTGATAATTTACTATAATTAAATTACCTGATAAAATACCCCCATATCATCCAAGATGTCCATGTCTTTCTTTCTTCAGTCGTAAACAAAATGAAGGTTTTTGAGGAAAACTTGGCAGGATTTTTCTCCATATAATGGACTTCAATTGCAATCGACAGTTTGAAGGTCCAAATGTCAGTCTCAATGCAGCTCCCAGCCGAGAAATAAGGGTCTTATCTAGAGGGTCATTTTTTAAACAATTATAAAAATTATATACTTTTTAACCACAAATGCCTGCCTTGTACCATCTCTGATATGCACCTCGCATTACATCATCACGCTTGGAAAGGTCACGCGTGACATTGTTAAACATCCAGGATATGCACAGATAAGGACCATTTAAACAATAAACTGACACAAATCGTCAGTCATTCAACATACAATAACTTTTTGGGTTCGGTACTTCCGGTGTGTGACCTTACCAACGTGATGACGAAACGCGAGGCACATCTCAGAGATAATACAAGACGGGCATTTGTGGTTAAAAGTATATTATTCCGGACTCTATTTCATATAGAGTATATTATTTCGTGATGAAGGTGGACTCTGGACCCAACTCTATTATTTTTATTATCGTGTCTAGTCTTTAAAGCTGCATTGAGACCCGTTGGTTGCTAATGAACTCCATTATATGGAGAAAAATCCTGGAATGTCTTTTTCAATATCTTTTCGACTGAAGAAAGAAAGACATGGACATCTTAGATGACATGGAGGTGAGTAATTTATCAGGGCATTTTTTTTTTAAGTGACCTACTCCTTTAAAGGTGGCCGACAGGCTGCTTAGTTTTACCTGTATGCACTGGTTGTTGCTGTCGGCCACTACGATCGTCCGTTGCTGGTGGTAGAGATGCCCTGCAGGTTGGAGAACTCCCCCCGCTCTCGCCCCGCGTCCCTGTTACATCAAATAAGAGCTGAGCTGACACATTCTGACGCAGGCCAACAATAAAGCACAATGCAGCAATGACCTTTTCATCTTTACAGATTAACTTTGCCCTTTACCATGTCTCTTTAGGTGCTCCGTAGATTTCAGTTTCGAAAAATATATGTTTCATACCAATTTGCTAAGCAATTCCTGTGACATTGAAAATTGCCATTTTTAAGATGATATACATTTCCATGGCTGAAATTTCATTTACCACAAAAAAAAAAAAAATCCCAACTTGGAAATATATTCTGTTTAAACCTTTAAGGCGGGCGTACATGGTGCGATTTTTTGCTGTTTTACGAGCTCGCAGATGATTTTTTTCGTGTAAATCGGTTATGCTCGCATGTCGCGGCTCGTATCGTGTGCGAGGAAGATACGAGCCGAGCCGAGCACCTTCCGACCTCCCGAGTAATTTTTAAGCATGTCTAAAAAGTTCGGGAGCTGTCGGCTTGCATTCGTGAGGTATGTGCGGTTGAATGAGCCGATTTGTCGATCTATCTGAACTTGACCAATCAGGAGCTGAGGAAATCCACAGAAGAAAGACGAAAATGGTTTGGATTACTAGAAACACTGCTAGAAAACTACTAGAAACTTTTTTTTAATTAATGCCGACAGAACAATGTTGCCAGATATTGCTACGAAAAACAAAGCAAAAACTAACAAAAAACAAAAAATTATATAAAAATCTGAAATAAGTTCAAAGCTTGTGTTTTGGAAATAAGATTGATATATTACGAACCACTTTAATAACTTGCTGAAAGTGTGACATTAATCCAAAAAACAAGTCCAGATACTGTCACCTTTCCATTATGTGGATCTGACAACACTGGATCTGGCACCCGCACCCTCACTCCAACGCGCTCAAGCTCATTCAAGCCCCGTTTACGGCGCTATAGCTTCTCACAGCAAATTTAATTGCAAACACTCACATGAGGTAGTTTTAATGGCTAATTAATCATTCAGAGAGCTTGAAATTTTATAACTATGTTTTTTAACTCATTCACATAGACACACACACACAAAGGTGACTGGACGTCTGTTTCCTGGTGCTGAAAACGAGCCTATAGCAAAATAATCACGGCTTGTATCAATATTTTATATGCAGTTATGAGAGAGTTTTTAGCGCGGAACTTCTGTGCGATTTCTTCGGAATTCAGCAGGTCGTAAAATCGTGTTGTATATCACTGCCTCTGTACGATTTTTGGATAAACTCACTCGTAATGTGTGCCTGGACATACGATCCTCCGACCATCAGAATTCGTACCGTGTACGCCCGCCTTTACAAAATACACTCACCGGCCACTTTATTAGGTACCCCATGCTAGTAACGGGTTCGACCCCCTTTTGCCTTCAGAACTGCCTCAATGCGAATCTCCCGTTTCACCACATCCCAAAGATGCTCTATTGGATTGAGATCTGGTGACTGTGGAGGCCATTTGAGTACAGCGAACTCATTGTCATGTTCAAGAAACCAGTCTGAGATGATTCCAGCTTTATGACATGGCGCATTATCCTGCTGAAAGTAGCCATCAGAAGTTGGGTACATTGTGGTCATAAGGGATGGACATGGTCAGCAACAATACTCAGGTAGGCTGTGGCGTTGCAACGATGCTCAATTGGTACCAAGGGGCCCAAAGAGTGCCAAGAAAATATTCCCCACACCATGACACCACCACCACCAGCCTGAACCGTTGATACAAGGCAGGATGGATCCATGCTTTCATGTTGTAGACGCCAAACTCTGACCCTACCATCCGAATGTCGCAGGAGAAATCGAGACTCATCAGACCAGGCAACGTTTTTCCAATCTTTTATTGTCCAATTTCGATGAGCTTGTGCAAATTGTAGCCTCAGTTTCCTGTTCTTAGCTGAAAGGAGTGGCACCCGGTGTGGTCTTCTGCAGCTGTAGCCCATCTGCCTCAAAGTTTCGACGTACTGTGCATTCAGAGATGCTCTTCTGCCCACCTTGGTTGTAACGGGTGGTTATTTGAGTCACTGTTGCCCTTCTATCAGCTCGAACCAGTCTGGCCATTCTCCTCTGACCTCTGGCATCAACAAGGCATTTCCGCCCACAGAACTGCCGCTCACTGGATGTTTTTTCTTTTTCTGACCATTCTCTGTAAACCCTAGAGATGGTTGTGCGTGAAAATCCCAGTAGATTAGCAGTTTCTGAAATACTCAGACCAGCCCTTCTGGCACCAACAATCATGCCACGTTCAAGTCACTCAAATCACCTTTCTTCCCCATACTGATGCTCGGTTTGAACTGCAGGAGATTGTCTTGACCATGTCTACATGCCTAAATGCACTGAGTTTCCGCCATGTGATTGGCTGCTTAGAAATTAAGTGTTAACGAGCAGTTGGATTGGTGTACCTAATAAAGTGGCCGGTGAGTATATTACACACTGTACTTTTAAAGTATATTTCAGAATGCAATCTGATGTAAAGATGTAAACTATAACACCCTACTCTTAACTCACCCACTCTAAAGATGAGTTCATCCTCTATTGGATTCTCCTTCTTCTTCGTTGTGCTGTACATACTTGAAGGCCTGCGCACTCGCCTTCTGCCGCACATGTCCTCCAGCCCCTCCACCTGCTCCGGAGACCTAACGCGCCTCTTCACGTCATCGGGCGACTGCGGGGCGTCGCAGGGTTTAATGGCTCGAAGGCGAAAGGGGCTGCCCCTCACAGGCTGCCCGTAGAGCAGGACGGAGAAGGAGAACTCGCCCTTGAGCGGAGCGTGTAGCCGAATCTCCGTACGTGCCGTTCTTGTTGTCTGTTATGTCTGTTTGGGTGATGGTTGCATCTGGACCGCAGATCTGAGCCCTCAGTGCAGCATTTCCAGTCTTTACTAACTCACCGTCTTTGTCCTAGGGAAGGCAATTGAAGACTTATGCTACAAAGTACAACCTGAAATTGACCTACAGCATTTATAAGGACTTTCCCTCTGAAACAACAATGTGGTTTGTGCTTTGCTCCTTTTATTAGATCAAACCTACAACAACATGCATTTTCTGTAAAGCTGCTTTGAAACAATATGTATTTAACTGAACTGATTTAATTTTGGCAGATATTAGAGATTAGACATTAATATTATATAAATCATTCTTTTAATTACAAAAATAATTATCATTTATATATTTATATATAATTCACATAATTTAATTTGAATCTATTGTTAAATTATTATTTCAAATATTACATTTAGATATTATGATTTATTTTCATAAATATCATTTTTTAATAATATTTACATAAACAGTTTGTCAATAATAAATAAATAATTATTTAATACATTTAAAATAAATTATATTTAATTATTATAATTTACATTATTTAATTTGAATATATTGTTAAATTATTATTTCAAATATTACATTTAGATATAATGATTTATTTTCATAAATATCATTTTTAATAATATTTAAATAAACAGTTTGTCAATAATAAATAAATAATTATTTAATACATTTAAAATCAATTATATTTAATTAATATAATTTACATAATTTAATTTGAACATATTGTTAAATTATTATTTCAAATATTACATTTAGATATAATGATTTTTTTTATAAATATCTTATTTTTAATAATATTTAAATAAACAGTTTGTCAATAATAAATAAATAATTATTTAATACATTTAAAATCAATTATATTTAATTAATATAATTTATATAATTTAATTTGAATCTATTGTTAAATTATTATTTCAAATATTACATTTAGATATTATGATTTCTTTTCATAAATATCTTATTTTTTAATAATATTTAAATAAACAGTTTGTCAATAATACATCAATAATTATGTCATACATTTAAAATAAATTATATTTAATTAATATAATTTACATAATTTCATTTGAATATATTGTTAAATTATTATTTTAAAATATTACATTTAGATTTTATGATTTCTTTTCATAAATATCTTATTTTTTAATAATATTTAAATAAGCAGTTTGTCAATAATAAACAAATAATTATGTAATACATTTAAAATAAACTATATTTAATTAATATAATTTATATAATTTAATTTGAATATATTGTTAAATTATTATTTCAAATATTACATTTAGATATTATTAATTAATTTTATTAATATCTTATTTTTTAATAATATTTAAATAAACAGTTTGTCAATAATGAATAAATAATTATTTAATACATTGAAAATCAATTATATTTAATTAATGTAATTTACATAATTTCATTTGAATTTATTGTTAAATTATTATTTCAAATATTACATTTAGATATTATTAATTAATTTTATAAATATCTTATTTTTTAATAATATTTAAATAAACAGTTTGTCAATAATAAACAAATAATTGTTTAATACATTTAAAATAAATTATATTTAATTAATATAATTTACATACTTTCATTTGAATATATTGTTAAATTATTATTTCAAATATTACATTTAGATATTATGATTTATTCAATAAATATCTTATTTTGAATAATATTTAAATAAACAGTTTGTCAATAATAAATAAATAATTATTTAATACATTTAAAATAAATTATATTTAATTAATATAATTTACATAATTTAATTAGAATCTATTGTTAAATTATTATTTTAAATATTACATTTAGATATTATGATTTCTTTTCATAAATATCTTATTTTTAATAATATTTAAATAAACAGTTTGTCAATAATAAATAAATAATTATTTAATACATTTAAAATAAATTATATTTAATTAATATAATTTACATACTTTCATTTGAATATATTGTTAAATTATTATTTCAAATATTACATTTAGAAGTTATGATTTATTCTATAAATATCTTATTTTTAATAATATTTAAATAAACAGTTTGTCAATAATAAATAAATAATTATTTAATACATTTAAAATAAATTATATATTTTTTTACAATAAATAAACATTCAAATGAAATCAATACAAAAAAATCAATACTTTATAACGATTACTTTTAATTTATTGTTATCTTGTTTGTATTTCCATCATTCATTTTAAATGCATTATTTATGTATCAGAGCAGAACTTTTATCATTGCAATTCTAATTAATTACTTAAGTGTCTTATTCAAAAATGAAATATATTACAACACTCACCGACTGATTTATGAATCTATTACAATGTAATACAGACTTTGCAAAGAGGCTGTTTTTGAACAATGGAGCAGTGTACATTATATTGGACACAACAGCAGACCCGTTGGTTTTTCAATAAAAGGTTAAGTTACAGAATGCTTATAAATAGAACTCAAACACAAGATTGACACTACTAACCTTAGTGGTCACTGTAACAGTGGGGTTTTGCCCCTGACAACAGCATGTCTGAGACCCTCTCCAGTAGCCACGCTGGTGTGGCCCACAGCGCTGGTGGTGAGCAGGACTCCCAGGTTCTGTACTAGCGACGCAGCCCCTCTGTCTCCACCTGACAGTCCAGGTGTCCATTCTCATGGGGCTGCTCAGGGAAAGCGGTGGCGGGCAGAGAACGCCCATCCGCTCTCCCATTTGCTTCTGCACGAGGAGCACCTCAGTGGGGCTGCCGTGGTTCAGTGCCTGCTCTGTGAAGCTGCAACTGCTCTGAATGTTCTCCTTCCCTTGCAGTAATGCAGTGAGTTGGGTCTGCAGCACCTGTAGCAACAGTCCATAATTACAATTGTTCATCCACATGGATTGAAATTATGTGAGGATGAGTAAATAATGGCAGAATTAAACATTTTGTGTGAACTTTTCACCTTCTGCTTGGTGCTGCAGATGTTTTCCAGATCAGTGATAAGGGAAGTCTTGCGCTGGGTCAGTGCTTTCTCTAGTTCCTCGAATGTATTGCTGATCTCGCTCACTGCATCATTCTTCCTGTCTGTGAGCTGCCTGGAGATCTCATTTACCAGCTCTATAGCTACAGTCAGCTGAGGAAGCCTGCAGATGCAGAATGAGGACAATGTTCAGCCAAACTATCCATAAGGAGGTCATAGTGTGACTAGTGTATCAAGAAAGGGTTAAAATGAGCTGCTAGCTCAGATAAACAGCAAGCTTAATATTATTTCTGGCTGGGGAACCTGTTGCGAATTGCATCGAGCTGGTTCTTCAGCGCGCCTTTGTGCTGCTCCAGAACATCCCGCAGTGGAACGGTCACATGTTCTCTGTGCTCTCCCTCTGTGCACTCCAAACACATGGCTGTTTCACAAGACTCGCAGTAAAACTCCATGACCTGCAGAGGGCGGCAAAAACTCATTGAAATGCTGAACACTGATGGGATGTGAACTGAAATTAAAAAAAAAAAAAATATATATATATATATATATATATATATATATATATATATATATATATATATATATATATATATATATAAATATTAGCTGAAAAAATAAATAAATATAAATATATATATATATATAGATTATAAAGCTTACATTTAAAACACTTTGCAAATTTGAATTAGAAATATTGCATTGACACATATCTGAATTAATAGAGTTTAAGTTGAAGTACTAAAAAAAGTACTAAAATGACTGAAACTAAAATAAAAATGTAATTACACTTAGAAATATATATATTTAAAACAATAAAAATGACAAAAGCACATAACAACATTTTTAAATTTAAACTAAAATTGAAAAAGAAAACAGAAAATATTAAAATAGTACATACATAAAAACAACTTACTGAAGTAAATAAAATGTCTCAATTGTTGGTATAATAATTAATTGATTAATAATTAAATAAAATAATATAATTAGGTAAAATAAAGCAATAATAATAATAATAATAATAATAATAATGGAATACTATATATATATATATATATATATATATATGAAGAGTTCAGATGCAAAAGCCTCTAAGTGCCATTTGAAATTTTCTTCTAAAATGACCATTTTTATCAAGCTTGTATATTTAAGTTCAGTAATTTCACTTAAATGGCAATGTGATTACCAATTAATTGTAATTTAAGTGAAATTACTGAACTTAAATATACAAGCTTGATAAAAATGGTCATTTTAGAAGAAAATTTCAAATGGCATTTAGAGGCTTTTGCATCTGAACTCTTCATATATATATATATATATATATATATATATATATATATATATATATATATATATATATATACACACACACACACACATACTCTATATATACTGTATATATATGTGTGTTTGTGTGTGCATGTATGTACAGTGTGTATATATATATATATATATATATATATATATATATATATATATATATATATATATATACCTGTATATACACTACTGGTCAAAAGTTTAAGATCGGTACGTTTTTTTTAATGTTTTATAAGAAGTCTCTTCTGCTCACCAAGGCTGCAATTTTTTTATAAAAAATACACAAAAAACACAGTAATATTGTGAATATATATTTTTTTTATGTTAATATATGTGACCTGATCCAGCAAAATGAGTCACAGTGACCAAAATTTAAAAATTGAGATTTTGGTATTAATAAAAAGAGGACACCATATGCTTTCAAATGATATCTTAGTTAAAGTCATACCTTTAATGGTTGTAAAGATATACACATTTAAATTCTGGTCATCTGCCATTTTTTCAAATTGAAAACCTGAGAAAATCACCTTTAAAGTTTTTGTTTGCCCTTTTTTTTGTTGTTGTTGATTTCTTTCAAAATCCATTGCATTTCAGGGATAAACGATTTATTTTATAGCTTAATTTGACCAAATACATTAATATAATGTGATTTAACCACTGAAGATCAAATTATTTTAAGTTTTTTGGATTAAATAATTAAAAAGTCAGAATCAGAAATCAGAAACTAAAATCAGAAAGATTGAACAGAGGAGCCAGAGAGAAATTCACTTTTCATACGGATTTGCCCACATAAGCAGAGAGCAGTCTGTTTTCTTTTGTTTTGAATGGTTCTGTTTAAAAGTAGACATTTCAATATATATTTTTCTCAGGTCTGTTTGGCAAGTAGAATACCTTATAGGCTACGCTGATTTTCGTTTCATGAGACGAGCTTTAGTTCACGTGCTGCCGCTTCCGTGTAGCCTAGTGATCCATTGTCTGCAATATTTATTTCTTATTATTAAATCCTGGTAATTGGTTGATGAAACATTGATTTAAATTAAGATTAAATTATTTCAAAACGAAATTCACTTTAAAGAAAGGCTTTGTGCTTGCTTTCTGATTAGGCTCTGTGAAAGTTTTAGTGCTGCTTCCAGAGAACGATCACGTTCGAATCATAGTTTTTTCCTCATAAATGCAAACACGGAAAATAAAATAAAATGAAGATTTTATGTTCTGGGGAGAGTCAACCCTTCTTCATCCGGTGGGTAGGATTACTACTTTTGGTTTGTGCAGTGTAGCTAATTCAAATAGGCCTATTTATTAAAATATTTAATTATCTTGGAATTATGGATCTCCTCCATAACGCTGAAATTGCCCAATTTTAAACAATTTAGTAATAATTTAACTAGTTTTGTGGTGTAGGTCTAATGTATTTTATAATGTTAACTCTTCAAATAATAGGCTAATGGACTTGAAGGGTAACAGGAGATGAAGGGACGTGTCGTGATTCTGTCTTCTCACACCGCGACAAGTTCGTGGATCTGAGTCATATCTAATCGGGTCATATCTAAAAATGGAACGTCTGCGACTTCCGACTCATTTCGGTAGAGTGGATCACATATATTAAAATGTAATTTATTCCTCTGAAAAAAAGCAGAATTTTCAGCATCATTACCCCAGTCTTCAGTGTCACATGATCCTTCACAAATCACTCTAATATGATGATTTTATGCTCCAAAAACATGTATGATTATTATCCATGTTGAAAACAGTTTTTTTTACATTTTTATTTCAGCATTCTTTGATGAATAGAAAATTCAAAAGAACAGCTTTTATCTGAAATGGAAAGCTTTTGTTACATTAAACACTACCCTTTAAAAAGTTTGAGGTCAGTAAAAATTTGTATTTTATTTTGGGGGGAAATAAATAAGAAATCAATACTTCTATTCATCAAGGATGAGTTACATTGATCAAAAGTTACAGTAAAGACATTTATAATGTAAGAAAAGATTCTAATTAAATAAAACTTTCTATTCATCAAAGAATCCTGAAATAAAAATGTAAAAAACTGTTTTCAACATGGATAATAATCATACATGTTTTTGGAGCATAAAATCATTCATATTAGAGTGATTTGTGAAGGATCATGTGACACTGAAGACTGGAGTAATGATGCTGAAAATTCAGCTTTTTTCAGAGGAATAAATTACATTTTAATATATATTAACATAAAAAAGTCATTTTAAATTGTCATAATATTTCACAATATTACTGTGTTTTTCGTGTTGCAGCCTTGGTGAGCAGAATATATATATATATATGTATATATATATATATATATATATATATATATATATATATATATATAACTTAAAGGCTGCAAAAGTCCCAATACTTGTACCATCTACTTGTTCAAATGTATATATTCTTCCAGCGAACTATGTACATTTATTTACATATAAATGTACATAGTTAATTTAGTTACTATGTACATATATCAGCAGCAAACAATGTACATTTATTTTATAGTCGGAGGCCACTGCACTACTCCCATCTGTACTGGCCTGTGAGTATGTGTGGGTGCTTACCTTGCCCTCGTGATTGGGGCAGGACAGGGGTGGGGCATATGTAGCAGCACAGGCTGAGTCCAGCCCACTGGAGGCCTCGGGAACGGGTGCAGTCCTGCTCCCTCTGTAACACCTCCATCAGATTAGTTATGAAGAAATTGTTCTGCAGTGCTGCAACACCCTTTTCTGGCAGGATGGATGGTCTGTCTGCACACTGGGCAGGACAGGGTCAAGGACTGAGGGGGGATGTAGTTCTGGAGGCATCTGTGATGAAAACACAGTGCAAGACATCAAAGCAAGCCGTAAAGATTCCCCTCCACGTCCACATGGATTGTAAAGAAGATACAACCCAAGACGTGATTAATAGTGCTCTGTATTTTGTTCAGTCTCATTAAATCTCAATAGTAAATATTTTGACAGGATGATAGAAAATAAAAGTAGTTATTAGTCATTTGTGGACATATGATCTGTTTATAAAATCCGAGGCTCACATTCCAGGTCAGTGACGGCAGAATATGGTCATCTCTGTGTTTGCTTTACAGGACGGTTTCTAAATATGATGTCATACGACAGCCATTCTAAACCAAAATCCAACATCTGGGTCATTGCTTTCTTACAATTCTGGAAGCCCATTAAGTCAAACTGTACATGCAATAAGCATTAAGTTAAACTGTACATGTTTACTGGCACTGTGGATCTGAGTGGGGTATTTTAATTCATTCTCTATAGGAGCTGAGCAACAGACCTGCACAGAGAAGTGTGCGCTTACAATAGAGTGGCGAGAGTGTTGAAATCTTGGAAAATCTTAAACTTTATGCAAATGAGTGGTGAAAAACAATGGGCGGCAGCCAATCACTGTGAGGTGAAGGCAGTGCATGTCTTTCACAACCATTTAAATTTTACCTAAATTAGATTGTTAAATAATTTACTATATTAAATTCAATTATAAACGTCATTTTAAATGCAGTTTGCAAGCTTTCAAAGTTGCTATATACTGTGGCAGGATTAACAAAAGTGTATTGAAGGAGTAGTTCTACGGGCTGGGCGATTTTTTCCCTTAAAAATCTGCGATTTTTTTATAAAAATTCGATTTACGATTCGATTTTTATTTTTTTTTATTTTTTTTAATCAAGTAGAATTTCTATAACTCTCTGTTGAACTGATTATAACTCTTTTGTGTGTTAAACACAATCTAATTAATACAACTTCATTATAAAGAAAAACAACAAATCCCCAAAAATATGATCATAATCTATGACAAAAATGCTATTACAAACTAGATTAATGGATAATTCAGCAGTACAATTTAGTCTAGAAAGATCGCAAATTCGCAAGTGCACAATATTGAATAAAATTTGAACATAGGGAAAAAAAAACATTTAGTGGGGAACAAATACGAGACAAGTGTAACACTAAATCTTGTACATTCATGAAAAACAAGATAACAAAAATCAAAAGGATCAATTATTATATAGTCTGGTCTACTATACAATTGAGACATGTTTTAAATGTATAGCACAGCTGTTTAATGAGACAGCAACATATGATAGATAGGACAGAACAAGAAAAGGCTATTAATAATCTTTCATTGCGCAAACGTATTATGATATGAAAGGCTCCAATACATCGCGGGCCGCGGCACAAAGCGCTTATGCGCATTCCGAGCGCTGAATGATGCGCTTGAAGCCACATGGAGTCACAGCGCGTAGCCCAGCGCGTCGAGTCCATAGGTCGAGTCCGCACGCACTGAACAGTTTAAAGCACAAAGGAAATACATACTGATTCGTGTATAATATACAGTATCTAGCTATGCAATCGTTTATTGAACCTTTTATTTTAACAGTTTTAAATTTCAATTACTGTGCGCGTGAAGAACAATAGTGCTCTGACTAGTGTTTTGCTCTAACAGACACCCGGTAGAAAGTAACGTCATGACTTAGTTACAGCAATATTCCAGCAAGACAAAGTTGTTTTATGCGAAACCATAGACGTTTAAGTCAAGTATAATAATAGGAACATTGAATCATCTTTGAGAGAGTTTCATCGTATTGCTGTTGAAACCGAACTGTGGAAACCCTGAAGGAAGATTTGGTGAATGCAAAATGTAAGTTACACTATACTGAAGAGGGGAGAAAAAAAAAAAAAAAATCGAAAAAAATCGAATTTTTTTTAAATATGAATCGATTTGACCTGCCAATTTCGATTTTTATTTCAAATCGATTTTTTTCCCAGCCCTAAGTAGATCACTTTTTAAAAAAACTTTTGCTGATAATTTACTCACCCCATGTCATTCAAGATATCCATGTCATTCTTTCTTTCAGTCGAAAAGAAATTAAGGTTTTTGATGAAAACATTACAGCATTTGTCTCCATATAATGCACTATCAAGTGAAACGATTGCTCATAAAAAAAATAAAAAGTTTAAGTTTTATAAGCTCAAATGGTCGTAATGGACTCTCCTGTTCGAACTCGTTTATCAAAATGCATGAATCTTTTTTGTGTCATTTGGTTCATTCAACAAACAAAATGAACAAATTGACTAGGGAAAAGATTTGTTTATTTTGATGAATCGAGTCCAAAAGACCTTGAACCGTTTGGTTACCAGTAAAGTCCATTATATGTAGAAAAATCCTGGAATGTTTTCATCAACAACCTTAATTTCTTTTCAACTGAAGAAAGAAAGACATGGACATCTTGGATGACATGGGGGTGAGTAAATTATCAGCAAAAGTGTTTTTAAAAGTGAACTACTCCTTTAAATTGACTTTGAATGTGTACTATGGCAATTCAGAAATAAAGTTTGTTTAATATTTTAGAACTACTTTTAAATGTAATAAATATTATTTTGTAAAATTTTCTTTGTGGCTAGACTGTTGTGGGATTTAAAAAAATATTATGACATTTATATGTGTACTTGGACAATCCAGAAATAATTAGAAAATAACAGGAAAATTAGGAAAATATGTAATAAATATGATATAATTTTATTAAATGTTCAGTGTGGCTAGGCTGTGGCAGAATTAAAAAAGTGTATTAAATTACATGATATGCATTTTCCATTAATTGATTAATTCCATTAATTTCCATTAATATTTTTTAATGTATTTAAGAAAAATTATTGTATAATTTTAAATATACACTAGCTACAGAACTTAAAAACTTAAACTCTTAAAAACTGCATCTGGATGGAGCCTAGCAACAGAACTATCAAAATGATCCGATTCACTAAAATGAATAAAATTCCCAAATGTTTCATAAAAGAGAGAGAGTGGACAGCAAGCATGTTTCATTATTACCTCAGTTTGCTAAGCTATAATACAAAAAATAAAATGTATATCGCAATTTGCCGGAGAATTTATTTGTCATGCTATTAAAAATGCAGGTAATCTACTGTGTTTTTTTGTTTTGTTTTAAAGTAGTTACTACCCAACACTGGATCATCTTGAAGACAACTAGTTTGCTGTTATTTTCCAGACACACCCCCAAACCCACAGACCTCCAGTGTTTTGTTGCGGTATTGAGCGCATGTCTTCCACACAAGTGAACACAGACAGTCTTGGGCATTTTCTGAAAGTCACATTCAGGCTATTTGATCATTCATCCACAAGGCACTTTTATTGTGATGTGTCAGTTTACCTCTCGCAGAAGGTGTGCAGGCATGGCAGGACTTTGGGGTTGTGGTAGTGCTCCAGACAGATGCTGCACACCAGGAACTGCTTGTCTCATTTGACGCACCACCGGGCTGGTGCTGCCGCTTTCCCGCTTAGCCATCGTGAGAGGCATTCAAATGAAGTGACAGAGGCTTCTCAGACTATAAGAGAGAGAGAGAAAGAGAACGTTAATCTTTGAATACAGCTGTAGATATGCATATTTCATCCCTATAATCCCATGTTTATGCAAAGGTCTTGCATAATTTCAAACTGTCGTTCCATGCAAAATCACACAAAGGTTTTTATGCATGACAAGGTTTTAAGAATAAAATCACACCTAAATACAATGAAATAATATTTCCACACTTTTGCAAAGGAACAAAAAAAGGTAACACTTTACAATAAGGTTAATTAGTTAACATTAGTTAATTACATTAGTTAACATGTACTAAGAATGAACAATCTTTCTTCAGCATTTATTGATCTTAGCTAATATTAATTCCAACATTTACTAATACGTTATTAAAATCAAAGGTTGTATTAGTTAACATTAGGTAATGCACTGTGAACTAACATGAACGCACAATGAACAGCTGTATTAACAACGATTAATAAACACTGTAACAAATGCATTGCTCATTGTTAGTTGATGTTAGTAAATGCATTTACTAATGTTAACTAATGAACCATATTGTAAAGTGTTACCACAAAAATATTTATTTAATTGATTAAAATTGTTGCACAACACATGTAACACATTCTAGTAATATTTACACTGATTTTGGATCTCATATTTTATCTAAAATATGCCCGCCAGAATTTAAAGCTGCAATACCTAAGATTGGCATGTCGCTAGAGGGCGCTACATTCAAAACAACAACAACGGCTTTGCTTGATGACGACGCGCAAGGAACGCGGAATGATGGGAACTGTTGTTTTCAACTCCACCGTGGATAAATCAGTCAGACGGAAATCGAAAATTAGTTGTCATGGATGAGGTAAAATTCGAATTTCTATAAATGTTGCGTTTATTGACATGCTTGTTTTTCATTAAACTGAAATAGCCGCAAGAAAAATCAGGTTTAAAAGTAAATTAGTTATCACAGATGTTACTGTACGAGTCACTGGACGAAGCTATGGTGGAGAGGGAAGTCAAATCGTTGCTAATGTATCCTGACTTCGCCCTATGCTGCAATATGCATTTAGTTTTGCATTCATTTACAGAAATCAGCTGCTTGAATGACAATTACTGATGTTATTAGATTTTTCAGGTGAGATTCTCAATTCATTCAGTTAACGGATGTTCTGAGGTAAAGTTTTCAGACTGCAGACTCAGCAACGATTGTATTTAATTGTACAGTACAATCATAACATAGAACAGACATTACCTTCCTTTCATGTCATTAAACATAACAATATTGCTGGCCATATACTGATGAGAAAGTGCGCGTCCGGTGTGCCGATACTGGACTTTGTCCTAGACGTGGCGCGGCTCTTCTCGTCCGGTGTGCGACCCCTTTACAGCCAACAGTTCACATTCCGAGAATAATTGAAAATAATAATTATTCTATTATAATTATTGTGCACCATTCCATAACAAATGCGCAAAACAAGCTGCCGTTTGTTGCTTGATAGACGCTAACGCACAACTACAACTTCCACATTTGTCCAGGACTACACGTAGTACGAGCGGAAACCGAGGTAACGCCGGATATGACGCGATTGACTGGCGAGCTCTCAGCTCACCCCTGCTCACACGCCCCGTTTCCTTGGTTAAAATCTCAATTTTCTCGCGATTTAAACATTGCTTGAAACATTTGGAATATTGTAAGTTATCATCTTAACGGCCTTGTGATTTGGGATATTTTAATGCAAAAATCTTAGGTATTCCACCTTTAAAATGTAGTGCATATGAGAGTATACTACATAGAATTTCTCACACTTTTGCGTCACCAAATGCACGCCTGAATTTCCCACCCATAACGCTCGCGTAAACACAGAATAAAAAGTGATAACGCAACGCCACTTTTGCGTTTTCTCTTCAGATAATTTCTGTGTAAACATAGCCTAAGTGTGTCTACGTGAGGTAATCAGCTGCTAACACACACAAGCTCTTGAAACCCTGCCCTCTGCAGCTGCTCATTTGCATTTAAAGGGCCAGACACAAAACAATGCCTTTTTGAAAACCCTCAAAATGGTCACTTTTGACACGTCCACATTAATCCGGATAGATTTGAAAACGGGGTTTTCGTTTAAAAACGCTCTCCGTCCACACTAGCGTTTTCAGGCATTTTCCGACGTTTCAGTGTGGTTGATAAACTTCTAAATTCACTTTACTGCGCATGCGTGAAACTTCACAAAAGCTCACTGAGATGACACAGATGGGAAAATAAATAATAATGTTATCGCACAATAACAGGTATAATTTTATTTAGCAAAATATCTCACCATCACGGATGCGTCCAGGTCGCATTCAGTCACCATATTTGTCTAAAACGCAACTGCTCTCCTGTTTTGCCGCAGGACAGCAAATGTGAGTACATTATCTGTCATCTTTGCAGTACTGTGCTATGAAGAATAGCACATATTAAGTACATAGAAAGTAACATATTTTAGCAATAGTGTAAAAATGAATAACACATAACAGGCACAATACCGATAAACATGAATATCTATTGGTAATACATGGATCACATGACTAAACTTACGTCATCGCTTTGAGTTTGAAATACCCCCTGTTTTACTGTCCACACTACAACGCGAAAACAGCGTTTTCAAATTTATCCACTTTGGAGAGCGTTTTCCAAACGATATGTTATTGATGACTTAAAACGGCGTCTCAGTGTGGACGGAAGGCCAAAACGGAGAGAAAATATACGTTTTCAAACGAAAACGTATTAGTGTGGAGTCTGTGGACATGGCCTTTAACGTGCTATATAAAAGTATCTGTCGGGTATTTTGTGCTAAAACTTCAAACACACACTCTGGGGACATCAGAGACTTATTTTACTTCTTGTGAAAATGGCATTTTACCACCCCTTTAATAAAAAAAAAACCCTAGGACATAAAAGTGTCCTTAGGAATGAACAGATTGATGTGTCTGAAAGCAGGAGCTTTGGCCATCAGCTATATCCATGACACACATCCATGTGAACATCTGTCTGCTCAGATAGAAAACAGATTAACCCTGTTCTCTCCATCAACTACAACATGTTCTTGTTCAGAATAAATGAATGTGAACAACGGAGCAGCAGTTTATCCTTCACAAACAAATGTGAAATCCCATGATACCCAAAACATAACAGCCTTTCTGTTATTGAGAGTCATATGTCTGTCTGTCTGTCTGTCTGTGTTTTTGTAAGCAAATGGTATTGTTTGTTGTTCCAGCATCCATGTGCTTCCTCATCTGCTGTGATTTTCTACCTCTGACCCACGTCTGTTTCCCTGTTGTTGTTTTTAGGATTAGAATACCTCATTTTTACTCATGTCAAATCAAATAAGGTCTGTACTCTGTAGCTAACATTAGTGCAGTGTGATGAGTGAACACACCAGCAGCTATGAGATAACAGGAAAACTGCAGACTCATCCATCACATCCTGGGATTAGAAACTTCCCAATTCCATCATGACTAACCTGTAACGTCAAGACGTTCTGTGCTTCTTGTGTAATCTTTCATTTCCAGCTTGTGGAAAAGCAGCAGACTGCGGTGGCCCAAAGCTGCGGCAATATTCTGTTCTCTTTATGCTCCCTAAAGTGTTTTTTCAGACTTTAATATAAAACACGTGCACACACACATTTGAAATATTATCTATCTGAGCACCGCACCTTTCATTTCCGTCTCATCGCAGGAGGAAGGAAAAAGGAAGTCTCTAAAAGGCACTTCCTAAAAATCCTCCCAGTTCCTTCCTCTGTTCACACACACACACACACACAGAGAGAGAGAGAGAGAGAGAGAGAGATAGAGAAGACACTGGGATAAATATAAAGACTAGAACGATTTCCAAAATATTACAGCAGAGATAAAACCCTGGTGAAAATTTGTTAACAATAAATGATGCTCACTGATGGCATCGTTTTAGTTGAAAACTTATGCTTGTTCCAAATTCACACACACAAAAAATAAAAAATACAATCACGCAAGCATTGAATAATTTTCAAATAATTCTAATATATATATATATATATATATATATATATATATATATATATATATATATATACACATATATATATATATATATATATATATATATATATATATATTTTTTTTTTTTTTTTACATGCATATCCATTATACTATGGTCAAAATATTATCCAGACACCTGAACCGACACATTAAAAAGCCATAAATATGTTTGACAACACAATTGGTAAGATGATGATGCTCTCAATCATTTAATCATCATCTGATAAATTATGGGGCCATTCACAAATAACACATTTGAAAAAAATATATGCCTTAAATCTCAAAAGCTGTAAATAATACAGGGAACCCTGCCAGTTCTGCATACAGTACTGACAATATTAGGGGATACATTTACAAATAATTAATATAATAAAGTTATGATATAACGTATAATAAATATAATGGCTGTCATAAACATAAACATGTTTTCATGATGGATTTATTAAATAATACAGTAAATATTGGATAATAGGTTGAGTAAAATATAATGAATATGCAATATAGTAGAGCCAGACCAATATATCGGTAGGCCGATATTATCGTCCGATATTAGGCATTTTCCAAACTATCGGTATCGGCAGTTATTATGGCTGATAAATGAATATTTCAAAAATAAAATAAAAATGGACGAAACACGCTTGAACCATGTCATGAGTGTTGGAGTTGTATAATTTGTCCACCAGAGGGCACTCTACACCGTCCCTGTTGGCAACACTCGTTGAGTTGGTCACGATGCATACATTGCTTGAATAACAATTAAAAAAACATCAGTTCTCTTAACTCAAAGAAGCATGACAAAATTTGTGACGATCATGTGCAGTTTTTCCAAGATGAAGCGGAATTAGCTAGTAACAGTTACGTTACGTTGTTACAGTGTAGTTGACTGAGTCCTTTTAACTTTTGACAATGTGACTAAAGTATTTATATAGACGTACCATCTCTCATTGGTTATGTTGAAAATGTATGTTTTACAATTTGCAGTATGACATAATCCATTGCTAATTATGGCTCATCATAGACTAGCTAACCATAAAGCTAGCTAATGCCACATTCATCATCAGTCTGTTCTGTTGTGACAATAAAAGAAACAAGTTTCTTTTTAAAATGCATTATCATATAATTTTAGTTAAAACTCGTAAATAACTGAATGTTAGGGAAATCTGTTAATGTTTTGTTGCTCGTTTCTGAAATAAAAAAATTAAAATATCGTCCAATATATCGGAATATCGGATTTTAAAACCAAAAAATATTTGTAATGGTATCGGCCTTCAAAATCCTTTATTGGTCTGGGCTTACAATATAGTGCATATATCTTCTAGCAAAATGCCCCTCTCTATAGTTGTTCGAGCTATCATCACTGAATGGCTTTGATGTATTTTGTTGCAAGCTGTTTTATTGATTAAAATCGAGAAATTGCTTTTTCTTTTTATACCAAACCCTATGATAGACAGTTTGCAAATGCTGTATATAAATAATATAATCATAGCAAATATGATGCACAAAAATAGCTGAAATACCATGTGCAACTGTTTAGTAAATTCCCCCCACCATTAATTCCCATGTATACACACACAAAACACTAGAAAGATTATCCATGGTCATGAAAAACACACCAGACAGAGCTGTGGATTTTCTCAAGCAGACCTCATTGTTTGGTTTCCTGCACGCTCGAGCCCAGTAACCAAGAAACCCCAGCGCGCCCCCCTCGCTGTCCCGCCCCACCCCCTTCATCATAAGCCCTGAATGAGAGCAGCTGAACGCTGACATCACAGCTGCCCTTCCCTCCTTCTTTGACCGCTTCTCACTGTCTCTCCCTCTCTCTTCATGCTCTCGAGGTTATTATGCTTACTCTAAAGCCCAGTAGAATTTGTAAAAGCCTTTAGCTGTAGCATTTCAGAGTCTGTGTCTGGCATTACAGTTTCCTGTGGACAGACTCGAGAAAAAGTGAAATTATTAAACTGTAAACATGTTACTTTTTGTCCCTTATGGTCACTGTCTGATATATTAGCCTTGTGAAAGTAAGTCCCAGTCTCACCATGTTTCAACATGAGGATGAGTAGATGATGACAACATTTGTCTTAACTAGCATTTACTTGAGATAAGAGCAGACCAAAGTCAGTCACAATTCATCCAAAGTCCAAACCACTGATCGTGCAAAATGCAATATTAAAGGTACACTATGTAACTTTTGGCCCTAGCAGTTAAAATAAAACTGCATGCATTTTGCGGAAGACCAATGTTTTAATTGTGCTTCAGTTGTGCGTGACTGCATGTGCAGATGGATATAGTTATTCGTACTGCTCATTAAGAGTTTATAACTAGGCTAAATCTCGATTATGTGATTTAATGTTTGTTGCTGTACTGGATTGATTGTCTTTTTTATGCATTTTGTAAGGTGTCCTTGAGTGCCATGAAAGGCGCCTTTAATTTTTTTTTTTTTTTGAGGAACTAATTTAGCTACTACTTCAAAGTCTAAACCAGCACAATAGGAACTATCCGTGACGTTAGAGTATGCCGGACTGGCCCCTACAAACACGAAATACCAACACCTGCCATTTTTACAAAAAGGTTTGTAAACACACAGATTATATTTAATCCAGAAACTAACTCTACGAACATGGGACAACATGCCATCATGACTTTTGTGTAAACATACCCACCACTTTCAAGTCAAGTGTTATCTATACACTAGTGTTGTCACGATACTAGAATTTCTAACTTCGATACGATACCTTGAAAAATATCGATATTCAATACCATTTTTCAATACCACAGAGAAAAAAACTGCACAATATTAAGGGGGAAGTTTTTTTTTTATTTAAAGCTAAATATAACAAGTCTAGAACATGACAATGAGGTACATTTTACATGAACAAAAATGTCCTGAGTTCTATTTGTTAATATTTTTTAATTGGACCAGAGCTAACATTATCTGTTGTATTTTTATTACTGTTATCAAAGATTAAAATATACTATAATAACATAAAAGCACTTAACAGTATCAAATTGGAGGATAGAGTGTCAGTAATGTATAATAATAAGATTAAACATTCAATTTTCAGTTAAAGGCATTTTATTATTGAATTAAGAGATGCCACTTTCTGTTTAGTTTAATTAGTCTGTGTAATCCAATTGATCATAATCGGTAATGAAGGCAAATTGCAGAATTAAATAATAAAGTTAAATAGGCACAAGCTAATTTACATTTGACCACATGCAGTTACAATATTTACTTGTCTAAGATTCCTCAGTCAGATTATGTTAACTTTAAGAAAACAGTGAAAAAACTAGACAACAAAGACTCATATCAACAACAATACTAGGCCATCTTAGTTACTGTTTCAGAAAAGTTCAAATGAAAAGAGTTAGTGTTTCCTTGAGGATTTTAATTACCAGTGGGGACAGGTGTGTCCAAACAACAAACACCCCTGATGCTGAGCATATATGCTGCTAAAAGGTAACTTTACCTCTGGAGCCTGTTCCTAAGTCTGTTTTCATTCTCCGACGTGCCTGCTCCGCGGTGTGTAGCGCGTGTCCGCGTCATTCTCCGACTCTGCTCGCTCGCGGTGTGTGGCGTGCGTCCGCGCTATTCTCTGAGATGTCTGCTTGCGGTGTCCGCGCTATTCTCCGACATTAACTTCACTTTTGCTATTTAACCAGAGCAAATGAGACGAGTGCATCACGTGTGGTGTTTGTCAACGCGCCTTTGAAGAGAGGTGAAAGTGACCGCACGGCTAGTATCGATACTTAGGGAAATTAGTATTGGTATCGTTCAGATATTTCAGTATCGATATTTATCGAAATATCGATATTTTTGACAACACTACTATACACATTTGAGCTATCCGTGTGTGCGTGTATGCTCTACGCCGTTAAATGTCAGAGCGAAACGAAGCAAAATGTAGATCTACATCTGGGAGCGATATTTTTTTTTGCCTAGGATGGTAGGGGAAGACTCATAAATGCTATTAACCACAGTGACGGGTAGGTTTAGAGACGGGGTTGGGGTAGGTCACATATTTATACAGTAATGTAACGTTAAGTCAACGGCGTTCATAAACATGCTGAAAAGCGATTATGCTTGTTGATAGGAAATACGAATTGGCGTGTTATACATATGCTATTTCATGAGATCATTTTGAGAAAACAGTGATGGGTGATAGATGGGCCTCTTAACCTTTACGCTGAAGAGAAAATCCAACGCAACTTTGAGGCGACCAAGCTAAATATGCTGATCATTTATTTGTACTCAGCTAGCAATACTGCACATCAACCACATGGCATACGTTGATAACTTTTCATAAACTATCTACTTTCTATGTATAACAGTTCTTCCTAATAACTTGTTAGACAGATCGTAAACTAATGAACACGGAGAATGCAAACACTGTTTGTTTGCTCTAGGCTCTGGCGTTCTCAGCGCCGTCAAAATAAAGGTCACAACAACGAGTTCCTACAGGCGCTGCAAATGCAACCAGAAAACGTTCCTGGGGGAACCATTAGTTGTCGGGGAACCACTCCGGTGGTTATTTCCTAGAACTATCCGCCCGGTGCGAAAGCCCCTATAGATCCATTTACAATGAACTCTGTTAGAAAGACAGCCTACATATGGCAATCTATCTGTTCACTAAACTATCTTACTCACCTGTTGAGTAGTAAAAACCACCATCTATGCATCACTTTTACAACATTTCAAATCCCTAAGTTCTCCAAAGCCAAACCAATGGAAGAAGGATTGATGATGAATTGACTCATACATTTTTAATAAAACATAAGTTAACATTACACAGCATACCTGTAAGTGCAGAAGTTAATAATGTGGCTATGAGATATATAAACTTGTGTCAATAAGCCATATAATGAGATACTCTTGTCTAATCCTTCTCACACTGTGTTAACAGCTTAATGACCCCTGCAGCCAAAATCACCATCAACAGTCTGGATCAGATACTCTGAAAACACCCTCACAAATCCAGAGTTTAACTTCCACAATCAATTTGATATTATTAATATTAATCCCTAGCTCATTTAGCCAATCAAAAGTAGTTATATTAAGCTATAGTAGTCGTAAGATTATTTGATTAATTAAAGAGGCTATATGCAGCTTTTCCCCAAAATAAACATAACAATAGCCTTTTTATTTGACCATTTATGACTCAAACATCTCCTGATGAGCGTACCGACACCTTGTCCGCTCACAGTGGGTGCACCTATAAGCCTGTATCCTATTTTTCCTATTTTCTGTCGGGTTCGGACTTTTCCCGCGCTGTCTGCGGATGTGACGTCAAGCGCGTTCACGTTAAACATTTCAGATCACTCTGCCACCACCGCTAGTCAGCAAGTAGCCTACATCTTGAGTCGCAAGCCGAACACTTATCTCAAACAATATATGTATTTGACTGTTCTTACCTCTAAGTCTGTTAACATAATGTTGACCTCCATGTAGCGGATGACGTGTGCACGTACGAGCGCGCGCTGCGAGCTGAAAGGAAGAGCAGTTCTGTTTTTGGGCCACATGGTGTCAGTCGCTGAGTTTAAATTTCAGGAAAACGCATGTAGCCTCTTTAAGGGAAAATCTTTGACGAAACGTAAAAAATCATTGACCCAGCTAGGCAATTTCTGTTTCATGTGGCCTTGACTGCTCGTTTTTTCTTATTCTAAATGTCTAAGTTTGCGTTGAAACATTTCAATTACATTTGGTTGAAGTAAACGAAATGACTTAAAAAAGATTCGTTCATTTTACTGAACAAGACTCAAAAATTGGCCCATGACAATTTTTCACACACAATGTCAAAACTTTTCTTTGAATTTCTTTCAAAACAAAATCTTACTGACCCCAAACCTTTGAACGGTAGTGTACTGAATATCAACTATATCCTGGCTTTACAGTGGCAGCCAGAGAGAGTTCATTAAGAACACAGTAAACTAAATCTTTACCTCAAACTACACAAATGTGTCTTTAGATGTCCCAGATACCTGCAGAATAATGAGGACCAAGACAACAAATATTGCAAGTACATCTCTAGAGTACCTTCAGCAGACAGTTCTGACCCCACCATACAGTGATTTATGGTTTCCTGCTGAATGAATCTCATAGTGTGCATTCTGTGCAATCATAAATATTCAACAGCAGCTATGTGTAGTCATTGCGAAATACTCATCATTTCTAAGTGGCTTAAAAACGAAATAAAAATATATATAACGGTTTTGAACAATCTCCACAGGCTAATAATAATAATAATTTCTATAACAGAATAAAGGTGGATATATGCCTAAACTGAATCTCATGGTTGTATTAGGAGGAGCCTTTAATATTTCTTTCTAAATGCCCAATTATACGATCTTTTCTCAGCGGGATGGCGTTTAATCGGATTGTAACGCTGACTTACATTACACACAAAAAAAAAAAGGTCTAATCTGCCTGGGACAGAAACCGCCACCTACAGTAAATAATAGTGTCTGTTAAGGACAAGCCAAATAGATAGTCCAAGACTGCCTTATTTCCATAAATTTCACTTTCTTGCAATTAGTCAACATTAGCGAAGCCACTCAGCAAGACAACGACTCTTTCCATTACAGTCTAATTGAAGGATATTGCATGCAGCGGGCAATAAGCAATTTACCGCAAGACTGCAGAAAACAATTACAAAAGACCCTCGACACCAGGTCGTAAGAGACTGCTTTCAGGACAGATATCCACGTGTTCATACTAAGAAACCTATGACATCTAAAGACCCAAAAGGAAGCAGTCACATTGATTTATTCCATATAACTGGATTGATTTAGCATACTGAGAGTTGCATAAGCGGCCTTTAGTGTTGTGTCTGGGGGATGCCATGAGTCACAGAGCACTAACTGAAGTGATGCATCCATGGTTCCTTTATCCTTATATGTCTGGTTTGAACTGCAGACGTGGGCCGGATAGTTACTTCCTGACACTGTTTGTACATCCATGAATAATGAACAAATTCAAACATCTTTTAACATGCTTGCAGACGTTGACTATCGATTTGTATTGCATGATATTTCACAGTTGGACTATGAGCAATGCTCTTGCATAGTTTTATTGTTCCCTCTGCATAAATCTGTAAGATCAAAGTTCAATAGTTTTGAGTGTGTAATTCCACTGCTTAAAGGGATAGCTGAACAATTGAAAAGATTGTATGTCCTTACAGAGAATGTTCAAAGAATCTTTTCACAGCTTTGTTTCTGCCATACACAACAGTTCACAGTGTCCAGGTCTGTTAAGCTTATAAAAGGGCAAAAGGGCACCGCTTAAAAGTGGTCCATGTGACTCATGTACTGCATGTCAAGTATTCTATATAAAGCCATATGATCACCCAAGAACTGCATCATTGTTGAACACAAGAATTGCATCAAATTCCATTTAAAAAATCAATCATTCTGATTGTTGATTCAGTTCACATATTGGGCCGAAAAAGAGTCAGTTGCTGCGTCCGAAATCTTCCCATTAATCACTATATAGTGGACTATATAGTGAGCTCGCCATTTTGTAGTGCTGTCCGAATGCATAGTGATGATTATTATACCCTATATAGTCCACTCAATGTATCCCAGAATGCATTTTGAAAAGTAGTGAACAACCGATAGGTCACTAACCTAAGCCCTACATACCATCATGCATTGCGCTGATTCGTAAAAATAAGTTATAATCATGTGTGGAGTAGCGCATTATAACAAAAACGGCCAGAAATCACTTTTAGTTTTTAAATTTCGGAGAAATAAGCTCAATATAATGTAATGTATTTATTTTTAAAAATCTATTTAGCCCAGAGCCGGCTCGGCACCAGCTGACAGATGATGTAATCAACGGCGCCGAGAGACGATCGAGTAGTGTCCGAAAGTGGCTTCTGTTATGTTGGTGAGCTCACTATATAGTGCTCTGCTCTCTAACCCCAACATAGGGGGTAGGGAGTAGCGCTTTCAGTGGAGATTTCGGACGCAGCAAGTGAGTTCAAGAACCAGACCAGCTGCATAGATCAGTGAAAATATTGCCACCAAATGGTGTTTACGATCTATTTAAAGCTGCAATACCTAAGATTGCATGTCGCTAGAGGGCGCTACATTCAAAACAACAACAACGGCTTTGCTTGATGACGACGTGGAGGAACGCGGAATGATGGGAACTGTTGTTTTCAACTCCACCGTGGATAAATCAGTTAGACGGGAATTCGAAAATTAGTTGTCATGGATGAGGTAAAGTTCGATTTCTATAAATGTTGCGCTTAATGGCATGCTTGTTTTTCATTAAACTGAAATAGCCGCAAGAAAAGTCGGGTTTAAAAGTAAATTAGTTATCACAGATGTGTCACTGGACGAAGCTATGGGACGGAGAGGATTTGAAGTCAAATCGTTGCGAATGGATCCTGACTTTCGCCCTATGCTGCAATATGCATTTAGTTTTGCATTCATTTATAGAAATCAGCAGCTTGAATGACAATTGCTGATGTTATTAGATTTTTCAGGTGAGATTCTCAATTCATTCAGTGAACGGATGCTTTGAGGTAAAATTTTCAGACTGCAGACTCAGCAATCGATTGTATTCAATTGTACAGTACAATCATAACATAGAACAGACATTATCTTCCTTTCATGTCATTAAACATAACAATATTGCGACCACCTTTACAGCCAACAGTTCACATTCCGAGAATAATTGAAAAGAATAATTGTGCACCATTCCATAACAAATGCGCGAAACAAGCTGACGTTTGTTGCTTGATAGACGCTAACGCACAACTACAACTTCCGCATTTATCCAGGACTACACGTAGTACGAGCAGAAACCGAGGTAACGCGAATATGACGCGATTGACTGGCGACTCCCAGTTCACCCCTGCTCACACGCCCCGTTTCCTTGGTTAAAATCTAAATTTTCTCGCGATGTAAACATTGTTTGAAACATTTGGAATACTGTAAGTTATCATCTTAACTAAATATATAACACTGGCCTTGTGATTTTGGGATATTTTAATGCAAAAATCTTAGGTATTCCACCTTTAAGCTTACAATTCTTCTTAAAAAAACCTCCCAGTCTGATTCATCAATGAATCAATGATTCAGGCTTATTGATATGTGACCTAAGTCAACAGTTCAATAAAAAGAACCAATTCAAATAAATGAATCATTCATAAATCTGACTAATCCAGTTTGAAGTCAACTCACTGACTCACTGATTCATTTTTTTTTTTTAAAAAGACAGCCAATATGATCTCTCATGTATTACAAAAAGCTTTGTGAAGAATCTTCAAAACTATATTCTTGTCATGACTCATGACATATAATAGTGACTAAACTAAGAGTATTAACTTGTCACATTAATCAAGAAAGAAAGCTGGTGTGAAAGCAAATTCCTTCAATTGCAAGAGTGTAAGAGGTAACACAATCCATTTCTAATCAGTGTCACATACACAGAATGTGGTTTTTCCTGACAATGATGATGTGTCAGCTGCATCATACAGCTCTTTTGGTTTCAACATCAGCTGAACTAACAATCATGGACCATAGGGGAAAACAGAGGAGGTTGATATCATCAACTATGATCCATCCACACACAACCAAGAGTGGATCTCATCACAAATGAGACTGTTCATGAATGTCTTATCAGAGCTGATCCTGAGTAACCAAACAGTGCTGTTATGAGGCATGAGGACATGGCTGTCCTGCTGCTGTCCATTGAGAGATGAATAGCTCCTGACTGTTCAGTCTAATGAAAGCCTTGTCTGCTGTGCCATGTGTCTATAAAACCAGATGGATGAATCTGTCCATTACTTCCTATCAGTTACTCCATATCATTTACCCAAGGATTATTCAACGCCACATTGACTCATTAGCACTGTAGCAGACAGAAGGATGAAAACGAAGCCATTTGTCTTTATGACATAAGATGCTGAGGAAAAGGCAAATTGCTGCAGAACAAGTTAACCCACATTTTCCAAATCCCTGATATTTTTCCATTCATTTATTCATTTGTTATTAAAGTTGGCGTGAAACGGAAATTGAGAATTGTAATTTATTCCTTGTTGTAACGTATATCCAAGTGAAACTCTGGAAGGGCAGGGCTTGATTTCATGCTTCGGGAATTGATTGGATTGTTGGAGGCTGGGCGTTGCAAACAATTTGAATGCGATTATCTGAGAGGCGGTGCACCGATAGCCACACCCTCATTGGAATTGGCCACACCCTTTTGCCGTTCCACATGACTAAAAGAGAAGAGAGTTCATTTCGATGGGGAGGGAAGGGTAACGTTTTTGATTAAAGATTTTATAGGTACATGAATTTTTTTAAAATAATGAAGTGCACCGATGAATCATTTATAATAAACACTACAATCTTACATATAAAAAGAAGATTTATCAAATTTTTATTTCATGCCGACTTTAACTTTATTTATTTACTTATTTTCCATTAAATATAATATTGTGTGATACAATAATACAGTAATACTGACGTTTACACTTTTCAACTAAATTAGTTATTTGTTATAGGATGCATGATGCATTGGTAACACTTTACAATAAGGTTTAGGGATGTCAACGATTATTTGATTATCGATTAATTGTCGATAATTCATTAATCGATCGAACGCATCGAACATCGATTAACCAGGTCTATGCGCGTGCCTGCTGCTCAACCGCGAAACATGTGAGCGAGCGCGCCGACGGCCGGAGTTATGTTTGGACTTCAGCCCCGTTCACACTACACGCAACTTCACGCGACAAAGCGACGCTATACCATTCATTTCAATGGTGAGCGGGCGACTTCCGGCGACACGCACGACAGTGACCGTTGGCGACTACGATGGGGCGTGTCAAGCGACAAAAGTTGAAAAATGTTTAACTTTATGCAAATGAAGAGCGATTTTCGAGCGACAACCAATCAGGAGTGGAGCGTGATCCTTCTCCTCAGCCCCTTGGCCTTAGTGCACGCTAGTTAAAGATGGATGAGAAATTGATCCTTGCGGTTAGCAATTTCTCAATTTTGTTTGATATGTCTCTGCCCACGTACAGGGACATAAATAAAAAGAACGATGCGTGGAAAGGAGTTTCGACGATCGTGGGGATTCCAGAGTAGGTTCAAATGATTGAATAGTCTGTACAATTAACTATTTTTTTTGACAGAGACAGTAAACAAAACCTAAATTAACGTTCTATAGTGGCCTTTCTAATATTTTAGTGCTATTTACACTCTCCATTTACATGTGTATATACTCCATAATGTTATTGAAATCAATGTATACTAGATATAAATAACCTATTACTGTACTGTACAACCTATTATATAAGTACTGTATACTGATGGACACATATTAATATTATATGTATTCTATGAAATATTCAGTATATCTTGTTTCTGTACACAGATATTAATATTCTATTGCAACATATCACAGAATAAAATAGGCCCATACTATGATTACTCATTGCATCTGATCATACTTTTTTATACATCGCTGTCTTTTGGATGTCCCGCTGAGCGACTAGTGATGGAACGCCCACTAGCGACCTCATCGCCAGCGAATGGCGCACTTGCAGCGACAAAGTCGCGTGTAGTGTGAACGGGGCTTTCATCATGACTACGATTTGCGTGTGTATTCGCAGCCTTTTCTTTATGCAAATGTAAGTTGTAATAGTTTATTATGTGTACGTCTATATCTGATTTATCTCATATTGGATGCATTTTGTTAAGAATTGAAGGTGCAGCTCAAACGATAATGCACGGCTAATGACGACTATTGGGAGTGTCATATTACATAACATTATAAAGAGAACAATATTGTAATAAAACGTGGTGAATAATTTGGGTTTAGTTGCCCTGTCTGTTGTTCCAAAAGAGCGCGTGCACAACGTTCAGTCATTCTGAATGGCACGTAACTTGGTTCAAGTTCACTTGTGCATTCACCTCATTTTGAAGATATTATTTGTAATATTATGTTCATTTTGTTTCTGACTAATCTCATATCGGTTGTGTTTCTTTGATTTAAATAACGAAAGTGCTCAGCGGTTATTCATTCAGCGCGCGCTGCTCAAGCAGCAATGCACTATTACTAATAATAACGATGATTAATTTGTGACTGTCATATTAGATAACATCAGAACACTATTTTATTAAATCGTTGTGAATTCATTGGGTTTGGTTGCTGTTTTCAGTGCGCGTCCACAACACATTCTGACATCTGAGGCAGCGTTGGTGACACATTGTATGAGTCGTTATTTTGATTATTAAATAATTAAGTTAATTATTTATTTATAATATTGTAACATTTTGCAATCCTACTATAAGAGCTGCTGCTAATGTTTCAAGTTTTTCATACAAGTAGTTTACCAGATAGATATATGTAGACTTAATATATTAAGGCTAAGCCTACCCATATGGATTTTTATTAACATGTATTTTATTTTGCTTAATGTTTGCAACAGGTGAGCCAGTGCACGAATATTTTTTATGTATTTAAATTTTCTGTGGATAATTTATTTTGTTAAATTACATAAATGTCATTCTGTATCATATCTCAACTGTTACAATAAAACATCATTTGAACAATGTAACATGCATTTTTATTCAGTATATAAGCAATGTTTTGCTTTTTATGTTGAAGACTCTATTGATATAGTGAGAAATGTACATTCTCAGGAAAATAGCCGCTTATCAGTTAATCGTTAATCGATTCGAATAAGGTCAATCAATTAATGATTAATGAATTAATTGATAATTTGCATCCCTAATAAGGTTCATTAGTTACTACTTCAGTTAACATTAACAAAGAATGAACAATACTTCTTCAGCATTTGTAAATCTTTGGTAATGTTAATTTCAACATTTACTAATACTTTATTAAAATCTTGTCAACATTAGTTAATGCACTGTGAACTAACATGAACAAACAATGAACAGCTAGATTTGTATTAACTAACGTTAACAAAGAATAACAAATACAGTAACTAATGGTTAGTTCATGTTAGTTAATGCATGAAATGAACTAATGTTTAATAAATGAACCTTATTGTAAAGTGTTACCGATGCATTAAATATGATATAATTTTAATTAATTTAATTTTTACTGATATTTACATTTTCAACTATTTTTTTGTGAGTTAAAGAATAGAATGTATTATTTGAACAAATTGTAAACATAACAGTGCCTAACAGTTCAGAATTGCATTGAATTAAGAAGGAAACTGAAGGTCAAAATAAATTTGCAACTATTCAGATCATAAATTAAATGAGCATTTATATTAAAGTCATGCATAGTGAAAATATATTAGATTTTTTTAACATAAGACTATATTTTGTTGTCCAATGATTAGTTCTTATTCAGACCAAAAATAGAAATTAAACTATTAAACTATAAAAAATCAGTCAGATCAGACGAATACATACTATTTTATTTTGCCTGCAAAAAAAGTCATTAACTGTCTG
The DNA here is from genome assembly GCA_030378365.1 of Hybognathus amarus. Lineage (NCBI taxonomy): Eukaryota > Metazoa > Chordata > Actinopteri > Cypriniformes > Leuciscidae > Hybognathus > Hybognathus amarus. The sequence goes on along the minus strand of JAQIUQ010000375.1, from coordinate 569,366 downwards.
TTTACCAGTACTTTGTATGGTAAGATGAAGGGACAGAAACAAAGAAAGAGAAAGAAAGAAGAAGATAGACAGATCCAATAAAATCAATCTCACGCTGACCTAGACAAATCTAGTCAGCATGATTGGATTCATTGCGATGCATGAGTGCACATGTGTATCTGTCTGTGTAACAAGTTAAATTCTTGTGCATGCACGCACACACACACAAACTGCACATTTCTGCAAGGTCAAAATATTCCAGACCAGCGGGGCCGCCCAGCCCCTTGTCAACTCGATGGCAGAATGCGGAGTAAACCGTCACTCACACACAAAGACTCTAGCACATTGATTCACCTGGAACTGGCAGCTGTCTGTCTGTAAGCTTTGCTTAACATCAACCTGACAGCATCTGTCCAGCAAAAGCAAGGCCAACACCACCAGCCTTTACCAAACCCTGTACAGACACTAAACATGACATGACAAGCTTCTCCACAGCTATGATTCTTGTCGGATAAACAGCGATGGCGCATTTTATTTCGTTGGCAATTATAACCATCAACGGCAGTAACGTGTAGCATCTCACTATCCAACTGGCTTAGGATTCGCTAGCATTTATAAAGCAAACAACAAAAGGTCACTGCATGTGCTTTAACATCCTACTCAAAAAGCAGATTCTGTGATGGTACTGCAGGACAGCATTTCTACATGTCAGTGAAAATGCAGATAGATAATGCATTATCTGTAGCTGGGTAAAAATGCTGATGTAAAGACTACACTTTCATCCTTCTTAAACTGATAAAGACAGGAACAGCTGAGCATTTACTGTGCCAAAGCAGTCAACAGCTGTTATATTGAGCAGACGGACTGGTAAAACTTTCTCAAGACTGTTTCTGCCTAATTTATCAGCATCATACTTTATATACAGTAGTTATTTCTGATTGCAAAAGACAGTATAACAAACAAGTGCAATGTCAGGGACTCTCCATGTAGTTTAACAATAAACTAGCTCTCCTTGGAAACTGGAATCACACTTTCTAACTCGTTTAAGGTATCTGAAATTTGTGAATTAGGAATCAAGATGTTTCAATTCGCCATTGCCTCTCTTAATCGTGTATATAATTGAGGCATATAATATGATTGCATATCACACTTGTCTGACGAACTGTATAGAGAACAAGTCTTTCAGTATGTGGACTACAAATCAATGCGATTGACTAGAGAAAGCATTAAATAATTGTATTGTTGCATGCATTGACAGAACATGGCAACCTGTGCAACATTATTACACCGCCTTTGTCATCAACAAACCTGTCCATTTTAAAACAAACCCACTTATGATTTGAACTTTCAGACCGAAGGAAATATATAAACTTGTCTTTAATATTAACTAACTGTAAATTAACTGATGCATGGAACACTAAAACGGCATGAGCAATTGAGAAAATTGCAACAACAAAAAAACAACACAAAACTTAAGCCATTAAGAAAGACTGGAACACATGCTGCAGAGACAAGGACCATTTACATGTACACCTTCACCTGATTTATCAGTCAACTGTACTAAAGACTAGAAATAGGTTACACCTAAATGTAAAAATGATGTTACAATTTCCCTTGGGATATCATTCAACTTTGTCATAATGCACTTGTTTCAACAATATTATTATTATTATTATGACTACAAATAAAATAAGCAAAATGCATCATGTGTTTTTATTGCTGTCCAGTGATTATTCCTATTGTGTAAGAATAATAATTATAATAACAATAATTAAAAACAAGTTTCAGATTTACAATTGTTATGGGGCACTTAAAACATTAAAATAATCTGAATTAATCATTGAAAAAACTATATTGTCAATCTTTAGCTAAATTACTATGCATCACACAAGTCATATACAGCACCTAATTTGAATGATTCATCAGAAGGCCTTTATAAACTTTACAAAAGATGTAACTTAGGCTACTTTCTTGAGAGAGAAGATGTCTATGAGTGATCACAGCCTAAAGACAATAATAGCTATAAAAGGTACTAATAATATGTGATGGGATGACATTCATCCTACATGCACAAAACAATGGAATATGAAAACAATCAATTACAGTAAAACTCGTTGACCTAAAGCACAGCCCCATGACATAAAGGGGAATCTACATCCTGCAGATATTTTAAGACTTCCTCACAGTCCTCGGAGATGGTGGACGTTGAAACACTAAACATTTACAAAGAACGGGCTGATTTCAGCTATCACGCCAAAGAGATGCGTGTCTCCACTCCAGAACATAATCAATGAATTATTCAGCATGTATCAACGCATTCACCGCAATGACAAAACGAGTCTAATTTGGGAAGAGGCGACGGTAACAAAAACTAGCACTCACGTGAAATTTGGACCGGATTTAGAGAGGAGTCAGCATGAAGAACGGGAGAAAGCGTTTTTCATTGTCAATGTCCGATAAATAATCCGTTTTTAACAATTTTTATGAAAAACTGCAGTCCTTTTCTCCAAATGGGAGTCGGTAAGGAGGGGACAGTGAACTGAGATTCTGGGCGTGTGCGCATGCAAGAGATTTTCGCTCATTGGCTAGTATTAGAATGGGAGGAGCTATGATAGCCAATAAGAGTTAGTATTTTGGAATATGTAATTATTTAAAATGCATACATGTGAAAAGGGGTGATTCACTGGTGGTGGGGCTTTTAGTTCAACCCAGTGACTCGAATCTTTTGAATACGTTGTTGCCTGAAAAGATTTGTTTAGATTCATTAAGTGATTTGAATCACGTTAACGTTAGTCAGTATTTGTCGACAAGTGACTGTTTGTGTTATCATTGACTAACGTACAAATAAAAAAGCGAATAAAATCAAATGTGAGTGTACGAAATTCAGAGACTTTTAGCATTACATTCGTTTCCCCACAAATATCAAAGTAGACATTTTTCAGTCCTGTAACTGCTTCACTTTTATCAAGCTATATAACGATATCAATGCATTTTCCTCTGCTTAAATATAGCCTACAATAATTAATGGCAGTCATATATTACAACAATAAAGGGGAGGAAATCTTGATACACACACCCGGCCTAAGACATCTTTAAAAGGGAAAACATCTGGTGCTTTTTACCTTCTGTCCAGTTCTGCAGAAGAATGTTTTATTAAAAGGCGCAATAATTCAGTCAATCCATGACCTTAGGTGATACGAGTGAAAGTACGCTAGTTTGGGGTGGGGATACGAGGCTACACAGTGCAAGGGTTGGGCTTTGTTTACAGTGGGTGGGGGTGGTAAGTCTGTGTTCTTGGGCTTTCATTATGAAGGTGGTGGTTGTTGCTATGGAGACTGCATCCAGCCTAAGACAGCCAGATGGCAGAAGCAGACTGTCTCCCGAGCCACGTCAGCAAACGCAACATTAAGACATAGACTGAACATTATTACACATTTGCCTATCATGTGCATCATATTGTGTGCTCTGCCAATATATATATATATATATATATATATATATATATATATATATATATATATATATATATATATATATATATATATATATATATATATATATATATATATATATATATATATATATATATTGGCAGAGCACACAATATGATGCACATGATAGGCAAATGTGTGATATATATATATATATATATATATATATATATATATATATATATAATTTAAGTGAGACGAAAATGTCCATTATTGATTTTATATTGCACTTCCAACCAATATATTAAATATTCCAACCAATATATTAAATATGATTCATTATAATTCTGATTCATATAATAATAATTTAATACATTTGTTTTTATGCTGAAATAGATCTATAATTTTTCTGTCATTACATTTATAAACTGTTTATTATAATATATTCAAAGAAATGAAATGCATCTCTAAACAATTCATGGTAACTGTCTGAAATAAACAGCATTTAGACATTGTAAACAGCATGAAATCACACTTATTGGCCACAAAACCTGTCCAACACAATCTAATAATAAATTTTTAGGATGAACTGGACTATAACCATACAGCATGTTGTGACATTCAATCGGTACTTGACCCTTTATTCTCAGTTCTGTCTGTGAGACTAATGAGGATGATTCACTCACACAATCACCCAAACTCCCCCTCCCCCAAATCTCCACCCGACAGGGTCTCAGGCTATCTAGAATGCAATAAAGAAGACCTATCAGGAGCCCATGATGTTATCTATTCACCCCAACTAAGCCTTCAATGTCTTTATCAAAGATAAGCCCCTTTAGCTTTTCTCGTTGCTCTTTACTCCAGAAGCTCAGTGGACAAAAAAAAAACATGAAATACCATCATAGTATGACCGCATAAATTAGCACAGGAGATGTTGTTGAGGTCAAGCGTAACTACGTAACATAAAAATAATATATATACATATGTCTTACCGATACATTTCTGAAACCTGAAATTCATTAGTCCCATCGCTCTCACCTCCTCCATATCACTTGCCATCTCTACTTCTTCACTTCCCTCTGCTCCAACTGTCTCTGATCTAGTCAACTTCTAAAACCACACACTCCTGCCTCAACTAAATAGCAAACAACTTCCTATCATCCTACCATACCAAAATCCATACCGTACACGGTTCCACTAACATTCCTCCCTCTCTCCTCTCCTTGAACATCAACTTACTCCCCTCACACTCCACCGTTTTTCCTCTTTCTCTCCTCTGTCTCCCTCTGACACCTACAAACTCCTTTCAACTATAAAATTCTCCAACTACCAGCTTGACCTGATCCCCTCACCGCTCTTTAAAACCTGTTAACAAATCCTCATCCCTCTTATCACCAATATCATTAACACTTCCTTCATGTCTGGATGTCTTTCCATCCCCACTAAAACTTGCGTCCATCACACCCCTCCTGAAACAATCTGGCCTGGACCCTGACAATCTGGACAACTTCAGACCCATCTCCAATCTCCCGTTACTATCAAAAATTCCTGAATGCGCCGTCATCACACAACTCCACCAATATCTTCACTCCTCTCAACTATTTGAAACATTTCAATCCGGATTCCGTCCACACCACAGCACAGAAACAGTCCTTCTTAAAGTCACAAATGATCTCCTTATTGCTGCTGACTCCGGTTCCATATCCATCCTCCTCCTCCTCGACCTCTCCACTGCATTTTACACTATAGACCATACTGTCCTCCTTCATCGTCTTTTATCTCTGGCATCTCTTGGCATCTCTGGCACAGCACTTCTTTGGCTCACCTCCTATTCTCCTGTCTCTATTAATAACTGCAACTCCCACACGTCCCCTGCCAACTATGGTGTCCCCCAAGGTTCTGTGCTTGGCCCGCTCCTCTTCACCATCTACATGCTTCCCCTCGGTCAGATCATCCGTCACCATGGACTCCATTTTCATTGCTACGGCGATGATACCCAACTCTACATGTCCACCAAATCCATCACCCCAGCTATCCTCTCCTCCATCACCGATTGCATTTCCGAACTTAAAGATCTGGATGGACAATAACTTTCTTAGACTAAACAGCAATAAAACAGAACTCCTTATCACCGGCCCAAAATCACTCCTTTCTACTATTCAGAACTTTCCTCTTCTTATCGATGGACATATTGTCTCCCCCTAGCCTGGCATGCCAGACCTACATCAAGATGTTAGGTCTGGGAACTCATCATTGATAGGCCTCAATCCGATCGGCGGGATAAACGGTTGTCTTTCAAATTCTCTCTGCATGCAATTGGATACAGCCAATCAGAGCAACGGAGAAGGTGACGTCAGCGGAGCAAGTTGATATATTAAACTTTTACCGTATCCAGTCCATAGTTGTCGACATTGAACATCGAAAATAAGGGATATTTCCCGGAATCCATCCCCAAAATAAGGGATTTTTTTTTGTTTTTTTCTCGACCCACATACTTTAAAAATAAAACAATAATCATTAAAAGTCTAAAGAGTTTATAACTAGCCTATGTGTGAGAGAAAAAGAGACAGTATGTGTGTTTGTGTGTGTCATTAAAAAATAATATATCATAGAGAATGTTTAAATACTAATATCAATTTACGAGGGAAACGGAGGCGGAGTAGTGGTGCTTGCTGGAGATAATTCGGGAGAGGTCTGTGCACTTTTACCGATCAGAGCGCACGCTGACACGGAGTAATGCCCTTATACTCGACGTGACAGCAAGAGCGCGGCAAAAATGACAAGTAGATCGTTTCGCCACAGCTTTTTTGTAAATAGGGCATGCGGCGCGGCCGCATCCGAGGATGAACGACGACAAACCGACTTGCTCTGACAGTCGCAACTCTGTCTTTATTATGTTAAGCCCACCTGCCGAACTCTATACACCATGTGATTGGCCCTCCCAGAGTTGGGTTTTTCCAGCTAAAACGTCTATGGAGAGTTGCTAGACCACACCTTGCTGCAAAATTATTTTTGCTGCCGCTAGGGTGCGTCTGAGATTTCTAGGCTAGTCTCCCCCTCCATCTCAGTTCGAAACTTTGGTATCACAATGGACTCCATCCTCTCATACCAAACACACATCAACCGCAACATTGCCCGTCTTCGCCCTCCCTCACCCTGTCAACAGCTGAAATCCTCATTCACGCCACATAACCTCAAGACTTCGACTACTGCAATAGCCTTCTCTACGGACTTCCTACTAATCAACTACAAAAACTACAATACATCTAGAACTCAGCTGCCCACCTTCTCACCCACACCCGGTCCCTGGGAACACATCACCCCCGTTCTCCAGCAGCTCCATTGGCTACCTGTACGCTATCACATTCAATATAAGCTCCTCCTCCTCACCTACAAGTCTCTCCATCACCTGGCCCCGTCCTACCTCACTGAACTCCTGGTACAGCATCAACCCACCCGTCACTCATCTGGCACAAACCGCCGGACTTTGGGGGATTGAGCTTTTGCCATTGCTGCCCCCACCCTCTGGAACTCACTCCCTACATCCATTAGAAACTCTGATTCACTGCCAAATTTCAAAACCAACCTGTTCAAACTAGCTTTTCCTTAGAACACCCCTTTTTGTTTTGTTTATTTTCCATGTGAAGCGTCCTTTGAGTGTCCAAAAAAGCGCTATACAAGTGTGATGTATTATTATTATTACCTAAAAACAGGACAAACAGCATCATATAAAATGCACTCAACCATCTTGGTGTGTGAGCAACTCCTAACTGGAACATGGTCTCCAAATTTTTAATTAGCAATCTCATATTGAGAATCAAAAGCAGAGTTTTTTTCAGCTTGTGCTCTGGAAGGACTCAAATAAAGGCTTTCTTTCATTTCTGGAGCTCTGAAAACCACAAATTACATGAACTCTCTTCTCTATTCCCCATTTTCATCATGTAGGCGAGTTCTTTGATCCGTATACTGGTCTGTCATAGGAAGCCTACAATGACCATAAGGAGACCACTTTCAGAAACATGATTTAGTACGAGCTAAGGTGTCAGGTAAATTTAATTAAAAATAATAAAAATATTAAATTATTCATCAGACAAGAATTTGTGATTTATGTGGTGCATTACAACCACATTTACAAACTTACTTGTATTTTGATTGGTTGGTATATAAACTAAGTGAATAATTAGGCATGCATAGTTGTGCATGGTTCATTTTTGCAGAGACAGAAACTGTCTCGCCATGGAAATGTAATGCCATATGTACTGCCCCCTTGTGTTACAAAAAAGCACTGCACATAAAATATCCTTATTTTCCACTTGATCTCAACACTATATTTAAATTCATTGTGTTTTTTGGATGCCATTGCATGTGTGTTATTTATTCAGGGCGTGGAAATAAACGTCCATTCGCTTGTTTTAACAAGCAAACATTGACAAAGCACCAAGCTTGTTTTCCATAAATGCAGCATGACACTCCGCATAAAAGTCTGAATAAACAGACGGCAATGTTTTTTTGTAATATCACGGGTCCACACTGTCAGAATCAAGCTCTTTTGATTTGTCTTTTTCCCGCCAGCGCTTAAATAAAGACATAAAGCCGAAGCCCTCTTTAGCGGCTTTAGATGATGTTGTTAGGCTATTTCTTTCTGCCAGTACCAGATTGCAAGCTAGGCACCGTCTCTTCAAGTCTTTTGCTTCTGGCTTGGCTGATTGTGACTGTGAAAAGTTAACTGATTGTGATTCTTCGAGAGAATTAAGAGGCTTTGCCTCTGAATCTTCAACAATCTTTAAAGAGTTTTGTTGTGCGGTGAACATATTACAATCCACAGATTTCCCTTTTCCAATAACACCTATAGAGGGAGCCGGAGATGCATCTAATTTACTGGGTACAAATAGGTCCTCTTGGCTGGTACTTTCACATTTGGCCTCAGGAAGTGCGATTGTGTGCCGGCGATTGATTATGTGGCCGTTCTGCAGCAGAGGGCTGGATTTTAGAAGTGTTTTCTTCAATGGCCATGATCAGCAGCGATCTTCTGTCCTCCTGGAAGAACGTCTGCCTGGGAGACAGGATTCGCGACAGGGCTTCGCCGGATGAAAAATACTACTTCCACTGCACTGGTATTGTAAAACTTTCCGTGACACCTCTCTCATTTTCTGCACTTCTTTCTCGGCTCTGGCATCCTCCTCCTCCTGCTCCGTGGATACGGAGATTCGTTGATCTGGAGAGGAATTGGTACCGGCACTTTCCCTGCACTCGGGCTTGAGATTATGACCTCTGGGTTATTGGACGCTCTCTTCCTTATTAAAGCTCTCTCCTTGGTCAAGGAGGATTGCTTGACACTTTTGATCCAGCTCTCCCTCTTAACCTCTTTGTTGTCAGTGGGTATTTTTTCTTCAAGGGGGTCTCAGGCAGATTCCCTAGCGTGGGTGAAACCGGTCCCAGCTCTACGGCGGATTGCCGACTGTTGAACCTCTGTAGGATGGACTCCAGAGCATCTCCTTCTGATGTCTTTGTCTCTGTGATGAGCAGGTGGCGGTGGAGCGTCGCTGAGCAGCATTCTGAGTGCGCTCTCGCAGCCTGCGCCTCACATCCAGCATGTCACGCTCAAGGTTCTCCTATGGCAGAAAGATGATAGAGAAGTGATTAATATGATTCATAAAGTTGCATACATTTTATTTATGATTTATGAATCTTATTCATTAAGAGTCATACATTTTATCTGGTCAAGGAGGATAAACAATAGGGTTGGGTATTGAGAATCGAGTATCGATTGGAACCGGGACTAACTTTTAGTTTTTCCCGGAATCGTTCGAAAGTTAAAATTTCGATTGCTAGTTTCGATATTCACGGTCCGCCGACCGGAAGAAGAACCGCTGAACAACACCAACGAAGAAGCATCTACCGGAAGTGTTGGCATAACCGCGCATGAGTCGAACATGAGTAGCTTACGTCGGCGGCCCAAAGTGTGGCTTCACTTTTCTAAAAATAACGAAATCTCGCCAAAATGCAAAATTTTGTGACAAAAGGAGTATTTGTGACAGAAGGAGTATTGCCTTCAGAAAGACTGTTGGTTAGCAAGGTTAGCTAAACTTTTTTGACCCTGCCTCTCAAAAGAATCGAGAATCGTTAGGAACCGGAATCGAAACAAGGAATCGAAATCGGAATCAGAATCGTTCAAATTCAAACGATACCCAACCCTAATAAACAATAATTGTACATATGTCTGTGACAATTTAATTTAATTGACAATATTTAAATATTTTAAAAAATAATAATCTAAACAAAAAATAATAAAGTTGGTTAACAATATTTATTTATATTCACACACATATATATATATATATATATATATATATATATATATATATATATATATATATATATATATATATAATTCACATATATTATTATCTCATTTGAAGAGGTTACATTTACAGATATGCTCAAATGTTTTTTTTTTATTATTTGTTTGCCAAAATGACAGTGACCCTGATGATGATTGCTGTAGATAAAGCATAACAGGTAAAAACACTACCATTCAAAAGTTTAGACTATTCAATACTTTTGAAGTCTCTTGTGCTCACAGAGGCTACATTCATTTAATCAAAAAGAACAGCAAAAACAGTAAAACTATAAAATAATATTACAATTTAACTTTAAAAATGTCTGTTATTTCTGTGACGTAAAGCTGAATTTTCATCATCGTTACTTCAGTCTTCAGCAGCACATGATCCTTCAGAAATCATTCTGATTTGAGGCTCAAGAAACATTTATTATCATTACTATCAATGTGAACTGTGATAATTATTTTTTTTTAAATAAGAAAGTTCAAAAGAACAGCATTAATTACAGACAGATATCTTAACTGTCTCTTTCAACGTGGTCTCAGACTTTTGGACTCCACTGTGCATCCTTTCAAACATGTTTTGCAGAAGTCCTATTGATTTCTTAGGTGTAAAAAAAACCTGGGCTATGATTGCCTCTTAGAGGACGTCAAATGTATGGTTAGAATTACCTGAACTGCTCGTTTGAACTTCTCACAGAAAGAGTAGAAAATGGAGCAACAATCCTCTAGTTTGAACTGAGTGGGGTCCTCACAGAAATACTCTGGAATCCGAATCACTCACAGCAGAAAGGGTTTTGAAGGCTGCCTCGGTCTCATTTAACCTGGTTTCTGCATTCTAAAAAAAAGAGGAAAGATAAATGGAAGAAGCTGCTGTTTTGATGCGAATACTTCTTATTTAACATATTAACTTTTCATGCAATCAGGGAAATACACTTGTGTGTATGTGCATGTCAGCACCTTAGTAGTCAATAGGCTCAATAGCATGTTACCACACCAAAAGGTGATAAGAAAAATGCATACTCACATTCAGAGATAAACTAAAGGTCTAACTAAGGAATTGTGAGAAATATAAAATGCCTCACCAGCAGAAAATCCCTCATCTGTTCTTCCAGATCTGGATGTTTACCAGCATTCTGCTTCGACATCTGGACTTTACTCACTTCCTTTTGGAAATCAGACTCAATTTCCTGTTTATGAATCCTGTATTGAGGAAGACAGACAATATATTTCACTCTTTTTTTGCATTTTTACTTTGCTAAAGCAAGCTTGAGATTTAACCTCAATAAAATAAGATACACGACTCACAATATTTAAGAGGAAATTACTAGAGCACTAGAATCCCATATAACAATTCCGAGAATATAACACATTTTATTGTTAAAATCGGTATTGTTAAAGAAAAGTATTAAAAAGTGATTTTCTTAATTGAAATAAATCTTAAATGAAAAACGAATTTGTAATGTTGCTTTGGCAACTTACTGTAGTAAGTACTAAAATAAAATAAAATAAAAACAAATTAAAGCTAAATGTAAATATTTAAAATAAACATAAAAATGAGAGAGAGACAAAACAATTACTACAACCAACTAAAATTAAAATGAAAACTGAAAATAGAAAAAGACAATTAAAATGATTAATGAGCACTAAAATATCACTGATTAAAATTCTGCTTTTATTGTTGAAGTTTTAACAGATTTTTGTTGTGCGTGTGTGTGTGGGTGGATTTTTATATTAGAGCTACTATTAAATGAATCAGATAAAATAAAATAATTATAGGGAAGTGCAGTTTTTCAAACAGCGATGTGTGGCCTACCTTGCTGCATCTCCAATGTTCTGTAGTTTCTCTGGAAAATTCAGCAGCGATGCATCTATCTTCTGAGCTTGCTGTGGTAACAGACACATGAGAAAGAATTAACATGGAAATAAAGCAGAGTGTCTTGTGTGGCTCTGGCACCACAGTATAATATCAAACATCATTCCTACCATCACAACATAGTGCATGAGGTTTCATTCCAGGCTTGTTGGCTTTGGTATCCGCTAGTTTGAGAAGAGACGTTATCCGGAATCCCACGCGCTGCGGCGTACACCTCTCCTGGTGACAGTGGGAACAGAACGATTAGGATCTCATGACAGTGTAAACACTCAAATCTGCAGAGCTGTTTTACGTTAACCAACTTTAATCATTTTCAACAATCGTAATAAAATACAGTGGTATGATTATACTCACAGAGTTCATGTAGTTCCCTGTTTCCAAGACTAGTCGAATGACTGAATGTAGATCCGCACATTCCAACAGCTCTGGAAATAATTTCATACATGGGTTAGGTGAAATAAAACAAATCAAAACCTAGTTACATCTTTGTAATTGCACTAATAAACAAAGCAAGCCAAGTTTTCTGGGAATCAAACCCATAAAGTTAGTCATGCTTTAAGGAACTATACGGATCATATAGCAATTTCATATAGCAAATTCGAACAGGAAATATCTAAAGAGAGGAGTTTGTCTACCAAATGGTCCTCATTCAATCCTGTCTCCCCACATTACGTAAAGGAAATAACATTTAAACTTAAACCCTCCTTTTGTATGTATGACACTTTACACCCTCGCTACCTGCGGAAACTATTTGATATTGTCGGCCCAGGGTTGAGTTCACTACTAAATAAATCTCTGCTTGAAGGAGCTATACCCTCGAGTTTGAAAATTTCCTCTATTATGCCTGTTCTAAAAAAACCCTCAATTGATGTCTTTATCTTATCCAACTACCATCCTATATCCATTGTGCCGCTTATTTCTAAGGTATTAGAGACAATTGTATTCAAACAGCTTCAAACTTTCTTAAATGATAATTCCATATTTGAAAAGTTTCAATCAGGGTTTAAAGCACTGCACAGTACAGAAACTGCCCTTACAAAAGTTCTTAATGATCTTTATATGACTACAGATTCGGGAGAGTCCGTTATTTTAGTTATGTTAGATTTGTCTTCTGCTTTCGACACTGTTGACCACACGATTCTCATTTCTCGCCTTGAGTCTTATGTGGGACTAGGGGGTGTGGTCCTGAGCTGGTTCAAATCTTTCTTAACAAATAGACGTTTTTCTGTAAAAATTGGAGGTTTTTCCTCCTCACACCGAAATCTATCTTGCGGTGTGCCTCAGGGCTCTATTTTAGCCCCTGTTTTATTCTCACTATATCTTCTTCCTCTGGGCTCTATTTTTAGAAAACACAATATCTCATTTCACTGTTATGCTGATGACATGCAGATTTATATGCCTTTGTCTAAGAAAAATAAGAGTACCCTTGACAGCCTGACAATATGTCTTGAGGAGGTAAAAACGTGGCTTGCTGGAAATTTTCTGTTCTTGAACTCAGACAGAACAGAAGTTATTGTTTTTAACCCCTCAGAAACTAGGCAAACCTATTTTGACCTGGGATCTTTGGAACAATCTATTGCTCCCCAGGTACGGAATTTAGGTGTTATTATAGATAGCTCCCTTAAATTCGATAAACAAATCAGTGCTGTCGTTAGATCTAGTTTCTTTTATCTACGTTCTTTAGCGAAATTAAATCATATCTCCCTAAACGATCGCTGAAGCTGGCTATCAATGCTCTTATCAATTCGCGCCTGGACTATTGCAACCTTCTGTATTTCGGCGCATCAAAGTCCCCAACGGCCCGCCTTCAGACTGTTCAAAATGCTGCGAGATTCCTTATGGGCAAAAGGAAATTTGATCATGTCACCCCCCTGCTACAGTCACTTCATTGGTTACCGATAAATTTTAAAATTGAGTATAAAATTTTAATCCTGGTGTATAAATCCTTAAATCTTTTAGCACCTGCATATTTATCTGATTTACATCTTTACCATTCCTCCATCGAGACGTCTTAGATCAGAAGACTAAACTTCTTCTTCGATACCAAAAACAAGGCTAAAATCTAGGGGAAACTGTGCCTTTGAAGTGGCTGGTCCCACACTTTGGAACAAGCTCCCACTTTATATTAGAACTACTTCCTCTCTGTCTGAGTTCAAGTCTTGTCTTAAAACTTTTATTTTCTGTCGCTTTTAGTCTGGAAATGAGTAGGCTATTCTGTCTCTGAACTGATGTAAATTAGCTAAACAGTATTTACCTCCATGTGTACAGCACTTTGGTTCGGCCAGGGGCCGTGTTTAAATGTGCTTTATAAATAAATAAACTGAAACTGACATAGCATGAGAGTATTTTTAAAGTTGATTTAAATTCTTTTGCATTTTTAATTTAAAAGGAATAATAATTAATAACCATGACTTGCTTTTATAATATAACTATACTATATAGGTAGTAATTTGTTGTAATCTACAATCTTACCTTGTCCAGCGAAGGTCACTGACCCCAATAGAGTGATTCACCTCATCCACAAAATGCGAAAATTCCTCTTTAGAACTAAACCGTTCAACCGTTCCTCATAGCTAGAGGAAGAACAAACAAATGAAAATAATCATGATGGCATATCCCAAAATTACTGTATCAAAAGAGCTGTGTGTATTTGTCTTTGTGTGTACCCACCAAGGAACTTTAACTAGTTGTACCATGAACCGATCTGGTTCAGATAAAGTTGAACAGTCTCCTTTAAAATCAAGAAGCTGACGCACCTAAAGAAAGAAGAAACCATGCATAGCAACAAGCTTTTAGGTTTGCGATTCAAATGAAAATGCAGCATAAAATATTCTTATTCTGGTCTAAAGTACAAAAACGTTTATCAAAATGCATTGGAGTTGCTCAATGAGTGTTACTCAGGCTCTAGTCAAATCTTACACCCACCTCTCCATCCTCTGGCAGTAGTTTGCACAACTCCTTTAGTTTCCCAGTACCAAATCTTTCTCCTCTGCCGCTGATTATGTCGTCAATCATTTCACTTACTGGCCTGTGGAGAAAGTTAGAGCAAGATGAGGTAAAATTATAGATCAGGACCACAGACTATTTGAGGAGTTACAAAATGTCAGATTTCCCAAAGGTTCACTGGAAGTGGGGCTCTCCCAATATGATATAGTAATCCCCAGGTTTCCTTGTCAACTTAAAGGAGTAGTTCACTTTAAAAAAAAAATGCTGATAATTAACTCACCTCCATGTCATCCAAGATGTCCATGTCTTTCTTTCTTCAGTCGAAAAGAAATTAAGGTTTTTGATGAAAACATTCCAGGATTTTCTCCATATAATGGACTTCAATGGGAACCAAACGGTTCAAGGTCCAAATGAGAGTTTCAGTGCAGCTTCAAAGAGCTTTAAACGACACCAGACGATGAATAAGGGTCTTATCTCAGCGAAACAATCGGTCATTCTCAAAAATAAATAAATACGTTTAAGTTTTATTAGCACAAATGCTCGCCTTGCTCTGTTCTGTGATGCGCGTTGGTGACTCTCCTGTTCAAACTCGTTCATCAAAATGAACAAATCTTTTTCGAGTCATGACTCGAAGGGTCCTAGATAAGACCCTTATTCATCGTCTGGTGTCGTTTAAAGCTCTTTGAAGCTGCACTGATACTCTCATTTGGACCTTGAACCGTTTGGTTCCCAATGAAGTCCATTATATGGAGAAAATCCTGGAATGTTTTCATCAAAAACCTTAATTTCTTTTCAGCTATAGAATGAAAGATGTGGACATCTTGGATGACATGGGGTGAGTAAATTATCAGCAAAAACTTTTTTTCTTTAAGAGGGTAAAAGCATTAATCAAATAAACATAATAAAATAAATAGTTTTATATGCATCAACTTTTGATTTTATTTTATTATAGGGACAATCCGGTCATCATTTACTCACTCTCGTGTTGTTTCAACCCTGTATGATTTACTTCCTTCACACAAAACAAGATATTTAAAAAAAATTTAGAACCAAACAGTTCAGTTCTCATTGACTTCCATTGTATGGTCAGAATAATATAATGGATGTCAATGGGAACCAAAACTGTTTGATCATACAGGTTTGCAACAACATGAGGGTCTCGTCTCCTATGGCAGTTTAATGTGCCGTGATAACTATAGGATATTTGAGGTTCATTTTCTGTGGCGTGTCAACATACTCTATTTGTTTGAGCAGCCGAACACAGCAACAATGACTCAACCAATGGCGTGAGTTTGGTGGTGGGACTACCTGTTTGTCCAACCAATGGCGGCTGGGGGAATGTTCCAGAACTAGTTTAGAAACTATTAATACTTTCACACACACGTCACCTTTAAATAGACTGATTTCATTGTAAAACTCAATTTAAATTGTCCAAAACACAATGACACATCAAGCGGCCCATCTGTAAGAGCGGTATAGAGGAAGTGTCCAACACATGTACTTCCACACTGTGAGTCATACTTCACCTTGTTCTGGTTGCTATACACTCTTAATCTCCTCTTCTTGGCCAAGCTTAAAAAATACCTAGGATAGACAAGCCCCATCTTGCTTTTTTTTTTTTTTGAGGAAACCAAGCAAACCAAACTGGTATCGCAAGCTCTAGCTGTAGCACTGATGTGTTCATTGACATGCCAAAGTTAAACTGTCACAATCAACTAACCAATATCTGAGGAGAAATACTGCTGCTTGATTAAGGCAAATGCTGCAAAGCTCATCTTATC
The DNA here is from genome assembly GCA_030378365.1 of Hybognathus amarus. NCBI lineage: Eukaryota > Metazoa > Chordata > Actinopteri > Cypriniformes > Leuciscidae > Hybognathus > Hybognathus amarus. Next base: position 553,013 of record JAQIUQ010000375.1, on the reverse strand, counting down.
TCCATGTTTGTACTCCAGTGGAAAAGATATGTCTGGACTGATGTTGTCAGGGAAAATTCATTTGGCTTGCAGAGACATGTGAGCAATGTATCCTAAGCGTTTCCACCCTACGATCTGCTGATGAAATAGAGAGCTTTTCTTTATACTCCCTTGTGGTAGACTCACCTTCTGAACTGCTTGAGGAAGATACCAATGTTCATGTTCTTCTTGGAGTTGAGAATGGACACCTGGAAAGGGAAAAAAAGCCAATTATAAGGACATGGCTAGACAAAGGCAGTTGTTAGAATGATTGCTTATTATGTATGTCACACACCATTAAAAAACATAAATGTAAACAGATTGTATCAGGTAGTTACTCCACCCTGATGTGTTTAATCAGTTTTGAACCATGAAAAAACGAATGATGATTTGGGAACATCAACAACCCTGCCTATTAATTTCTTGCATTAAAAATAATCAACGGAACATTGCGATGATGTGATTCAGCAGTTGTAAAATTAGATGTTCTGCATCACAGTGTTTTTCAAACGTTAGCTATTCAATATTGGTGGAGTCCACCTTATGTAAACACTTACAGAAAAGATGAAATCCCTCTACCTTTGAAAAGGGTTCAGATCAAACGACAGACATAGTCAAGTGGCGTACCATAAATGCCACAGTATTGTCTTATGAATGACTGTAAGCATTATTTGAAAGAGAAAGGTTCTTCAAATCTAGTTACACAGCCACAGCATGACAAATCAAGATAACATCAATATATATTATTTTTTGCAAGAAAACAGCAGTCATTTTAACATTATACTGTCATTTGAATTTCCTTTTAGTAAGCTTTTCTTTTCCACTTATCTATCTGACATTAGCATTAGTTAGCAATTAGTTCTGTATCATGTGACTGCAGAAGTAAAGCCAGTTTTAAAACATGTTTTCTGATTAAATGTCATAACATAACCTAGAATTTATTATCAAATTAACTTAAATTACCAAAGAGTGAAATGATAATGACAAAAAAATTGTAAATTGGTCCACGTTAGCCGTTAAAAAAACAAACAAAAAAACAAACAAACATAATTCTGTCTGATTCAAAAGCTGTTTTCCACATAAATAAATGAAGAGTTCAGATGCAAAAGCCTCTAAATGCCTTTTGAAATTTTCTTCTAAAATGACCATTTTTATCAAGCTTGTATATTTAATTTTGTATCTTGTAATTTCACTTAAATTACAATTAATAGGTAATCTTCATTGCCATTTAAGTGAAATAACTGAACTTAAATATACAAGCTTGATAAAAATGATCATTTTAGAAGAAAATTTCAAATGGCACTTAGAGGCTTTTGCATCTGAACTCTTCAAATAAATAAATAAATAAATAAATAAAAGGGTTAGGTCAGGGTTAAAAGTAGCTCCATACTGTAAAAACTGCAGGTTACCACTTTTATAGAAAAATAGATAGAAATACTATGATAGTACACTACGTGGAATTTAACTGACCATGAAGAAACGGTTTATGCAAAACTAGCAATTCAGGATATCTTGTGCATTCATGAGAAGATGAGGTGCTTGAGTCACCTTTAGCTCTGCAATCATCACTATAGATACACTCATAGATGCCAAAACCAACAGATTTGATCAAATTTTGTAAGATTACAACTAACTAAGTCATCTTACAGTGTTTTGCCAGACCTGAGACAGTCACAATGTCTACCCTAGAGACAATCTTGATAAAAAGCATATGCAAATAGTAGATGAGTCTGGAAACACCAATTTACTGTAAGTCTGCAGACACAAAACATCTATTCTAGCACATCCCATTTATACTCACCATTTCAGGTCCTGGGCCCTTGCTTGGGGATTGGCGTATACTGCTGCGGGTTGTGGCCTGGACCTTCTTCTGGTCATTGCGGCTGAACAGCTCCTCCATACCTTTGGTGTCCAACTTCGAAATCCCTGCTCTTCTCGGCCGTCCATATGTTACGTTTGCCTATCACAATGTCCTTTGGTATGGCCTCCCAATTAAAATTACGCATTATAGAGGCCCGTGCCGGCCCTCTGGAAAACGGGCCTCCACCAGGGAAGATGGCAGGGGGTGGCGGAGGGGGAGGAGGAGGTGGTGGTGGTGGCGGTGGTGGTGGTACCATGGTTTGGATGTCACTTACAAAGATACTGCTGCAGCCTGCATCATTCCTTTAAAGAGAGGACAGAAAATGAAACCATATGTATGTCTACTATCTGCTGTCATTTAACTAAAAAGGAAGAATTTGTGTAATAGGGAAGTTAACTGAGAAACTAGCGCGATAAGCACAGGTGAGTAGCCTATAACTAACAAAACCAGATCAGTGAAAAATATCTGATAGGTTTGCATGACCTCAACATGACGTTTAAGTCAAAATCAAAATTTGCTAGACATTTAGGCTACACAGAAGTATGGTACACGGATGTAAACAAAATTGCATTTACATATTTGGATGGCACTGCAAGGTTGTTTACTATAAAGCCTTCCACTTTAAAAACTGTACAACAATTATTTTGTACTTTAAATAATGCCATAGTTTTCGCATGTTCTTCAATAAGTTTTGTCATGTACTTAAATGGTATTGTAGATAGGCCTAGGCTATTACAATAACTGTCCGTGGTTGGAGAAACCAACTTGGATGTCCATGGTATATTTGATGGTTTTCTCATGGTAACAAAATTATATAAAATATTTTACTTACTCGTTTGAGAGGTAGCCAGACGTCAACAGAAATTACTGTCTGACAATATCCGAACTTACTTAGGCTATAGCCTACTCCAGAAAAGAAAAGCATGCTCAATAGCAGGCTAACGTTACTGTCCCACGGGACTGTTCGCTACTGTAGTGTATACCCGCTCTCTCTGAGGAAGTGTGATGTTGCAATCCGCTCTTACCTGAAGCTCACGCCCAGAACTCGTCAGCGCTTGTTTCAGACGTAATCCATGTGTCATGATTTTTCAAATTTCATAAATACCGCATGGATATTGATATTGAGTCGCCTACATCAACAGACAACTAGTTAGAATTCGAAAGCTTTCATTTGTTTAATTTGTTTTAGCTTTCCCGCGTTTTCTTCATTTTTTTAAAATTATTTATTACCGCTTTTCACCATGGATAATGAGTAAAATATAATGGATTTACCACGAATTACTGTGTCTAGAGGTTTTAACCGTTTTAACCTTTTAAAAAAACAAACGCTCAAGCACAAAAATTTACTCCTTTCATTGGCTCTTTTCTATCAAACAAAATATATAAACTAGCCTAGGTGCTCACTGGATTTTGTAACGACTTTTTTTTTCTGGATTTTTGTACGACTATGAATAACTCGATGTAATTGTTTTTACAGAAAAATTAGTGTAAAAAAGTTAGTAGAATTTTAAGTTTTTTTAACATCAGTCAACTAATCATAAAATACTGTTTACCTCATTACAAATTAATAATTTGCAATTGCGTTGTAAATTTAAAAAATGGGTGTTCATTTATCATGCGAACAACAAAAACAAACTCTAACTTGGTTGACAGTGTCATTTTTATATAATTTCAGAAGACAACCTCAGCAGTCATATTAAATATTTAACCAAGTCCAAAATCAGTTAAGGTAACTATTACAACGCACATTTTTGGGGAAATGTAGTCAAGAGTCAATATAGGCTAGCCTATCGAAACAGACCCTCAAAAAGTGGGTTGTGAGCATTTTAAGGAGATAAAATTCCAGGCATGGTTGCTGAATCAATATCAATTGATTATATTATATAACCAATTAATGATTATATTACAATTTTGTGTAACAGGGATAAAAATCCACTTGCAAACCGTAACAAATTATTGTTAAAGCAACCCATACTTAAACAAAAGCACACAATTTCTTCCAAGAAAAAAAGGCCTGATCCAATTTGCAGTGAAACCAAATCCAAACCCTTCTCTTATTTAAGTAAAGAGCCAAGTGAATGACAATCCGATGAAGGAAAAGCAGTTAAATCTTTCCAGGCTTGCAGCAGACTCAACCAATGGATTTGCTGCCAGCCTGGTAGAGTTTGCTCAGAAACTTGCTGCTTGTAGCAGAAAAACACATGCAAAACACGATAAACATCACAATACATGATTCTATCGGCCTTCAAATGTGTTTTAATTTCATATGTGGGACTTCACAATTTACATAAATAGAAATATATTAACCTTCTTATGACCGTGAGCAATGTTCCTTTCTTATACCTTGACATAATCCTCCCCAAATTACCTTACATTAAAAACAAAAGCACAAGCACAACATTCATTCCTTTCAGCTCTATTCTGTCAAGATAAAACAAAATATATAAACTGGCCTGGGAGGGAGTATGATAGTTTTGTGAATATGACTATGAATGCCTCATCAAATGTGAATGTTTTTACATAGAGTGAATGATTTGTTCCTTTAAATAGCCCATACGCTATACCTAAAAGTAAGTTAAGGCAGCTGTAAAGCATAACCAGTTAGTCAAATGAATATTCATTGGAAGATTTTTCTGGCTTTAAATAAAACAGAACATGTTCCAGGGTTTGGCAAAATAAAACATCCACTTCTCTTGTCTTAATCATTCATACAAATCACATATAATGCATCTCTTTACATCCCCATCCATCTATTTTCAGGTTTCGGTGTTTGAGTGTTCTCTTTACATTGACAAAGTGATTACTGTTCCTCAAGCCACGACGGCTTGTCAGAACCCGGTGGCTTCAACTTCACGTTGAACTGTCTGAGAGTCTGTTCCAGCTGCTGCTGATTTCCAGCAAAATATGCTGAGATAGCATTGTGAAACAGTAGGAGCTGTTTGTGCATCACCTTTACCTGGAAATCAACATACAGAAATCTGAAGAAACTATGACAAAAGCTAGGAATAACTCTGAGGCATGAAACACAACATGTGAACACCAGGGATTTCAACACGGTACCTTATTCTCATCCAAGAACTTGAGTTTGATGGTGACATCACTGCGCAGTCGTTCATATTTGTCTTTCTGGATCTGGTACTGCTGTTGAGCCATCTCAATGCGGATCATGGCTGCAGCGTCCGCGGACCTGCGCTCAACTCCTCCAGGTCTGTCCTATAGGCATCGAACTCCAGTCTAAAACGAAAACATGTATTCACGTATAAACTGGTTCAGAAAATCTATAACTGATCCTAGGCAAAAAAAAGAGGAAATCTCTTAGAAGCATAGGCTGAGAATCCCTTGACATCATAACTAGAGCTGTCAATTAGAATTTCAGTCATCATTTTCTGTCGTCATTTGTTGGTCCAAACCTGTATGTATAAATAGTTTGGGACTTTCATTGAGTGGACACAAAACAATGAGAAATTTAATGTAAAATACCTTTTTTTATGTTACATATGCTTCTCTTATGATACATCCCAACCACTTGCTGTGGTATTCCGCTATACATTATCCACTTTAGAGCCCAGACCAATAAAGGATTTTGAAGAGCCGATACAAATATTTTTTGGCTTTAAAATCTGATATGCCGATATATCGGCTACGGTGGCGGTGTTGCGTGGCGTATTTGCATTTACTTGAAGAAAAAAAATCTACTCTGTTTTTCTGAATTAACGAGTTAATTTTTCATGAGAAATTTTTTTTTGCTGTTTTTCTGAATTAACGAGTTAATTTTTCATGAGAAAATTTTTTTGCTCTGTTTTTCTGAATTAATGAGCTAATTTTTCATGAGAAAAAAAGTTTTTGCTCTGTTTTTCTGAATTAACGAGTTAAGTTTTCATGAGAAATTTTTTTTGCTCTGTTTTTCTGAATTAATTTTTCATGTAAATTTTTTTTGCACTGTTTTTCTGAATGAAAAATTTCTTATGAAAAATTAAGTCGTTAATTCAGAAAAACAGAGCAAAAACTTTTTTTCTCATGAAAAATTAAGTCGTTAATTCAGAAAAACAGAGCAAAAACTTTTTTCTCATGAAAAATTAACTCATTAATTCAGAAAAACAGAGCAAAAAAAATTTTCTCATGAAAAATTAACTCGATTAATTCAGAAAAACAGAGCAAAAAATTTTTTTCTCATGAAAAATTAACTCGTTAATTCAGAAAAACAGAGTAGATTTTTTTTCTTCAAGTGAATGCAATACGCCACCGTAGCGTATTGCATTCACTTGAAGAAAAAAATCTACTCTGTTTTTCTGAATTAACGACTTTAATCATCTCAGAATTACAAGATCATTTTTCATGGAAAAAAGTTTTTGCTCTGTTTTTCTGAATTAACGACCTTAATTTTTCATGAGAAAAAAGTTTTTGCTCTGTTTTTCTGAATTAACGAGCTTAATTTTTCATGAGAAAAAAAGTTTTTGCTCTGTTTTTCTGAATTAACGACTTAATTTTTCATGAGAAAAAACTTTTTGCTCTGTTTTTTCTGAATTAACGACTTAATTTTTCATGAGAAATTTTTGTTTTACTCTGTTTTTCCGAATTAACGATTTAATTTTTCATAAGAAAAAAGTTTTTGCTCTGTTTTTCTGAATTAATCGACTTTAATTTTTCATAAGAAAAATTTTTCATTCAGAAAAACAGAGCAAAAAAAATTCCATGAAAAATTAACTCATTAATTCAGAAAAACAGAGCAAAAAAATTCTCATGAAAAATTAACTCGTTAATTCAGAAAAACAGAGCAAAAACTTTTTTCTCATGAAAAATTAACTCATTAATTCAGAAAAACAGAGCAAAAAAATTTTCTCATGAAAAATTAACTCGTTAATTCAGAAAAACAGAGCAAAAATTTTTTTTCTCATGAAAAATTAACTCGTTAATTCAGAAAAACAGAGTAGATTTTTTTTCTTCAAGTGAATGCAATACGCCACCGTGCACAGTATTGCATTCACTTGAAGAAAAAAAATCTACTCTGTTTTTTCTGAATTAACGACTTAATTATCTCAGAATTACAAGATCATTTTTCATGGAAAAAAGTTTTTGCTCTGTTTTTCTGAATTAACGACTTAATTTTTCATGAGAAAAAAGTTTTTGCTCTGTTTTTCTGAATTAACGACTTAATTTTTCATGAGAAAAAAAGTTTTTGCTCTGTTTTTCTGAATTAACGACTTAATTTTTCATGAGAAAAAAGTTTTGCTCTGTTTTCTGAATTAACGACTTAATTTTTCATGAGAAATTTTTGTTTTACTCTGTTTTTCTGAATTAACGACTTAATTTTTCATAAGAAAAAAGTTTTTGCTCTGTTTTTCTGAATTAACGACTTAATTTTTCATAAGAACAATTTTTCATTCAGAAAAACAGAGCAAAATAAATTCCATGAAAAATTAACTCATTAATTCAGAAAAACAGAGCAAAAAAAATTCTCATGAAAAATCAACTAGTTAATTCAGAAAAACAGAGCAAAAACTTTATTTCTCATGAAAAATTAACTCGTTAATTCAGAAAAACAGAGCAAAAAAAATTCTCATGAAAAATTAACTTAGTTTAATTCAGAAAAACAGAGCAAAAAAAATTTTCTCATGAAAAATTAACTCATTAATTCAGAAAAACAGAGCAAAAAAAAATTCTCATGAAAAATTAACTCGTTAATTCAGAAAAACAGAGCAAAAACTTTTTTTCTCATGAAAAATTAACTCATTAATTCAGAAAAACAGAGCAAAAAAAATTTCTCATGAAAAATTAACTCGTTAATTCAGAAAAACAGAGCAAAATTTTTTTTCTCATGAAAAATTAACTCGATTAATTCAGAAAAACAGAGTAGATTTTTTTTCTTCAAGTGAATGCAATACGCCTCCGTTAATTGGCCGATATTTATTATTTTTTTATTTTTAACAGATTTCCCTAACATTAGTTATTTGTAGTTATTTATGAGTTTTAACTAAAATAATATGATCATGCATTTTAAAAAGATACTTTTTTCTTTCATTGTCACAACAGAACAGATTGATGATGAATGTGGCATTAGCTAGCTTTGTGGTTAGCTAGTCTATGATGAGCCATAATTTAGCAATGGATGACTGCAAAGTGTAAAACATACATTTTCAATATAACAGGCCAAGGAGAGATGATCCATCTCATTGCTAGAACTGTCACGCGCTATCAATGAAATACTTCAGTCACATTGTCAAAAGTTAAAAGGACAGTCAGTCAACTACACTGTAACAACGTAACGTAATTATTACTAGCTAATTCCGCTTCACTCTCGGCTTATTTAACAGCAGCAAAACTGGACATGGTAGTCACAAATTCTATCATGCTTATTTGATTTAAGAAAACTAGTAGGGATGTTATTTTATTTGTTATTCAAGCAATGTATGCATCGTGACCAACTCAACGAGTGTTGCCAACAGGGGACTACAGAGGGCTACAGAGAAATGTCAGAGTTTGTTGCCCAGCCCTATCTGTTTAAAATTCGAAAGGTGTCTACTCTCACCTAAGCTTATGCTATACTCCTACATCCTACGTTACAAAACGCATCGAAGGCCTTTATTAACCCCCTGAAGCCGCATGGATTACTTTTATGATGGATAGATGCTCTTTTCTGGGCTTCAAAATCTCTGTTACAATTCACTCCCATTATAAAGCTTGTATGATAGCTTGAGGGTCAGTAAATTATGGGGTAATTTTCATTTTTGGGTGAACTATCCCTTTAAGCAGCTAATAGTACTTTCACTCATTTGCTCATTAAATAACATGTAATTCATTAACATCAAACTTCTGATACCTTGCATTCTCATACATCTTGATGGTCATGAGCGTGTCCTCCATGGTTTTGTTGACTAGCGTATTAATGCTGGACACAAAGAAATTGATGGCACCCAGGAGTGTCTCTCCATTCTTGCATAGCAGTCTTTGTGTCTCTGCATTATAGCCAAACTCATCCTGCAAGGGATTACGTTTCACTTAGGGCAAATACGACACTATGGTGAGGTAAGATTCAGTACTAAGTAATATGAAACTAAATATAAATTCACAACACAACACCTGCAGGCAGAACAGGGGACTCAAAAATAATTATCACCTGCAATTCAGGGGATTTCTGGCTGAGATCAGCGAAAGTGTCCCCAAGAGCCTGCTGAGTCTGCACCATGTTGTAGAAGTGGTTGGTGAGATCACGTGCCAGTCTCAGAATACACTCGTACTTCAGCTTAGTCTCTCTAAGCACATCGATCTGAGCCTCAAGCTCCATGTCCACCGTCCTCGTACCACGGCCGAAAGCGCTCAGAAAACATCTGTTTTGTGCACTGATGAAGAGAGGACAGAGGCAGATACAAATGAATCCCTTGGCTTTTCCTAACATTTGAATAAATCCTAAATACCTGTACATAAATCATTTTAAATTGATCAAAAATGACAGTCAAAACAATTATAATGAAGATATACACTCACCGGCCACTTTATTAGGTACACCTGTCCAACTGCTCGTTAACACTTAATTTCTAAGCAGCCAATCACATGGCGGCAACTTCAGTGCATTTAGGCATGTAGACATGGTCAAGACAATCTCCTGCAGTTCAAACCGAGCATCAGTATGGGGAAGAAAGGTGATTTGAGTGACTTTGAACGTGGCATGATTGTTGGTGCCAGAAGGGCTGGTCTGAGTATTTCAGAAACTGCTAATCTACTGGGATTTTCACGCACAACCATCTCTAGGGTTTACAGAGAATGGTCCGAAAAGAAAAAACATCCAGTGAGCGGCAGTTCTGTGGGCGGAAATGCCTTGTTGATGCCAGAGGTCAGAGGAGAATGGTCAGACTGGTTCGAAGCTGATAGAAGGGCAACAGTGACTCAAATAACCACCCGTTACAACCAAGGTGGGCAGAAGAGCATCTCTGAACACACAGTACGTCGAACTTTGAGGCAGATGGGCTACAGCAGCAGAAGACCACACCGGGTGCCACTCCTTTCAGCTAAGAACAGGAAACTGAGGCTACAATTTGCACAAGCTCATCGAAATTGGACAATAGAAGATTGGAAAAACGTTGCCTGGTCTGATGAGTCTCGATTTCTGCTGCGACATTCGGATGGTAGGGTCAGAATTTGGCGTCTACAACATGAAAGCATGGATCCATCCTGCCTTGTATCAACGGTTCAGGCTGGTGGTGGTGGTGTCATGGTGTGGGGAATATTTTCTTGGCACTCTTTGGGCCCCTTGGTACCAATTGAGCATCGTTGCAACGCCACAGCCTACCTGAGTATTGTTGCTGACCATGTCCATCCCTTTATGACCACAATGTACCCAACTTCTGATGGCTACTTTCAGCAGGATAATGCGCCATGTCATAAAGCTGGAATCATCTCAGACTGGTTTCTTGAACATGACAATGAGTTCGCTGTACTCAAATGGCCTCCACAGTCACCAGATCTCAATCCAATAGAGCATCTTTGGGATGTGGTGGAACGGGAGATTCGCATCATGGATGTGCAGCCGACAAATCTGCGGCAACATTGAATCTATGCCACGAAGAATTGAGGCAGTTCTGAAGGCAAAAGGGGTCCAACCCGTTACTAGCATGGGTACCTAATAAAGTGGCCGGTGAGTGTATAATTCAAATAAATCCTTTAAACTTTCTATTCAATAAATATTGAGCAGCATAGCGGTTTTCAACATTGATGATAAGAAATCTTTCATGAGCACCAAATCATCATATTAGAACGATTTCTGTATCATGTGACACTAAAGACTGGAGTAATGATGCAAAAAATTCAGCTTTGCCCTCACAATAATAAATTGCATTTAATAATTATATTAAAAACAGTTCAAAATGCAATAATAATGTACAATACTGCTGTTTTTATTGTATTTTTCCTAAAATGCAGCCTTGGTGAGCATAAGAGACATATAAAACGTTAAACTACTATTTCCATGCGGTAGGTTTTCTACCTTGTAAGTGTTAATGCTCCACTTTTTCACGCTGTCAAATTTCTCCACAGCTACTCCTCTTGTGGCCTCCTCTGACATCATTGGGTTGCTGTTGCTGTGGTGCATGCTGGGAGCTGAGAGTAGAAAATGCAGGTATTTACTATAAATAGGGGGCCATACCCCAAAATACATGGGTATTTTGGATATAAGGAACACCCTTTTGAATACCACAACCCAGTTTCATCTAAAAGGTTACAGTAATCATAACAAAATTACAGAGAATGCTACTACAATGCACCATTATCAGACTAGAGATATTTCTGAGGGTGACAAATGGATAGGGGCAAGAATAAAAGGTGTGATGACATGACAGTAAATGAGTAATGACTGCTAATTATGGGCTGGAAGAAAAAGGTGTCTGGCAGAGGCAGGAAAGGATGAGGAGGCCCTGGGATACCTGGGTAATGTCCTGGCTGGTTTGCTATCCGACTGGCAGCTGAATTGCTGGGAGTAATACCCCTGGATTTGGAGCGGATGTCTGAAATGAATGAATAACAGTGGACGGGTGGAGGAATGGGATGGAGATGTAGTTTAATTAAAAGACCAATAAGGAAATTGCAATAATAAGTGTGTTCGGGGTAATAACAAAAACTGTAACATTAACTGTGTTGTAGTTGAGTTTAGAAAACTGATGAAAAATATATTTCATAGAATTATCAAAATGTACATAAACAATGACAATATTGAAGATTATGATGATGAATTATGCACAAAAGTGAAGGTTTATAAGAGCAAGGAAACCAAAAGAGAGGGAATTTATACCTTTATACAAAGATAAGGTTATAAAAGGTGGAAGCAAAAGATGGAAATGAGCAAACCAGGTTGCTGCTGAAGGACTGACTGTGTAGAGTGGCGGTCATAAGAAATTTATTCTATAATTTGTGGTAACTAAAATTAACATAAATAAACACTACCGTTTAAAAGTTTGGGGTTAGTAAGATATTTTTTTTAAGTTTGTTCTGAACAAAAATGTTGTAAAAACAGTATTATTGTAAAATATTAATACAGTTTAAATTTTAAATGTGATTTTTTCCTGTAATGCCAAAGCTGAATTTTCAGCATCATTACTCCAGTCTTTAGTCACATGATCCTTCAGAAATCATTCTAATATTATTAAAAAAATCTATATAAAAAAGTAAAAAAATATATATATACTTTTTGTGAAAAAATTTTCATGAATAAGAAAAAAATAAGCTGCAAAATAACCGCAATTTAATGTATCCTAGATAAATAAAATTTAACTTTTTTCCATTTTAATAAAATATTAATTTATTTCAAATAAATCTTACTGACCCCAAATTTTTGAATAGTAGTGTGTATGTATATATATATATATATATATATATATATATATATATATATATATATATATATATATATATATATAGGGCTGTCAAATGATTAATCGCGATTAATCGCATCCAAAATAAAAGTTTGTGTTTACATAATATATTACATAATTTATATATATATATATATAATACACACACATGCTTGTATATATTTAAGAAATATTTTCATGTATATACTGTATATAGATTTATATATAATTTATATTATTTATAAATATAAACATTTTATACATAAATAATATTTTTTTCTTAAATATACATGCATGTGTGTGTATTTGTATTATATAAAATAATTATACACAGTGCACCCACATACATTATGTAAACACAAACTTTAATTTTGGATGCGATTAATCATGATTAATCATTTGACAGCCCTTATACATACATATATATATATATATATATATATATTCAATTAATATTAAATTAAAGTGAACTTTTGTTTCCAAATTTCAATGTATTTCATTATTTGTATTAAATACTTCACAAATTCCAGATTACACTAATAACAAAGGCTCATTTGATTAGTAAACTGAACAATCAGAAATGAATATTCAACTAAATATATTAACTCAAATTAAACTCCTCATGGACCGCCACTGACTGTGTCAGCTAGGTTTGGTACTCTGGCATGTGTTGGAGTACCATGTTAATGTGTTAAGGCCAACCATGTTACTGAGCATAAAGAAACAGCACATAAAGAATTACTGTGTATTTCACAGTTCAAACACATTCAGCTCACAAACAACATTTGTTACAAAAA
>JAQIUQ010000375.1:337500-535000 GCA_030378365.1 Hybognathus amarus | reverse complement strand
TTCAGTCAAATAAATTATACTTTTTAATTAAATGAAACCAAGTTCATTGATATGGTACCAAATGAAGCACATTTTCAAGTACCTAACAAAACTTTTTTTTAAAGCTTTACATGTGATCTTTATGTATTGGGCCTACCTCACAAGTCACAAAGAGTAGTACTATTTAGCGGCCAAGCTGAAGATGGAAGAAGCCGTTACTGAGCCTCTCGGGAATAGTTGTTATAGTGTGAAACGCCACACATGCTTCACCTTTGCAAGCCAATATGCATCAAGCATGAGCAGGAAGTGAAAAATTAGAAAAGTGTGGTTTTGTTTGACCGTTCAAATGAACATCCTTTGACTTTTAACCTTTGACCTCCACATACTTGTGTGCACCTAAAAAAATCATGGTTAAAGCTTAAAAAAACTGTTATTTTGCCCCTTTGCACTGAAAAAGCAGAGCCTTCTGTGTCTGCCAAAGAAAAGGGTAACACATTTTTTTTTAAATGTCATTGTTACATATGTTAAAACCTTACTCCATTAATAACTAAACATTATGACTAAATTACATGCAACTAACCCTAACCAAACCCTATAGTAAGTATATGTATTTACCTAATATTACTTGCATAATTACAACCTAAAAACTACACCTTAAAATAAAGTGCTAGTCTGTAATTATACATTTATGTACTGAGTAATAAGCATTAACTACATGTACTTACTATAGTGTTAGGGTTAGTATTAGTGTGTGGTTTAGGTTAGTTGCATATACACTGTAAAAACAATTGTTGGTTTAACTTAAAAAAAATAAGTAACCTGGCTGCCTTAAAATTAAGGAACTGGAAAAAGTGAGTTAATACAATGAAGGATATTGATTTAATCATCAGAAACTCAAAATAATAAGTTGTCTGAACTAAATAAATTATTGAAGTCGATTTGACAAAAGAAAAAATGTTGTGATAACAAATCTTGAAAATAATTTTTTACAGTGACGCCAAATTTAGTCTACTATAATTAGTACTATAAAATAGCTTACTTTATATGTGTAACAAGGACACTAAAGTGTGTACCAATACACGTGTGTGTGTGTGTTTAAAGGTCATGTACTGGACTTGGCAATCCATTAAATATCTTAAAAATCAAATAACTGTTTATCTTTACTATAAACATGATCTTTAAATGATCATTCTGATTGGGTGGTCACCTGTTATAATACAGCTGGGTTCACCAGGGGCCAACTGGGTTCACAAGCTTTATTGCAATTAGATTGTATTCCCAAACACATACCTTATTGAAGTCGTGTCTACGCCACAAGCCTTCTGTTTAGAGCATTTTTTAGTCTGGGAACCTTAGGTTAAATTTGACAGTGAGGCAGACCAAACCAGCCACCCACAGTGGACGTATTTGGATGCAAGTTTACTGGTACACATAAACTGAAAACAAGGCCTGTTAAATAAGTTCTCCATGTTTGAAACCTTTGCGAGGACATACATTACAGAACCATTTCGTGCCTTCGAGAGCTCTGCAGCTTCCCACTCTTTTCCTCCCATTCAGTAAATATCCCGTCACGCTTTTAATGATCATTAAATGCGCCTCCAGATGTTGGCCAGCGGTTCGTCCTCACACACAGCCCTTTCTGAGTTCCTCGACTGCAATCAAGGCACAGAGACAAGAACCTCAAAGAAAAGCAAGAAAGAAAACATGGCAACACACCATGCTCTAGATGTCTCACCCGCTATGTCATTATTCCCAAGCAAAATAATTACAAACATTGCTCCGTGTTTACACCGTGTAGCATATGGACCTGGTCCTTTTATAGTTTTTGTAATGTGCCATTTCAAACAAACTTTCAACCTTTTTTCCCCCTCCTGCTTGCTGTTGAATCGGGCTGCGTGCATTCGTCACTGTTATGGATCCATAATATGCGTGACTGTGAACATCAAACACTAAACCTCTTCCTGAAAACACAAAGTGAAAAGAAACAACAACGTAATCCTCATAAGTAAGTGCGCAAAATGTTTAAAGAAATAGTTATCATTTATTCACCCAAACCTGTAGGCTATGTCTTTTTTCTTCTCTGCCAAACAAGAAGAGAAGTTTCTTCTGTTGGACTTAAAAGAAGATCTTTTAAAGAATGTTTTACGACATTCGGTTGATCACGACATTCTGCTATCGAGTCTAGAAAAGTGTGTGGGGCTTCGAGGTACTGCTCTAAATTGGTTCCGATCGTATCTTAAAGATAGAACTTTCTCAGTGGGTATTGGAGATGCTGTATCATCTGTAGCACAAGTCACTTGTGGTGTACCCCAGGGGTCTATTTTGGGCCCCATATTGTTCTCATTGTACATGTTGCCTTTGGGCTCAATTTTTAAGAAACATGGAGTGTCCTTTCACTTTTATGCAGACGACACCCAAATCTACTTACCCTTGAAACAGAATGACAAGCAAGGCTTCGAAACCTTGCGTGATTGTTTAAATGATGTTCGAGTTTGGTTGTCTTTGAATTTTCTGCATTTAAATGAGTCTAAGACTGAAGTAATTGTTTTCGGGCCCTCCGTGGGAAAGATAAACCCCAATAATAATTATGACTCTTTCAAATAACTATATCAAACCTACTGTGAGAAATTTAGGAGTTATTTTTGATGCAGCCCTCAAGTTTGACAAACATATTAATTCTGTGGTCAAGTCCTGTTTTTTCCACCTTAAACTTTTATCCAAAGTTAAACCTTTTTTATCTTTCAACAATCTTAAAACTGTAACTCATGCATTTGTTTTATCTCGTTTGGATTACTGTAACTCATTATATGTTGGTTTACCTCAATCATCTATGTTGAGGCTTCAGATGGTCCAAAATGCCGCTGCCAGGTTTTTAACTGGAGCTCGTCAGACGAGAACATATCAGTTCGACACTAATCTCTCTCAACTGGTTGCCAGTGCATTATAGAGTGGAATATAAAATTGTAATATTCGTTTTTAAGGCACTGATAGGTCAGGCTCCGTCTTATCTGTCAGACCTTGTAAACGTGAAACACTCAGAGCTTGCACTCTTCAGACAGCATCACACTTGTATACCCAAAATCCAGACTGAAGTTGCGAGGTGATCGTGCTTTCTCAGTGGCTGGTCCTAGGCTATGGAATAGTCTTCCCTTATCTGTGAGATCTGCCACATCTATGTATGAATTTAAATCCAAACTGCAGTCATATCTTTTTAACTGCGCATTTCACTCATAACCCTGGTATAAATAATGCAAACTTAGTGTTTTATTGCTTGTTAGTTTTGTATTATTGCTGTTTTTTATATTTCTATTCTTCTTGTATGTACAGCACAGTGGTCAACTTCTGTTGTGTTTATTTGTGCTATATAAATAAACTAAATGAAATGAAAAAAATAAATGAATGTTGGTAACCAGACAGTTGACGGTTGACTTCCATAGTAAGGAAAGAAATGCTATGGAAGTCAATGAGGCCCTTTATCGGTTTGGCTACCAACATTCTTTAAACAATATATATTTTGTGTTCAGCTGAAGACAGACCAAATTCATACAGGTTTGGAGCAACATGAGGGTGTAGACATGATGACAACATTTTCTTTTTTGGATGAACTATCCCTTTAAAGTTAACCTAACAATAACAAATATAATAATGTAGATTTTCCAGCTTGTAAATTCTCATAAGAGAAAGATCACTTTGATATTTGAAGAGCAAAAACCTTCTCAGAGCAGCTGTTCTCTTTTTCAGATTTTGGCAAAAAATTACAGTGATGTTATTTTCCATGTCGCCTATCATCCATTAAGCAACTATATTTCAGGGCTAAATTGGGTGGATTTCAAGCACTGTTTAATCCAGCTGGAATTAGCAAGAGTTATAGCTATGGCGAGGAAGAACCACAGCTGAACGAGTTTATGCTGGGAAGTTGGGATCATTTGACAAGGAAATTATGAAAAAGTATCTAGTGGAGTTCCAGAAACTGTCGAGTGTTTTGGCTTTTCATAACTGATAAACAATATTGGTTTTCCAGTTCTATGTAGTGCAATTTTTTCCATGATAATTCAACGTCTGCCTATTTAACATATACTGGCATGGTGAAACAGTTTGAATGCAATATATATGAAGAGTTCAGATGCAAAAGCCTCTAAGTGCCATTGAAATTTCTTCTAAAATGACCATTTTTATCAAGCTTGTATATTTAAGTTCAGTAATTTCACTTAAATGACAATTAATAGGTAATCTTCATTGCCATTTAAGTGAAATTACTGAACTTAAATATACAAGCTTGATAAAAATTATCATTTTAGAAGAAAATTTCAAATGGCACTTAGAGGCTTTTGCATCTGAACTCTTCATATATATATATATATATATATATATATATATATATATACATATATATAACATTTTACGCTACTTTCAAGAAGATGGGTTTTGTTTGCCGTATCTAGTTCCAAATCCGCAAATCCGTCTACAGAGGAATAATATTAGCCTACACTGCTCTCAATACTTTGTTTATGTACAGCCTTTTTGAATATTAATGAAATTGGTTTTGGCTCAAAGGAAGACGACAGATTATTACCTTAGTGTCTTTTTATCTTTTCTTCTGTACTTTCTATTCTCCAGAGTCTCTGTAGAGACAGTTTAAAAATAAATAAAATATAAATGGTGGTGTGAAATTGCAGAGCTCACTATCATCTGGTGTTTTGAAAAAGTTACGTCCCCCCTAATTTCTAGTCTGGGACTAAAGATACACGCATACTTCACTTGGGAAAATGGTTCATGACCAGAAAACCATTGTCTCCTGCTTGTTTACTTAAAGCAGTTAACATGTTTTTGCTTGATTTTGTGGTTGTTTCAGGAAAAAAATGCCACCCACTGCCCTATATAAACTTTCATGTTGTAAACTTCCACATTATCACATAATTTTTCCATATTATGACACTAAATGACGGATTGTTCACCCAAAAAATATTTAAAAAATGCACCATTTATTCAGTCTAAGCTGCTTTGGCCAAATGTCTTCTTTCGCTTTTTACCCACATGAGTGTGAGTAAAGAAATTACAGAATATATATTTTTTGGGGTAACTATCACTAATTTTTACTAAATAGAAAAAAAAACTTGCTTGATCATTATCCTTCCTTTTTAAAGTTTCCATTGCCACTGTTTGACCCTGTGTGTCGTGAGAGCAGCTTGTAAAACCCAATAACCGCTCCACCAACCTGCTGGTAACACTATAACTCTTCCTGTTAATTTTACCTGGATAATCAAAAAGACCAAAAGAGCCCACAAATTTGTATAAAAAAACTATTCAAGCATCATAAACCCTGTTGGGGTGGTTAGCATAAACTCCAAAGTGTTAATTTAGTTTTCTGTGAATACTAGTTGTGGTTGGCTCCCAGCGTCTGCAGACATGGCTTGCACGCAAAGGCAGATGCAGAGAATTTAAAGGCCACGTCCTGTGAAGTTACAGGCAGTAATCTGAGCTCTGAATGCCATGATTTGAACTATTTGTGCTGCTTCGCTGAGATTGCACACAATTGTTTCTTATATCCATATGGAATTCTATAGAACACAAAACTGTCTGACCACTCTTTTAGAGAAGTAACAAAGCGAAGAAAGCCTGGATTTTTAGCTATATTTAATTAAATGTTTATTTATATCAATATTTATTTTGTTTTTAGCTTATTTAGTCTCTATGTTATGTCCTTTGCTCATTTTCTTCAATGAAGAATCACATTCTACCCTCTTAAAGGGATACTCCACTTTTTTTGAAATAGACTCATTTTACCACTCCCCAGAGTTAAACAGTTGAGTTTTACCGTTTTCAAATCTATTCAGCCGATTTTCTGATATTTAAGAAGAATATTAGTAACCAGACCGTTTCTGGTCTCATTGACTTCCATAGTAGGAAAAAAATATACTATGGAAGTCAATGAGAGCAGAAACTGTCTGGTTACTATTATTCTTCTAAATATAAAAAAATTGGCTGAATACATTCGAAAACAGTAAAACCCAACTGTTTAACTCTGGGGGAGTGGTAAAATGAGTCTATTTCCAAAAAAAGTGGGGTATCCCTTTAACCCTCAATTTAGTAATAGGACAATTCTGCCTCCCTGCTGATCTTGTCCAAAGTAACATCCAGAATCCTCATTGGAACAAATTTACCTTACACCAGATGTGTATTAGCTGATTTAAACCTGGAAGTGAAGAGAAAGGATTTTAGAAATGTTGGAAACAAAATAAACTTAAATGTATCCAAGAGGCAGCATGTAGAGCGAAAATAAAACTGGTCCAAGGATAGAGCCTTGTGGCACCCCGCAGGACATAAAAGGAATAAAACATGATCATCAGGTTTTACACAAACTTATGAAGTTCATGCAGCCAAAATGCTGCTGTCATTAAAGATAAAAAAGTGGAACAAACCTGAGTATGGCATACTAAAATTACTAAAATAAAAAAGATTGAGTTTCTATGTAGTCAAATATAAAAATAAATGACGTAAAAAATTATTTAAAGCTACACTGTGTGATCTTTCCCCCATCTAGTGGTGAAAAGGTATATGACCATCCAGTGAATATTAGTTTCTGTTCCTCTCAATTCCAATTACGTTTTAACTCCTACGGTGGCCAATGTAGTCCAAGATTAACATGGCTTTCAGTTCGACCTCGTCCATGAGTGTTAACTCAAACATAAACGCGAAAGGCGAAGCTTGAATTTGGCTAATGTACTTTCAAGATGGAGGGGCAACATGGCGACCGACATTAGAACCCCTTACCCTTATGTATTTTCAATGGCATATTATACACTCACGAGAATACTTTATTACTTGAACGAAGTAAATATAAATTAATGAGCACATATATTTTTGAAAGAACTAAGTGTTTTTAGCTAAGAATAAACTGAAAGAGTTACACAGTGTAGCTTTAAATAAACAAAAAAATAGATAAATAAATCAATAAATTAATTAATATGCAAGATTTTTCCAATGATAGCTACATCAGACTTTTGAATGATTCAGACACATCGGCTAAATCTAATTTCTGGACAGTGTATGCACAAATATATAACTTGAGAAGACCCCGTGGGTGAGAACACGAGAACTTTCTCACATTATATGTGTTATATCACACTTTTCTGTCTTGCGCACTATCACAGCATCATTATCTCTGTGTTAGCAGAGTAACTGACATTTCAACACTATACCGCTGATTTATTTCAGGCCGTGACCCCTGAAGATCCAGTGCTTTTTTGAGTCTATGTAAACATATCTAATATTTATTTCTCAACCGCTGGTCTAAGACCAGTTTTCTTTTCTTTTTTCTCAAAATCCTAAACCATTAAAAGTGGAAAAAAGAGGAAATAGTAAAAAAGAAGTCGTCAGCAAGGGAATCCCTCGAATAAGTATATTAATTCCAACCAGACTAAGGCACACCACCTGCAGAAGCAGTTCTGTTGTTTTTGAACATTTTAAAATTGTTTCTTGCATGATAAAGTGCTTGAGACTTGCATAAGTATTTGCCATTTTTCACTAGTGACTTTAACAAGCCAAACACATGTTCTGGTGTGGACAAAAAGCTTATAACCCTCTACCCATGCACGTCTTACAGGGTTTGCACAGGTTGTAGTTCCTTCCTTATTGTCTCAACTTAAGTCGCTCTATCCACATTACCCTTCAGTTACATAGAACTGTTGTGAAATGCCAAGGAATAGTATTTCTGATAAAGGGAACGTGGGAAATCTTTCATTTCCATCTTTTGGAGAGTTTTCCCGTGAATAAATGCAAGGCACCCTGACAAGCTATTAATGGAAATGTCTGGCTCTGTCAGCTCAGACATGCATCTTCCTTTGCCTCGGTCACCTTGTGCGATTTACATCACGCTCGGCTGTTGTGTTTGGCATAGGAGCACAGACACTTTCTAGACTGCATGCAGATCCAGAGAGCCACGGAGAGGACGTCTCATTTCCACAGGACATAAAAGAGAAAACTATTCCTATTTTCAAAGTGGAGGAAAACACTTCACACTATCTATGCCATCTTGTCTCAAAACATGCTGTTTTTCTAAGGGATAGTGAGTGTCTTATGAACTTCTCATGTCCTAAAAAATATCACTTGGGTTGGTTTGCGCTGACTGATAAACTCTGTAGATACTGTATGTGCAGACAAAGGATATAGAGGCCAAAAACGGTCATATTAGGCTTAAAAAGATCTTTCTTCAAGCATTAATGCTTTGGATGTGTTAACCTGCAAAACATTCATGAGACGATGCAGTAAACACACCGTGGCAAGAAGTGTGGGGCCGAAAGCCATGGAACATGTTTTGCAGGTTAACAAAGTCATGTTATGAGTTTGTGTTTGGTCTGTTTTCATGGTCTGTTCATATCTGTTTCTAAAGGGACTTTTACAATGGGCTCGTGTATTGTCATTTCAATACACGCATCTGTATAGTGTATGATACAAACGTGCTTTGAAAACTGTTTCAGAGCATCGTTTCAACCGTCCAATCACTAGCAAAGATAAAAATATACAAACCTTTGCGTGCTTGCAAGAAACGTATCTTGTGTGCAGGGGAACCTATTGTGTGCTTGTGCGTTTCAATTTCTTATTTGCATTTTAGCATCATTAATACAAATGTGGGACTAGGAATGAGATGAGAGTAGACTTGGTGAATGCATCCACCTGTAGCCTATATCCATGGAGTTGGCCTGAAGTTTGTAGTTGATGCTGAATAATTACAATAGCGTAAAAATGTGTTTTAAAGGGGTCATGAACTGGCTTTTTAAATTTTATTATATTGTTGTCTGAGGTCAACTTATGACGTTCGATTGGTTTTTGAACTCAAAAACATCAAAATGAATAAGTAATAGGCTATTTTCAGTGTTGGGGAAGCTACTCTGAAACTAGTTTGACAAGCTACAAGCTACTACGTAAGTTAAAGTAGTTTAACTACAGTCAAGCTACCCGTTTAGAAAAGTAGTTAGCTACACTACAAGTTACAATTAAAAAGTAGCTAGCTACATTGAAACTACTTTTCAGGGCTCGACATTAAGGCTTGTCCGCTTGTCCGGGACAAGTGGATTTTTTGAAGGACAAGTAGAAGAGAAACTTAGTTGTCCGACCGGACAAGTTAAATTTCAAACAAAATAAAATGCCATGTTACTTCACATTATGCTAATGTGCCACTCGTTACCTCTATTTTACAGATTTAATTTTACCGATTTGAAACGAACACATTTTTCGCGCTGCCTGTGAATGTCCTGAATGTGACTGACAGAAAGACGCGTGCGCGGTATAATGCGCACGCACAGAACGCGCGCCAGAAGTTGTCTTTTGCGCTTAACGAACATCAACAACACACACAATTAAGCCAAAATGTCATTTGTCGAGTATCTTCATAACGTAAGAGCAGTCTTATGATGGACATAAAGAGTTGTAACTCTGCAGCCCTAGATAAAATTATAAATCTTTACCCGGACAAGTGACTTTTGTGCATGGACAAGTGAAACATAAATTTACTTGTCCGAAGGACAAGTGCCTCAAAAAGTTAATGTCAAGCCCTGACTTTTGCTTTTTGAACAACGTATATTATAAATAACTGAATAAGTGTCTGAGAAATGTTTTAAGTAAAATATTCAGTGTTTAAAACAAGGCAATGCAATTACGATTTCAAAGAGTATTGTTTTATTACACACAACACTAAAATATATCTGACTGTTTGTCAAAAGTGCAATAAATAGCCTACAACATTGCAAGAACGAAATATACATCCAACGTAAATTGCATGTAGAACTCTCAAAAATACTGATTGAACTTGGACAAATAAGGCCATGGGTAATTAACGTTAGTTGTTTCTCCATCCTCCAAATCTGCTGTAACGTCTTGTCTAATCATAATGTGGGTGTGTCAACCCACTTCTGTATGTCAGTGAACCGTTAGCCACAAGATGCGTAATTAAATAACAGGTGGCGGTAATGGAAAAAAAAATAGTTTGTAATCTAACAAGAATATCCTTGCATCGCGCTGATTCGTGCAGGCTCGACAATGTAGCAATGTAGCTTTTGCTCGCGCTACACCGCTACTTGCTGCAAAAAGTAGTTCGCTACTGGAAAAGCTACACTGTTTAAAAAGCAACAGAGCTACTGCCAAGCTACTGAAAAAAGTTAGTAGCTACGCTACTTGTAGTTAACTACTCCCCAACACTGGCTATTTTGTACCCAAGTTTTGAGCATACCTGAAAAACGCTCGGTTTTTATGGGCGTCTCACACTGAAGACTTGGAAGTAAACGTCCACTGCTGTGAGTGGATAACAGTTTTGCATATTATAATGAGTTTCAACTCACCCGTCGATGCACGTGGGGAAATTGTTTTGAAAACGTCCAATGTTGTAAAATGGCAACTTCGACCCAGAGTCCATGTGTTGCACAATTCCTGTCTTAATCGGTCTGCAAATACAGTCTTGTTTACAAAACAATCCTCAGTGAAATAAAGCGAACAGACAGACGATGTTTTACCCCTTCAACTGGAACGTCATTAAAAATAAAGTTTAACCATGCAGTCCTATTGGAATCCAGAGGAAGCTTATGCAGCGACTTCTTCCACAACCAGGCACTGCACAATTTTTTATTGCTCGGTAGCTCGATTCAGTTTGTTTAAGTAGCAGCTGTATGCAGTCACATATGATGAGTCCAGGCAAAGGGTTATGGGAAATGCAGTTTTTGATTAAATCACAATGGCCTCGGGAGGAGTGTCCTCTAGTGGATATCAAGGGCACTGCATGTGATAGTGACACCCAGAGTCTGACTGACTATTAGGGGTGTGGGAAAAAATCTATTCACATATGAATCGCGATTCTCATCTTCCACTGATTTGCATCAATTCACAAATTTCAAACACTTCTTTAACTTTGCAGTGCTATATAAAGTTACGTAAAGTTATTGACGTTAATCACAATAAACCGCGGACATGGACTCATGTGATGCTCGTGCTGCACATGCCGCCTCTTATGAACGCGGCCTCGAAATCAGTTCTATTTCATAGCTACATACACAATTATGTCAAAATGGTGGAGTATTCAATGAACAGAGTCTGGTATGTCTTACGTGAATGAAAACAAATAGGAGAAAATCGTGCTCATTACACGCCAAAAAGTGCGCATCATATGCACGTGAAAAACGCATACCATTTATTGGTGTATAAATGCCACGAGAAATGACAGTCATGCTATAAATACGAACTTTCATGAGATTCGGGCTTGAAAATTGGATGTGTAACTATATCCATGCATTCATTCTTAAAGGGACAGCATCCTCATAAACTGTTGCCATCTGTTGCATTAATGTTAATAAATGTTAAATTATCTTCAAAATGATTTCATTTTTTTAAATTCATAGTGAAGATTATACTTACAGTGTTTTATTTTTGCAATTTCGGTAATAGAGGTCAGTTAAATAAACCTATGCTACAGTCCCTGAAAAACGTATTAGTCCAATTGTTTGTAATTTGCTTCTTTGTTCCCATTTTTATGCATAAAAAATAAAATTGCCTGCCTTGCTTTATTACAAACTCAAATCGAAATTTGATTCAAAATCGAGAATTGTGCAATATAAAATAGGCTATACTGTAATTTATGCAGTAACCCTAACCCATAATGCCGATTTACTCAAGGCTTTGAGAACCAATTCTTATGACCAAATATCTTGCAGAAACTGCACCCTGAAGCCATCGACTGGTTGTTGTAAAGTGTTTTCATCCAAATGATTTGTTCAGCCTACTGTAATAGTTGAATTGCCACCTGCATAGTGTCCGTCTGAGCAGGATTTGTGCTTTGCTAGCATGTGCTCTATAGAGTCATGGATGTCAGCAATAGCTGGAGAAGCTTTGCTGCATTCCATTCACGGATTCTGTCTGCTAAACCGATTTAACACCTTCTCTAAAAATGAGACAGAATAGAATCAATTACTCCTCATGTGGGCGATGTTCAGCATGGGGTTGAAGAGATGTGACAGCCTTCTGCTTCTTAAAGGACAAGTTCGGTATTTTACACTTAAAGCCCTGTTTTAAGATAAAAACGGATAAGATTAAAATTGACACATGCTGCTGTCCCGAGAATTTTCGGTTTCTGTAGTTTTGGACAAAACATTACAATAAAACCTGTTGGAAAGCATATTTTGCTGCGATTTTTGTGTGAGCATATCAGTGAACACCCCAGATCACTCAGTGAGTTTTGCGTCTTTGTAAACTAAAGTTGAGTGCTTTTTATGAAGGATTACAACGCATTCTCATCCAAGGGCGCCATCTAACTGAGGCTTTTGACCATGCGTCTAAATCCGATGCTCATGGCAACCTTTAGCCTCAGTTAGATGATGCGGGTAGGTTTAGGTCTGGGGTAGGGTTAGGGTTAGACCACTAGGAGGCACATCTCATATTTACGCTAAAGGGTGCCATGTGCGTCGGATGTTGATGCATGGTCAAAAGCGTCAGTTAGATGACGCCTTGGTATGAGAACAGCTGAGGATTATTCAAGTGCACCTATGCAACTATTGTGGAGGTGGAGGAGGGGGTGGAGGGGGGATGGGTGCTACCACAGAAACCGAACATTCTCAAGGCCAATTTATACTTCTGCGTCGAGGGTACGCCGTAGTGTACGACGTTGGCTACGCACGTAGGCGACGCCGTTGTGAGCATTTATACTTCTGTGTTCAGGTCTTGGTTGCTCTGCAGTACTGCTCCGAAACGCTAGTTGGCGGCGGAGGGTTTAATGTTCCACTGTGTTTAGATTCCTCGCGGCTAGGTTACTACAAGCAATAGCGACTGAAAGAGAGCGGATCATGTTGGAGTTGGAGCTTATTGAGGTGGAAAAACAGTTAATTTTAGTGAAGTTCCTAAAACTGAAAGGCAGAAATGAGAGAAGACGTCGGAGGAGATGGTACGTGCGGAAATGCGTGAGAAGGTACGTGCGGAAATGCGTATGAGGAAATGCGATGCTACCAAGCCGACCAATCACCGATCTTGCGGTCCGCGTCGTCGTTACATTTTTGAGGAGGTGCACGTCCGGCGACGCGAAGGTACTCGGATGGGACGCGTCTGTGCATATGCTACGCCGTACCTACTGCGCGCACCCTACGCAGAAGTATAAATTGGCCTTCTGGACAGCAGCATTTGTCCAAATTTTAATCTTAACCATTCTATTTCATCAGAAATGATCTTTAAACAGGGCTTTAAGTGTAAAATACCAAACTTGTCCTGTAACAGAGAAGGACCGCAGCTCTGTCAGGGAATCGTGAAGTGAGAAAGGAAGTTGGTTTGAACAAATTTTTAGAATTTCAGTATAATAATACTAGAACAAGAACAACAGGGTGCCTCCCTTTAACATGAGCTGATAAATTTCATCTGCATTATTGGTTTATTGGCATAAAAGGTATAGCACTTGGCCCAGTGCCCTCAGCCTTTGATATGGTACATACTAGCAGTGGTGGTGTCCAGGTTTAAAATGAAACAATGCAAACCACATCTGCACTTCTTTATAGGTCTGCCAGATGCATATCAAGGCAATCAAACGTGGTCTTATGATCCTGAAGCACATGTAGGATACCAGTAACACTACTACCCACTGTGGACCACCAGTGGTGTGGAGGGATAAAGACACATTTGTGTTGTACGAATGTATGGGCCGTTAAAGATAAAGGCAACATATCACTTTTCTGAAGAGACTCTTTCATAGATTTTGACAGATTTTGGGCTTTCTCTTCTGCTAGAACAAAGAACAGAACACCTTTTTCGGGTTTTGGAGTGTAGCCTGAGAGAGAAAAACACTGTTAATTGTCAGTTTTGCAAGAACAAAACACATCGCTTACCACATTATTATGTTTCATAACAGATTTGCCAAGCTTTCCGCTTCATTGATACAAGACTAGCATTACTATTACTACTGCTCACACTTGTGTTTAAGTAGGCTACTGATATATATAGGCTATATGTGTGTGTGTAAGTAAGTAATTTCTTTGGATTTTTGAGGTGTTGCACAGGCATTCTTCAGGCCTCATTTTACTTTCCACTCACATGCTCTCCATATGTTTAAAGTCTTGTGTTTCCTCATCCTCAATGCATTGTTTTAGTTGCCTGTCTGCATGTGAAATGATTTCCTTTATTGGGCAGATAATAAACAAAAGTTCTGAGGTTCAAAAGTAATTTGTGAGCCCAGGCTACTTGTCAATGTCAAACCATCCACCACCCAACATCCCCTCACCTTACACTGTTGCTGGAGCCAGGCCTTTTGGGAATAAGAACTTTATGAAGCAGTATTAAATGTTATTGAGAAGGCATGGAAAGGCCAGTGCACTGCTGGAGATGGTTCTGACTGCAAGTGTGTCTCATCTCTATGTGCACTGCATTGTGTTTGCCAAGTTTTACAAGCTTATGTGAGAGCAGAGTGTGTCTGACATGAAACTGGGATCAGTTAACAGAGTCTAGACCAAGGTGCACTATAAATCTCACCTCTTTTTCTTCTTGGGTCTTGGTAAGTGTGTATGTGTGTCTGCATCTGTGCACATTTAAAAAAGCAGAGATTTTACAGAATGATATACAGTAAGTTTACATTTAAGTTTACATTCTGCATATGACATTATGTACTCAATATGTACTTGAGTGATCTATTAATGCCTTACACACCATGTTGTAATGCGTTCCTCTCAGAGTGGTCTCTTAGTTGTGCTGACACTGCTTCGTTCTGGAGGGATAGAGCATGTTCTTCACTCTTAGAAGAAATGGTTCTATTTAGAACCAAAAACGGTTCCATCCCCCGCTTCATACACTGTAAAAAATAAACCGTAAATTTTACGGTAAAAAACGGCAGCTGTGGTTGCCAGAACTTTACCGTTAAAAATACGGTAGGAACGTTAATGGTTTTACAGGCTTAAATTAAAATTTACAGTAATAAACCGTATTTTATTTTCTGATAAAACATTGATTTACCAACTTATTGACTTATTGATATCTGTTTTAGACTATTGAAATACACTGACAACCAACATTGTGGGAATGTCAATTTACGGTTTTTCACTGTAAATTATAAAATGATTTGTTCTTTTTCACTTTCAAAAACTGTAAATTTAATGGTATTTTACTGTAAAATTATATCACAGTTATTTACCGTGTATAGTACAGAAACTTTCTGTTTACCAATTAACAGTTTTGCACTGTAGCATTTTTACAGTATTTTACCGTTAAAATCACGGATATTTTTTACAGTGTATGTGGAACTCCAAAATGGTTATATATAGAACCATTTTTTTTTTTTTGGTAAAAGGTTCTATTGGCCATGGAACCCGTGTATAGAACCTTTTAGGGGTTCCAAATATGTAGCGCTGATAGAACCTTTTAAGGTTCTATATAGAACCTTTTTTTCTAAGAGTGTTCCTTTGCTCCTAAGCTTTGGAATTCTATCAGGAAGCAAATACATTAGTGAATTTTAAATCTCTGTTGTTATACGCTTTGAGAAAGCAACTTTTATAGGCGCCGTATAAAATTTCTTTTTTATTATTATTGTTATAATTCTGTTTGCCTGTGTTCCTGATCATGAGATATTAACCCACACCTGTTTCTGTTCTTCCGATAAGCTGTTATTTAAACCCTGAGTTCTCCTTAGTTCATTCTCCAGTTATGTTTGTGTTTTCGTTTGTCGTGGTTGTAATCTGTTTCCTGAGATTTCCTGTGCCTGTTGGACATTTATTAAAGACTGTTTGCTCTTTGAATCTTGACCATTGAAGGACTAAAAAGGAAAATGGAATGACCACTCCTCGAGTGGACAACGGACCTTGCTGAAAATTAACATTTCGTGCACCATTGAGACAAAGGTCTCAGCTCCCTCATCCAAAACTACATCTATCCCCCTCCCCGCAAAGATTACCCAAACTCACACAAGAATCTAAATGGTTTAATGTGAATGATCATCATCGAGTTTTATACATGTTTGGTATCATTTGAAATGTCTCAGAGCGACTGGTCCAAACGTCTCATTTCCAAATAAGTAAAACAAAAGGTAATAAGGTTTTAAGAGTTTAGAGAGAACATACACACAAAAAGGGTGGGACGGTTAAACCACCCTGTTCTCAAAAAGTGTAACCTCTGAATACAAATTACCATTGTTAGCACACTGTATAAATGAATGCGCTTTATCTAATCAAAAAATTGTGGCAACAGATTACAAGAAATATTATTAATTCAATTTAACAATAGAATTGAGTAATAATTAATCAAATTAATGCTTTAAAATTTAACCATTTAAAATGAGTAAAAACTTATACATTTAAGTCACCATTATGGTGATCAGTGTTTGTTTTAAAATGAAGGTTTTCTCCTTCAGTGATTCTGCTTTTTAACATCAGGTGTCTTCAGATATGTTTGTTTAATTTTTGGTGTAAACTTTACTCATTTTAAATGGTTAACATTTAACCAATACCGAGTAGAATATCGTTTTAATTTGACCTAATAAGCTAGAAAGCTTAGTCCTCAAATATCCTCATGTCTGAGATCCTACATTGTAATATCTGAAAGAGTGGAAAACATCTCAGGAATTTGGATAGCCAAATGTCCATATTAACTGCACCCCAAACAGAAATCAGCCCACTAAGGGGTGGGTTTATCATTTTTGGGGCCCAAGCAGAGCTTGAATTTGGAAGAGCCTTAGATTTGGGAGAGCTCTTCATTGTGTCGTTGAGGTGTCTGTCCAACTATTTGACTGAATTATTTTGTAAGTAAATGCCAAAAGCGGTCTGGAATATCCATCTCAACATATGGTCTCGAAGGAACCAGGGGAAAAGGAATGAAGGTGAAGAGGAGACAAAATAAAACGTATCTGCTTTGCTCATGAATATTAATTATGAGACACTCTAAAATACAAAAAAATAAAAAAACAGCAAAAAATAGCTAAAAAACAGATGTTTGTAAGTAGGCACTGGTCGTAGCAGAATTACTTCTAACAATTTGCATTCTTTTGGTCCATTGCCAATGCTACACTTAAGTATTATTTGCATTTTTACTGTCTAAGCAGTATTTTTTTCTGTTGCACTCAGAAAAATGAAGTAGCTCCTGTTCCTGTTTTCAAAGCATAGTTTCAAATAGATTTTTCAAGCCATTTGTTTTCAACACCCTATTCATCTTTTTTGAAGCATAAATAGTCTATAAGTGCTCCTTAAGAAAATACAGCATATTTGTGCAGCTTAAGCACTGTGTCATTTGGTAGATGGAGAAATTTCTCCACAGTGGCCTTCTCTCCACTGGCTGCACCCTCTTGATTTTGGCTGAGCGATTCCACACATTAAACCTCTGACTCCATGGGACTTCTCTCACAGGGCCTTTCCAAAGACCAATCATATTTGGCGTCTCTCTTCACTAACACCTTTCCTAAGCTCAGCCCACCCTGCCTGAAACCAAGTTATAACTTCAATGCTGTTGAGCCGATTTTTACTCATATTAAATGTTTGCCACCGTGGATACAAATATCTCTCCTTTAAGCCCTTGCTTTTAGCGCTATTCTAACCTGCACGTCTCTATTGCTTTTAAAGTGTCATTAAATGTTGGCTTTTCTTCAGCAGCTATACTGTGAAGTCGGAGGAGATTTATTTTCTTGAAGGGTTAATGTATTTTTCCCCCCTCATTTTATCGTAAAACCATTAAAATTTTCACTTGTGAATTTGATAATAAAACAGTCAGGAGTCGAGTAACCTGTTTTATGACTTTCACATGTGCACAAAGAAAAAAAAAACACCTCAGAGCATGTTTCAGCTGAAATGTGCCTTTAATTCATGAAAGCCATCAGTTTGACAGGCCCAGATTAAGAGCTCGGAGTATCTGATGGCCTAATTAAGATTTAAAGTAGCTAATGCAATCAGAGCTACTACTTTTAGTAGTTTTCTAAGTAATTAAGGCTGAAAAATTTGCATTGTAGTGAGTTTGCAAAACCATAATCCTATGATCTTGGTGGTGGCTGAGGCCGTTGCGAAGAGGTTATAAAGACTTGTCAAGGATAAGTTACACGTCGAACATCAATACTCAATATTAGAAGTTTAGAACAAGTCATTGAACCCAAGTATGGGCAATAACATAAATTCTTGAATTAAAAACACCCATATATAAATACACTAGATGTCGCATTGGCTACGGCAGTTCATATGAACGAATGCGCCAATAGAGCCGCCATCTTGGAACAGGGGAGCCCCTCCACTTTAATGCATCAGCGTCAATGTAGACAAAGGTCTAACGGAAATAAAATCACCATAAATCATCATGAATCAGGGCTCCAGACTAACTTTTCCACTGGTTGCACTGGTGCTACCAACTTTCTCAGGAGGTCGCACCAACGTTTGATTTGGTCGCACTTTTTTTTTTTTACTACATGCCATGGGATTAATCAATGCATGCTGATGAATAGTGGTTTTAATGGACCAAAGCTAGCAAAGGCATTATACCTGTAATAAATTAATTATCATTGCCAAATTTCAGGATTTTCATGGATTTTGGACAGTAATTTTAATCTATAATCTTTCTATCAGCATCATCTTTCTATCTTCTAAAAATCATTAAACATTCAAATGAGAGATACATTGCATTTTAAAAAGATTAGAGTATTATAATAAGCTAATACAGATTTTTCGGCATCAAAGTTTATAGTTGTAACAAAAATCTGAACTCACACTCCTTACCTTCTGCATTTTATAATCATTTCTTTTTCCTCAGTTAGAACGATTACTCTTATCTAACCGCTGAAAACGTTGGAGGGGCGCGCTGTTTCGTGAGACATTTTCATTTTTATATGCCTTAATTCTTGAATTTCACCCTCATGTGCAATGCGCGTGACGTCTACGCTCGTCGATAAATAAACTGCACGTGTCTTGCGGAAGAACACTTTAGCCGGAGCTACTTCTCTCCATTAATGTCTATGGCGAGTCACGCAGGCACTGGGCAACTCCGCATCCGAGTCGACCTCAATAAAATAGTCCGAATATAAACACTTATTATAGGCATATCGTAGTGATTCAGGATAAATCAAAAACACGGTTTGGAAAATGGATTCATGATGTAGCCTACTCGTTCATTTTGAACATAAGTTACGGACTGCAGCAGCTGATATAACGGCGTTCTGTTGCACGAGCGTCCACTCGCACATATGCGACTACATACAATTTTAACTCGCACATTCTCAAAAAACGGTCGCATATGCGACCAATTTGGTCGCAGTCTGGAACCCTGTGAATGCTATTTTCTCGATGTTTTTGGTTCGTTCCAACAGTCAGACATGTATTTATCATTAATTCCAGAAAAGAAATAAAAAAATATATTTCTTCCTAGTTCAGATTTTATTCATGTGAACATCATACACTGCACAAAAGTCCGCCACCATCAATTAATTTGAAGTAAAGGCAGAGATAGCAGCATTACCTAGCCACTTCCTATGACAACAACCCTGTTCCAAGATGGCGACAGTTTTGACGCATGCTTAGAAGCCCAAGGCGATGTCTAGTGTATACTAATATATTTCTACTGCAATGTTTTAAGTTTTCATTATTTATTCAGTTTAATTTCAGTGTTGTGATTAATTAATTAATTAATTTAACTACGTTTCACTTGAATTAATCTGCTACCAGCTTTCAATCGCTCTGAATGAGCTGCAGCGCAGCTGCAGATTACACAATAAACGGACAATTTTCAAAGTCTGTGATTGTAGCGCCTCTTAGCGGTAAACGGCAGCAAATACACCCCAAATTTTACCGCCGCGGCAGAACGGCGGCAGTAAAACCCACATTCGGGTTGTCTACCTACTGTATGTCTATGAAAAACACCACTGGAGTGTATTAGTAATTCACTGCTCATCTGCATATTGGCGTATTGCAGCATTGAGCTCCTGTTTTTCCTGCTTTTTTCTGTAGATTAACTTCTGAGTGCGTTCAATGGTCTGGCTGTGATTAATTCAGGTTTGACTTGGCTTACTTTGTTTTATTACCAGTCCAAGTTACATTCAATTCTGGCATTGTTTTTAATTTTCCACTGTTGTTTTTCACAGGCAGCCCCATGGTAAATGTTCAGTCACACCCTGGAAATTAGAATTTCCATAATGAAGATTGCTGAAACAATGATGTTGTGAATTGAGTTAATAAGGATAATTTGGATCATACATCTAAGTCATGTTATCATGGATCTCTCAACTCCTCTTTATCTCTGCCCTTTACCTTTTGGGAGGCCAGTGTGATGATAACCACATTTATAACAATGTGGCAACAGGAATAAAAGGTCCTATTCTGTGAAAGGTTACTTCCAATCTTACTAGAGTGTCTGGATTAAGTTGTCTGCTGAGTCACATGACCAGCTGTCCAGTGGAGTAGCTGGGGTCTCAGAGTGTTTAATGTCCTCTTTCCTTTCTGTTTAGACTGTTTGCAGCAGCACTTTCTATGAAGAGAGAACAAAACAATCATTCTCCTGTTTCTCTCCTCTATCCACGTCACTGAGGGACTGGAAGCCGTCCACATTCACTCCATCAATCTCTCTCTCTCCCTAAACTAAAGCTCTGATCCAGTTTGAGACCCAAAAGTCCCATGGAGATAGAACTAAGGAAAATAACCCAACTTTCATTTGCAAGGTTAGATTAACATGGCATATGCACAAGAATAACAATGCGACAATAAAATGACTTCTTTTTCAGAGACTCCGGGGTTTCATATTTTCTATAAAATAATTGTAATTTCTAAAATTATGCATATGATGCATCACATGCAAGATTGATACATATACACGAGTGGGAAATGGTCCATTGGGCACATTGTATAAGACTGTGAAGTTTATTATTCCACTCAGTAATTTGTTTTTCTATTATGCCAATTGCTGATGTATGCAGCACAGCCTCAGCGGCCTGCCACATGAACCAGGTTAATCAAGCAAACGTTTTTACAAGTCATCAGAGAGTACCTGAGCTGAACCCAAGAAGTGTTTATGAAAGGAAACGCATTTGAAAAGTTCATTTTTACCATGCAAGAAAATTGAGCAGTGGTTTCTATCATTCAGCACAGAGGTTCTCAACTAATGGGTCATGACCCAAAAATGGGTCAGAGGTCTCCGGTTGTGGAGGTGGGAGAAAAAACAGTGCTAAATACAAATATCGAACTTAGTGAAAATGTTCAACTTGGTAGATGCAAACAGGTCTTAAAAATGTTACTTTTTTCTTGAACTTCTACCTACAAAAAGATAAAAGGTTTGGCTGAGTAACTGCTGGTAGATACGGGAACTACACCATTCTCCAAGTTAATTAGGCACAGACCGTTTCTAACCATGATTGGCAGGAGTGGGGGTTCCCCTTGGTTCTCCTCCGTGGCCCTGCGGTCGGTGGTTTTAAATTATAGAATTACTGACGCCCCTGTCTCACAACATTGGTGCCCCCTCAGCTGAGGACGCCTATAGGCAACCGGCTAGTTTGCCTATGTCTAAAAAGGCCTAGGTTTGCCTATGCCTATAGTCACATTCCATTCACAGCTCAGGTGAAAAACAATCCAAAACAACTCCTTTCCATTGAAAATGTGGACGAGGGCACTTGGGAAATGAGTATTAATGCTGCCTTCACACGTGCTGTCGGAATGATCGTGAAATCCGAGTTTCCAGAGTTAAAAATTGGTCATGAACACCCTCTCATGTCGTATTTACTACTGGGAAGCTCAGGGATAATTTTCATACTCAAATTTCCTAGATGGGCGGGCCACAACTTTTAAATGGGTGATGAACTGAGAAATCTAATTTTCTTGATGTACGAGTTAAGATAACATTGTCCTAATCAAATGAAGAATTAACCTGGTGTCCTACAAGATCTGTCTGCTGTTCTTTCCGACAACAAAGCACTTGATGTGATGAGCGCTCATGATCCCGATTTCCGATAGCACATGAAAGTAGCATTGTTATTATAGCAACACACCAGAAACAGGCAAAGTCAGAAACATAACATGGAATAAGCCTAAACAAACAATATCTACAGATTATCTTATTTTAAAGTGTTTGTTTTTAAGTAAAAAACTGAGTAACAGTTATGAGCTGTTCTGTATATCACACCTTTATTATACAGCATGTTACATTAGAATTCACTACAGACTAATCTCCAACAGTATACAGATTACTCACCGGCCACTTTATTAGGTACCCCATGCTAGTAACGGGTTGGACCCCTTTTGCCTTCAGAACTGCCTCAATTCTTCGTGGCATAGATTCAACAAGGTGCTGGAAGCATTCCTCAGGGAGTTTGGTCCATATTGACATGATGGCATCACACAGTTGCCGCAGATTTGTCGGCTGCACATCCATGATGCGAATCTTCCCGTTCCACCACATCCCAAAGATGCTCTATTGGATTGAGATCTGGTGACTGTGGAGGCCATTTGAGTACAGCGAATTCATTGTCATGTTCAAGAAACCAGTCTGAGATCATTCCAGCTTTATGACATGGTGCATTATCCTGCTGAAAGTAGCCATCAGAAGTTGGGTACATTGTGGTCATAAAGGGATGGACATGGTCAGCAACAATACTCAGGTAGGCTGTGGCGTTGCAACGATGCTCAATTGGTACCAAGGGGCCCAAAGAGTGCCAAGAAAATATTCCCCACACCATGACACCACCACCACCAGCCTGAACCGTTGATACAAGGCAGGATGGATCCATGCTTTCATGTTGTAGACGCCAAATTCTGACCCTACCATCCGAATGTCGCAGCAGAAATCGAGACTCATCAGACCAGGCAAAGTTTTTCCAATCTTCTATTGTCCAATTTCGATGAGCTTGTGCAAATTGTAGCCTCAGTTTCCTGTTCTTAGCTGAAACGAGTGGCACCCGGTGTGGTCTTCTGCTGCTGTAGCCCATCTGCCTCAAAGTTCGACGTACTGTGCGTTCAGAGATGCTCTTCTGCCCACCTTGGTTGTAACGGGTGGTTATTTGAGTCACTGTTGCCCTTCTATCAGCTCGAACCAGTCTGGCCATTCTCCTCTGACCTCTGGCATCAACAAGGCATTTCCGCCCACAGAACTGCCGCTCACTGGATGTTTTTTTCTTTTTCGGACCATTCTCTGTAAACCCTAGAGATGGTTGTGCGTGAAAATCCCAGTAGATTAGCAGTTTCTGAAATACTCAGACCAGCCCTTCTGGCACCAACAATCATGCAACGTTCAAAGTCACTCAAATCACCTTTCTTCCCCATACTGATGCTCGGTTTGAACTGCAGGAGATTGTCCTGACCATGTCATAGTTGCCGCCATGTGATTGGCTGCTTAGAAATTAAGTGTTAACGAGCAGTTGGACAGGTGTACCTAATAAAGTGGCCGGTGAGTGTGTATATATATATATATATATATATATATATATATTATAATGTTTCAACAATGTCAAATCAACATACTCCTTTCAGCAACTCTTGTGAGTGGTAAAGTTATAGAAGAAACTAAGTGATCGACCGATATTGATTTTTTATAACCAGATTCAGAATCGACTTATTTGCATGTTGATGTGCCCGATAACCAATATGCAGAATCGATATTTATTTACTGTTATACTTATACTTCTGACACAATAATTACAACACAAATGAACTAAACAAACCATTTTATTTATAACAATCACTCCCTCCTTGCATACAGAAAAACAGAACAAAAAAAACTTTATATTTATACACAAATAAATAGAGGGGTCTGAGTCAAAAAAAAATAAAGTGCACTGTTACTAAGTGTCTTTGTTTAAAAATAAAAGTTTTGATGAGGTAAAAAATAAAGCACAAACATTATTCTTAATACTCTTATTGCTTAATACTCCCAGTTAAGCAGAACTAGGTTGTAGTGTAGAAAACAGAGTCTTTCAGCATTCTGCCCTGTTAGCCTGCTTCGTTTGTTTTCATAAATGGCTCCCACTTCACTGAAGACTCGCTCACTGGGCACCGAAAGACGGTGGGGGCAAAGGAACTTTCTTGACAGACGAGCAAGAATGGGGTACCTTTTCTCATTTTGTTTCCACCATTCAAGTGGCTTGCCCATCCTTCTATCAATCACTGGTTCTGAAACGTACTGATGAAGCTCTACTTCAAGGCTAGAACCACCAACTTCAGAACTAGTAGCACCAAGCAGAGTGTCATACATCTCATCAATCAGTTTCTTCTGGGTTCGGGGCCTTTTTGAAACTGTGCTGAAATCATCGGACTCTGTTCCTTCACTGTGTGTGTTCTCTTGCTCTAAGGTTTCTGTCTCCTCCTTAAGCCATTCTTTTGCATTCAACAGTGTGGTGTCAGATGAAAAGGCATGTGCCTTGTACCTTGGATCCAGAAGACAGGCAAGGACTGTACATTTCACCTCCTCCACTTTTGCAAACCGTCGGGTGAGACTCTCCAGCATCTCCTGTCTCATTGTTTTAATCCCATGAGAGGAGGGACCTTGACTGCTAAGCAACATCTTCAGAACTTTGACAGATGGGATGATACATGATGCTGAACTCTCATAGTGGCTCATCTCAAGAGTGACCTCCTCCACTGGAGAAAGTGTCTCAATAAGATTGGTGACAATACTCCACTGATCAGCACTCAGGCTAGTGAACCCCCTATGCTCACTAGCATATATGTTCAGAGCCCTTCTCTGCTCTTGCATCCTGACCAGCATGTGCAGGGTGGAATTCCATCGGGTTGGGACAGCCTGAATGATGGCATGTGGAGGTAGCCCAAGATCCTGCTGGATCACTGCTAAACGCTGTTTAGCTAGTACTGAATGATTAAAATGTGTAGCACAGCTTTTCAGCACTGACAGAATATTTTGGACAGCTCTTTGTGAGTTGAGGCCGTCATTGACAACAAGCTGTAATATGTGGGCACTGCAGCTCATGTCAGGTAGTTCAGCAATTCTCATACCTTTAACAATGTTAGCACCACTGTCCCTGAGAACAAGAACC
This sequence comes from Hybognathus amarus, assembly GCA_030378365.1. Taxonomy (NCBI): domain Eukaryota; kingdom Metazoa; phylum Chordata; class Actinopteri; order Cypriniformes; family Leuciscidae; genus Hybognathus; species Hybognathus amarus. The sequence goes on along the minus strand of JAQIUQ010000375.1, from coordinate 510,081 downwards.
ACTCTATCTTTGTCAATGTCCCATTCTTCCAGCATGCCCAAAAACATCTCGCTAATGTACTCTCCAGTGTGTGATCCAATCATTGCTTTTGTGTTTAAAATGACTTGTCTGCGAATCCACTGATCATCGATGAAATGGCATGTTAAGCTCATTAGGGATTCAGTTGTACACGGACCAGCAGTCTGTGGTAAAAGCCAAGTTATAACCTGCATTATCAGGCATTAGCAGTGATTTAACCTTCTCAACGATACTGCTGTGAATACTGGGAACATCTCTGTGCGGTAGAACTTCTCACTCTTCAGAGTATATCTTGGTTCTGCAGTTGCCATGAGTCTCTGGAAGCCTTTATTTTGAACCATGGTGAAAGGCTGATTGTCTGTAGCTATCATTTCTGTAATCATCCTGTCCACTGTTTTTGAGCGGACATCGGACGTCTTCCATTTCGTCTGCTTTTCAAACATCATCGGAAGAGAAGCTTGACTGTTGCTTGATGTCTTTGTTTCTTCAGCATCTTTTTTTTCTTTGCCTCTTCAAATAAAGTGGAGTGATGAATCTTTAAATGATTCCACATGTTGGTTGTATTTTTTGTTGTTGTGGATTTTGACCCCATGCTTATGTTCATTTGGCATTCTTTGCAAACTGCCACCCCTGCCATTGACTGAGTGAAGTAAGTCCATACTTCACTTTGATTTTTTCTCCTTTCAGTCATCTTAAACAACAAAAGTGTTGAAAGTTAGCAGTCTTTCATGTTAAATTAAATCTTCAAATTACAATAAAACATTTATATTATTGCATTATTTCATTTATATCTAAATATACATATGATTTATAAGCATCAGCAGCAACAATGTTTACACAAGAAAAAAAAGTTAAAGTCTAATTTTTTTCATATGGAGAAAATAATTGACTGAGTATTTATATCACATTTGCAGAAATGTAATTAATTTGAAACAGTTTTAGAAGGTTTATGTGTCGTTTAATAGGTTTAAACTAAGAGTGAGGAATAATTCACTGGGTAATATTAATTCACTGAATAATATTCGCTGGAATATCAGGAAGTATCAGGTAACAAAACAGCATCATTGCAACGTCATTGATTTTCCAACTAGTATGTTATTTATAATTATTTTGTCGGTCTAGATCATGAAATGCTTTCTGACAAAGGGCTGTTTATCTATGCATTTTCACAGAATTATAACTTAGGCTACTCAACCGCGATCGCGCATTTATACAGAACTATAACTTAGCCGCGATCGCGTGCAGATAATAAATAAATAATTTTCACAAAGCGGTATATTTAGATGTGTATTAGCGAAACAATTGCTATGTAGTAAATGATACAAGGGTGTTTAAACAAGATAATCTTGTCAAACGTTTCATTCAGTGGCCGTGCTTGAGCATTGATCATCATCAACCCAGTGAGTGCTCAGCAGAACGAACTTTTTTTCCGTGACTAATGGTGAGCAAATGCAACAGATAGAGAATTAAATTCAGCACTTTTATTTTCAACATGCACTCATTCATGTCGATTTTATTTAATTAATGTAAAGTTACGTCTTTATTGGGGGAGGGTATGACGGATTATACCATAACGAGACTCCATGACATGAGTTCATCAAACATTTTTTGAAACCAAGCTGCATAAATAAACTAACTATATCAGGCATTTATGTCTCAAATCTCATTTCTGCATGTCTGTTATGTTAAATAAAGTTGAATAATTAAAGCAAAGCAAGTAGAACATATACTTTACCTGTGCATAGAGTTGTCGTTGACTATTATCTCCTCAGACGCGTGCTGCAATGGCGGAACTCTCAAAACGGCCACAAGATGGCGCCGTCTATCGGCGAATCCGATATTACAAAACCGATTTCCGATTATGGGAAAATGCTTAAATATCGGGAAAAAATTCGGTAAACCGATACATCGGTCTGATCACTAGAAGAAACCCAACTATGACTTTGCTCCGCCATTCATGTGTTGGGAACTTGTAATCACATTCTGACTCCACTTGAGGGGCATGCTTAGGTTATGCAAATACCTTTCTACAAACACAAAAAGAAACAATGACCTCTTATAGTGTTATTTCAGTTATCACTTCAGATCTGTTTTGTTTTCCTATACATTTCTTATTGAGTGAAACCAAGAAAAGATGCTAGATGAGGTAGACATGGCCACCAGTGTATGTGAGTTCAAAATAATAAGTATTGTCATCAATTAGTCCTTTCCAGCTTTGGACCCAGTAGCCACGCCAGACTCTAATGAAAACGAATTGCAAGAGATTGAGGCACACCAAGAATCATATTTTCATCACGGCGAACTCTCTCGAAATGAATCAAAATACCGTAAAGCGTGGAAGTCTGAAACACAAGCAGCTGGGGCCACTAATGGAACCAGCCGCAGGTGGTTGCTAAGTGACAGCGGCTGAGTGGCAGGCCTAGAGCCTGGGCCGCAATTGCTCACCTCCCGAGCCGGCCGCCTCCTCTCCCCACCACAGTGGCTCTCACTCTGGCAGGGCAAGACAGGAAGCAGGCGGCTGAAATGAGAACCAGACCCCTTCAACCCTACAATTGGCTCTCTTCCCCTGGCTGTTTTTTTTTAGTGTGTGTCTAAAGTTGAGAGAAAAAAGGAACGTGCTCCAAAAATAGATTAGGGATCGCGTGCCAATGGGTTTTGAAGACTTCACTTTTTTTCGCTCCCTCTCAGTCACGCAAGTAGCCTGGCAAGACTTTGGAAATCAAGGCAGGAAAAAACAAAAACACGCAAAAAGACAGAAGGAAAGATAAAAGGCCGTCTAGGGGTTGTAAAGGTTATTGTATCTCTAAGGCCCTGTTTACGCCTAAGTATTAAAATGTGTTTTTGTCAATCAGATCACAAGTGGACGACGCTTAATACAGGTGTAAACGGGTCTGAAAACGTTTCAAGATTGTCCACTTTCAACCACTTCCATAGGTAGTTGAAAACACATTCGGTCGGATTGCTTTAGTAGTGTAAACGCTCATGTGGTCGAATGGGTTTGAACGAGCATAATAGACCACCAACTGACTTAATGCGTAAACATTATGGGAAGCATGGTAGACATTGTTGGCTGAAGATCCAAGTTTGGTTTGAAGACGAAAACGTACCAAGCACAATTATGTTCTCTCACCATTCCTTATTTCTAACACTGACTACATTTACATGCAGCCAATAACCCGTTCAAAACTGGGATATTAGCAATAACCCGGTTGCGAACGGCCATGTAAACACCAGCAAAAACTCAAATATGCTCATAACCTCGGATTTTAAAAACCGGGATATTATACCTGGGGTAGCCCTTTTCTAACCCAAATTTTTGGTCATGTAAACGCGTAGAGAAACTTCTCGGCGCATACAAAAATCTGCGTGCAGTACACCGGAACTAAACATGGCGGGACACAGGATACTTTTGGAGCAAGGTCAGTAACATTACCAGCATCAAAGCGCAAACAAAGGCGATCGCTATCTGCCCCGAACTATTCATTATCCACGTGCTGCTGTTGTTGTCTTTGGATACAGGAAGAAGAATCGGAAATGACGCAAATTACGTCTTAAGGTTATGTTTAAACGCAAACCCGACCATAACCTGACCATAACCCGAAAATTGGCTGCATGTAAACGTAGTCACTCACTCTCCTCGTTCAGCATGGTCTTGTGTAGGGATGGGCATGAATAATCAACGATCGATTATTGATCATTAAGAATCTCGTCGATCATGGTAATTTGTTATCGATTATCATTAAACTAATGCTGCTGCGTTGCATAGTGTGAGTGGAAAGTGAACGTGTTCCCCGGGCTGGTCATGTTAGCGTGGAGGTACCTGTGCATCCCGCCGGCAGCGTCAGTCCCCTCATCAGAGCGGTGTTTCCAGCGGCTGGACTGAAGCATTTGTTTACACTCGACGCATCTGCACGAGGGGAGGTGCCGCGCGCAGTCTGCAGAGACTGCGCTGAAGTGCCAGGCGAAAGTGTAAACAAGGCTTCACGGTCACCATGCAGGTTGCGGTCGCGTCTGACCCCAGATCATGTCATCAACATGCTTATCTTTCTCAACAAAAATCAGTAGACTGGAGCAGAAGTTTAAGTAGCCTAGCTGGTAGGCTAATCCTCTCTCACCCTTTCTCGACTCCGTGCCTTGATTGAGTTACATTTTGACAAAACCTGCTGTCAGATCTAAATGTTATTATGTTTTTGGTTAAGTTATTATTATTATTTTGGAACAAACGAAGGTCTCACGAATGCCAACTCGCAGCTGCAGGTTCAGTTGCGTTGGTTAGTAAGAGCACCGACCGCGCATATCTTCAAATTTAGCCTAACCGAACGCCCAGTTTAACTGCCACAAGTTGATCATCTTGTAATAAAGATCTAATCGAGGAAAAGACGCTGTATTTTTGTATTTTCATTACATTTTTCATTTATAAAAAGTTAAATAAACAATAAATTTTAATTTAAAAATATTAATGATTAATCGATAGTCGATCGTTAATTCTTCTGACGATCGACTAAGAAAATGTAATCGAATGCCCATCCCTGAGTCTTGTGGATGTCAGAGCAGAAATGAAAGCTTATCAACTGCGTATGTTTTTCTATAATCTCCGGGCGCGTTCATATGTAAATTGCGTAAGCTTACTTTGTCCACCAGATCAAAAGATCTGAAAATCTTTAACCCACCAAAGACCCTCCGCTCAAAGAAGCAGGACAGTGAAAGTGGACAAAAGAGACACCAGGTGTAAAAATGTATGTGTCTACCACGTCTATATGTGATCCAGATAGACCAAAACGCATCTCATACCAGGTGTAAATAGGTCCAAAGGAGTGCACAAATATGGAAATGGACAGGATTACTATTTGAGACCCCACCCCACAATAAATTTACATCACATGACAGATGTAAAAGTGCATATGAAGTCTCATTTTGACATTTCAGCTCTCTTTCATAGGAGTAAAGAGACTTGAGTTGCAATCAGATGAATGGAAATCTAGACAATATTTAAAGAAAGCACATTATGGGGCCCTTGGCGACTAGAAATATCCGTCTTTGTGGGTCTGCCAAGCTTGGTCGGCATCGTTATGAAAGAACCCTTTAGACAAAGGGTAAAATAGACTCTCTTTTTCTTCCCCATCTGCTAAAATCATTAAATTCGACAGTCGTTATTGTCATTACATTTAAAGACTCATGCCAGGCCTACCCAGCGAAGAAAGCCAGCGAGCCCCTTGGAAAGGTTGAATAAAAGGTTACTGACTTTGTTATGAAGGGCCACAAGACGTTTTTAAAGCCATCAAAGCAATATGTCAGAATAAATTAGTCTCAGGCCAGTTGTTAAGTGGCACCATCACAAGGCTTAATGTGTCTCCATATTGACCCATGCAGACACAACAAACTGACCTCATCAAAGCGCAAAAAAAGTCAGATGCCATACACAAACATCTAGCAAAATTGATGATGCCTCATCAAAAGCCTCACAATTAAATAACACAGTCATTCTAAAGGTCTCTTTTTGCTTTCGAATGAGAGTTGTTATGACCAGAAACACACTCCACATGGCCTGAGTTATTTGACAGTGGTGTTTAGCTTCAGCAAACACAAAGAGTGTGTCAACAGAAACTGGTGTAGAAGAAAACAATCTCTCCAACTGTGATCTTTCCATCAGTCATTAAAAAAAAAAAACATTGTTTCCACACAACTTGTGTGTGCGAGTTAGCTGATGCACCAAAGTATGAGACAGACTCTCCATCAAACTCGTATGTAATAGGGGCAAATTAATCCTCATGGACCTTCAACAAAACGATGAACTCAATGAACTCTATAAAATCAAACTGAAACAAAGCCTAGCGCAATTGCTGGTAGAAGCATAATATATTTTTGTAATAGTTTACATCAGTGAATATTCAAACCTCGTTTGCTGACGTCAGCAAGGCTACGTTCACACTGCAGGCTGAAATGACCTAATTCCGATTTTTTTGCCCATATGCGACCTGTATCTGATTTTTTCATGACAGTCTGAACGACACAGATCCGATCTTTTCAAATGCGACCCAGGCCACTTGGGTATGTGGTCCAAATCCGATATGTATCCGATCTTTTGAAATGCGACTGCAATCTGAACGGCCAGGTCACATATATCCGACACGCACGTCATTGCACGCACCTGTAGCTCGTCGATACACTCCAGCTCCAACGCGTTTCTGCACTGTTATGGGCCGCCGGAGACGTGTCTCTTCCCGTGACAGAGTTGATCGGAGGCGCTCACAAACATAATCGAAGGTGGATCTGGTCATTCGGAAGTTACGGATGAATTCTGTATCAGTTAAGCCACTCACATCAGTATCCCACCACTCCTAGCTGCGACTCCGCACCCACACGCTTCTCTGTTTAATTTTCTTCTTAAAACGAGAAGATTGTGAGTGTGCTGGCTCTGTTGTGAAAATAACTTTAACACCGTGTCCTAACTACACGCGACGCCGCACGACACGCGATAAAAGGTATCTTTTCCTTGTTAATCAAGAGTTTTTGTCCTAACCAGACGCGACGGCGACACGCGAAGTTTCTAATTTAGAAACGGTTCCTATTTCTGCGACGTCGCGGCTGACAGAATGAAGAAATTATACTGGTTATGAGTACACATTATTTATTTTTAGTTAAAAATAGGTCACTGTGCCACAAGATAACGGATAATTTACCTCAGATTTTGAAATCATATAGCGTTCAAAATGAATTCTATGCAAACATACAACTGTACTTCGTAACAAAATTAGTCAGTGAGTATATTTTGTTAATGTTTGGATTTTTAATAATGTTATTTCTTGATTTGATTATGTCCATATCCATTTCCAATACGATTGCGGGCCAGCAGTGCGCTTTCACGCTGTTCTGAATGGTTGTGATTTTTGATCACAACGTGTGGCGTCTCACAGTCACGTCGCGTCTACTGTGGACAGACACACTTGCAGTCGCTGGAATTTTATCGCGTTGCGCGTAGTTCAGGACACGGTGTAATATTGCTAAACGAGCTCCACTGTAAGACATCCATTTAGCTACTTCCGCAAACAACAAGTGACGTTGTTGACAGTTGAGTACTCTTCTGCGCATGCGGGTCACTTCTGGGTCATTTCACGTTCACACAGGAGATCACAAAAGGTCGCATTTAATTGGAAATGTGAACGGCCTTGCAAAAAAATCGAATTTTTTCAAAAAATTGGAATTGAGCATTAAGCCCTGCAGTGTGAACTTAGCCCAAGTGTCGTTCCCTGTTCTCACGCAATGCTGGTTCGGCACTGATGAAGCTCTTTAAATGTGTTAAAGAAATGTTTCTCCTTACTTAAACTTATGAGTTTCATAATGCATGAATTTATGAATGAATCCTTGAAGTTTATATAGGCTACAAATATGTTTTTAATGCATTAATGATTTCAAAATGAAACTATCATAGCATTTCTAATTGTCTTAATTTCTACAGAGCCCCTAAAGGGACATAATAATTAAAAATATTAAATTTGAGAAAAACAATTCACTCATAAAGGACAAAGTCAAGCGAAAACAAAGTTTCTCAGGGAAATGCAACAGATTTGTGAGTGTCACAATCACCAGGTGGAATGCCCTCGATTTCCACCAGAGGGCTTTCCCCTCGTTCATTGTAGGGCTGTTGGAACGAATTCCGAAATTCGAATATAATTCGAATATTTAAAAAATCAGTACTATTTGAATGCTAAAGTTACTATTCGAATATTGCTTTTATATATATTTAAAAATAAATATACACTTCCGAAGTGACCAGGAATAACGGGCCCTTTAGATCGCTTTTTATTAACAATAGGAGAGCGCGGCACAAGCTTTCGCGTGGCACATTCGCAAGGTCTCGTTCACTCCCTCTCTGCCATGCATGCGCCGCACGCTATGTGTGTTATGCGCGGATTCCGGGCTATTTTAACTAATTTGTGGCCATCAGGGAGACGCTTTCAATATGCGGAGACTCCCGGAACTTCCGACGTGATATGACGATCTCAAATCACCTCAGATCTGAGCCCCTATTCATCAAGCCAACGTGCCGCAATCTACCGCAAATCAAAGTGAAAGTAAGTCTCAGACGCTTAACACTACCATCTTCATTAAAGTAAAGAAAAGAAATGATCTTACCGGACTGTTGCCGCTCTCCCTTATTGCTGTCTTTGCTGATTTTGAAATTAGCCGATGATTAATAAAATGCAGCTCATATCTGTTGCTTTCGGTGATGTGCACTTCATTAAATCTGTATATTGCGTGGGAATTGAAGATCAAATTTATATCTGTTTTGCAAAAACACATTTATGTGATCAGGTGTAAATGGAATCGTTTTGATAAATCAGATCTGAGAAAACGCATGAAGTGGCCAGGTGTAAACAACCCCTAAATGTTTATTGTAGTAATGTTAGATGTCCCTCTCAGTGTGCCGAACGTGTAACAACAACCACAGGCTATAGCGCCATTGACGATCCATAAGAATGTGTAATGTCGTAAATATTAATAATAGGACAAATTTGAGCATTTAATATTCGAATATTATTCGAATATTACATAAAATAAGGAATGGAATTCGAATAGTATTATAGAGGAAGATTGACAACCCTAGTTCATTGTCATTCCAAAATGGACTACATTTCCAGAACTCCCTAACCACTAACCAGTCTCATCATCCCTGATTGTTCTCAGCTGTTTCTCATTACATTGTCAGTCCCTGCCCATTTCGGACCTATTCCCATCATAGACAATAAAAGAAATGGCAGCCCGTTCTCATCCCAAGGCGTCATATACTGACGCTTTTGACATTTCGTCTACATCCAACGCACATTGCACCCTTTAGCGTCAATATGAGTTGCAGATATATATGGGCCAGAAGGCGCCTCCTGGTGGTCTAACCCTAAACCTACCCCAGAACTAAACCTACCATAACCGAACAAACGTGAGCAACCTGTAGCTATGTCTTCTAGTAGCTGTGCCGAGTGAAATCTGAATAATTCCCTCCCGAATCTCACAGAGACAGAGAGAGTGAGTATTAGCTGTCCATGAGCTAGCAGCAGGATCAACTTTATTAATCTCTATGGGATTCTCCCTCAACTGGTAATTCTCTCTACTGTGCGACGGAGAGTCGATTCCTTATGACACAATCGTTAGCCTATTTTTTACAAAAAACTGCTTCTACGGGGCCATAACATAAGATACAAGGTGATGAAGCCTTTTATACATTGCTGTGTTTCTTTAGAAACACAGCAATGTCTTTGGACGCCTCAGATGTAATGTTATTTACTGTCAGTGACCCCAAAATGAATAGGAGTCAATGGAATGCTAACAGCAGGTCAAGTTCTGCTACAATGGCGGCTCCCGCGAGATCTTCCGACTGATGGATTACCCCTTGATTTGTAAACTGTCTGTGAATCTCCATAGGAAATGAATGACTTCCAGTCATTTCACAGCCGTATCGGAGCTGATTTCAACTGCCAGTGAAGCCGGCGTTAATCCTAGACGGTTCTTTGTGTTTTCAAGGCAATATCCTTAATGCCGCCTTCACAAATCAGCTCCGTATACGGCTGTGAAATATATAAACTTATTTATATGTTACTGGACAGTTTAAAGCTCATAACCATATTTTGTTGTTACTTGGGAGTGGCAGTGTTACAGTATGTTGCATTATGCAGTATTTGTCCTGAAAAGGCTACTGAGTAACTTAAATGTCTATATTACCTCAATAAATTTAAGGTCATTCCTAATTTATTGTATTTTTAATACATTTTAATCATTAACTTTAAACAGCTCACTCTTTTTACGACATAACAGCCAATGGTTAAAAAAAACTAATTCCCAAAAAATAAAACAGATTTTATAGGGCCCTTATATATCTACTATTTATAGATATATAAGTCACATATACGTGATATATCGTTGATGAAATTTCTCCCAATATATTGAATATCTTCAGATATGCAAAATAATGTGAATATTATCATATCGTGGACCACATCATTGCCACAAGAATTGAATCGTGAGGGTACCTGTCTGTCCCACCCTACTGTGAAATGACCGGTAAGTCACTCATTTCCTATGGAGATTCGCAGACCGCATGCGAATGGGTCCGAAACAGGTCCGACCGAGTGCGGTGCGAAGAAATAGTGTCAGTTGGTCATCCGGATGCGTTCAAAAAATTGAACTCTTGCAGGAAAGCTACGGACGGTTCCTATCCGACAATTCCAGTGGAAGTTGAGCGTTGCTATGGTACTGCTATACAAACCTGAATTCTTAACTTTTAATAAAATAAATAATGATTTTATAACGATAAGTTGTCATGTCATTTTTCTATTTTCATGACTTTCTAACGTTCTTAGGGCAGTTAAATTGTAGGCAGACATTGAACTATTGACATTATACCACTAACGTTAGATCACATTGTTTAGCCGATCTGACATGTCAACATCCTGAGCAACTTTCCAGCAGCCTTCCTATTAATATCTCTATAACCCTCATCAGATATACTGTAGATCATACAGAATTGACATACTTTCTAATCTCTCCGCAATTTTTGTTCTACCCGCTTCCAACGCTTTTCATTGTGTAGTACGACGTCCGTTGGGGGCATATTGCGCATTACAGAGCTGATTTCAACTGCCAGTGTGAAGGCGGCATAACAGGAGAGTATGCATATGACTTGTCCTGTAATCCCAGCTGTTTATGGCATGGCTCTAATGACATGTTCTGAAAGATCCACAAATCGTTAAGGTCTGAATATGGATGAATAATGACTAAATTCTTCCTCTTGTGTGACAAAGTTTGTTACAGCCCCATTTTTATTTTTTATTTTTTTTTTTTTTGCAACTGTTATAGGGCTCCATGATTTAAATCCTTATTTTTTGGCTTTTTAAAGAATTAATTATAAGGCCCCGGCTGCAGTATCTAGTGTGCTGTATATCTTTGGTCTCTATAGAGACAGTTTGGAAGAGACAAATGATCTGGTACTTCCTCTTCAGGACAGGTGGGAAACTGAATTCTTCCCTATCAGCTTGTGCATGAGCTTTGAGACCTGATGGAAATCCATAAACATTAGCTAAACTCAGTATTCTGTGGTTTGGTATGCCTGCAGTTTCATTCATGAACCACATATTAACTATCCCATATGTAAAGTATTTATCTTTTTCAAGGGGGAATCACACATATTTTTATTTGACGTTTTAACAATAAATCTACATCAATATTTCTCCAATTTCTGGCTGAACATCTGGATTGTATTTGGAGTTCAGTTTGTCACTTTGACTTTGCATGTTGAAACTTTCAGTAGATGGCCAGACTGCAGCTATAGATATGCTTTATGAACATTCTTGAAGTTCAAAACACCATTGGCCTTTTTGCAAAACAGTATGTAATGAATCAGGGTCTAAGTGTCGAATTCTATATTGTTTAATCTAATTCATTTACATGGTGTGCTGATTAGTTAATCACACATCAAATTTTGGTAAAGAAATTACCACTAAAAGATAGTCATTATTGTGATTAATAAGAAAAGCATGAATATACTTTAGAAAACGTAGCTTTAGAAAGAAATATTTTACTTGATTCGACATAAAATTTATAACACAAACTTTTTGTTAAATGTACATCATTGGTATTTATTTACAGACATAATAATGGGGTTTATTTGGTATTCAAATGTTTAATCACCCAAAAATGAAAATTCTGTCATTCACTCTCCCTCATGTCGTTTCAAACCTGAATGACTGACTTATTTCTGTGGAACATAAAATAACATACTTTTTATAAATGTCTCCATTGTGTTGTTGTTGGTAACCAATGTTGGTAACCAAAATAGTTTGGTTACCAACATTATCTACCAACAAAATATCTTTCATGTTCTGCAAAAGAAAGAAAGCCATACAGGTTTGAAACAACATGAGGGTGACTCAATGATTTTATTTTTATTTTTTCAAATAAACTTATACTCTAAATTAGAAATTAAAATTGCCAGTATGTGGCGGTAAATGTCTAAATTAGTAAGTCATTGAGTCATTCATTCCTTTGATTAAATGGCTCTCTTTATGAATGGACCATTGAATCATTGGTTCACCCAACATTTTACATTTACATTTATTAATTTAAGTCAAGTCACATTTATTTATATAGCACTTTTTACAATACAGATTGTGTCAAAGCAGCTTCACATAGTGATAACATGAAAGTCAGTACAACACAGATCAATAATATTGTTAAATATTAAATAACCCCAACTAAACAAGCCAAAAGCAAGGCAAAGCAAGGCAACAAGCCTATTGTCATATTGGTCCAGCCACTGAATATGACGTCAGCATCAGAATGTAGACAGAGATGAAAGATCTTTGATTGTGCCCAGATAAGCTAAAGCACATATTTAAACGGACTAAAGGCCTGTTCACACCAAGCACTGTAACTATAAAGATAACTATAAAGATATAATTCTAAAAATCGTTCTCCATATTAAAGAATAACAGAGTTCACACCACAGCTTGTGCTAACGACGCAAACACAGAATAGGACTGATAGTCTGAAACAAAATAATACCTAATTTTAAAAAAATGATACCTCTCAGACTACATTTAACACTTTTAATGGCCTTAAATTTGACAATTTTGATGTATCACTTTTTAATACTTTTCAAACCCCGCGGACACCCTGTATTATAATGAGTTTAACTCACCCATCGGTGCACGCATGGGGGGAAACGTCCAATGTTGTCAAATGGCAACCGGATTCGCCCATACATGTTGGACCCAGAGTCCGTGTGTTGCACAATTCCTGTCAGATTCAATATAGACGGCACATCACCGTTCTTTACTCTTAATCGGTCTGCAAATCCAGCCTCGAACTGTGTCTTGTTGACAAAACAATCCTCGGTGAAATGAAGCGAACATACGAATAATGTTTTACACTCATCTGCTGGAACGTCATTAAAAACACATTTTAACCAGGCATTCCTAATATTGGAATCCAGAGGAAGCTTATGCAGCAACTGTCTGTCTTCTTCCACAGTCAGGCACGGCAAAACACTTTGTACACGGAATGTTTATTGCTGGGAGCTCGCTCTGGTTTGTCATCACGAAGTATGCTTTTGTTGCACAACCGGCACATCCGGGAACTTTCTGTCAATTTTGTCCCCGCCCCCAACGGCAAAAACCAACGTCTGTACACAGCAGACAGGCGTAAATAACTTAAGAAATCACTTATATAAAACATGTCAAGTAATTATATGTCCACCCTGCCTGCCATAGAGCGTGAAAGATACATACACAAACTTAATTTGGCCAATTTAAAAACATGTCCCTTTATTCTCCCAGCGTCAAATTGAGGTAACATCCCCACCCAGTGGCCAAAGGTGTCTTACCCGGACATTTATTTGTACCTCGTCGAGTCACCAGGTAAGCCAGTGAATGATTTTATTTCGTTTTTTAAAGTAAAAAACCTTCATGTATTTCTTATGAATTTATGATGATGATGGCAGGTAGCCTGGGCTAATTGCATAACAGGCATAAAAAATGTATCTTTCACGCTCTATGGCAGGCAGGGTGGACATATAATTACTTGACATGGTGTATATAAGTGATTTCTTGAGTTATTGACGACTGTCGCTGTGTACGGACGTTGGTTTTTGCCATTATTTTGTATTGAAGGCTATGGGGAGTCTAGTTTGTTTCCCCCAAAAGTGGGCGTGAACCTATTCAGAGACATTCTATGACGCAGCGCCGGTTGTGCGTGAATGCGCGAGATCGGTGGGCAGCTAAGCCGGCCGTGTTGAAGTAGGCGTTGATGAGCGGGTGGGGTTTCTTCGTCTTTGACGTCATACTTCCACGCTTTCAAAAACGAGACGTTTGTTGAGGCTGGTGTCAATAAAAGCTTTTATTGGACTAACAAGGTCGTTTTCAGTTCTGAAACTTAGGATATTCATATAATATGATGACCTCTTAGATGTCAAAAGCGCAAGGAAAATTTGTCTCAGTTCATCAAAAAACTCATCCCGCCCTCCACACACACACACACACACACACACGCACACACACGCACGCACACACTACACACACACACACAAACACACACACCTCCCCTCTGTGCTACCTGATCCCTGAGCTATGTCACGGATGAGTTCACGTCAACAACGCAGAGACTTAGCAAATGAAATGTTCTTCTAAGGTTTTGAGTAATTGTTATAGCTGCACACAGCGCATATTGTTCAAATGCTAAATCGCTAACATTGCCAATGCCGACCGAGCCGAGCAGCATGAGCAAGTTGTCAAACTGATAAAAAGCTATGTAACACACGTCACAACATAAAAGTATAAATAAATGTTTACCTTCTCAACAAAAAGTCAGCCATGCCCGTGTCAGCGTCGGTTTTCAGTGCCAGATCTCCTTGAAGCTTCCTCCAACGGTCAATGTTGGACCCTATATTTATCCTACTTAGAGTCCGGCGTCACATTTTGTTTTTGTTTTATCTCCGCTCTTTCCTCCACATACTTTCTCTTTCGTCCAAACTTTATAGTAGGGGCAAGCAGGGGCCGCTTGCTGCTGTCCTTTATATTTTTATCCAATGCTTTATCTAGTGCTGATATGATGCTACTTAGCTAGCTACCATACCAGTCTGTCAGCTGCACTTGCTCGCGTAAGGAGGGGGGTGGGGTCGGGTGCGGTTGGGTTGGAGATGCGAGTGCCAGGCGGAGTTTCAATTGGAGCTGGTGATTGGATGAGAGCAGTTGACCAATGTAAGCTGTCCGGCCACACAGCTTACATTGGTCAACTTCTCTGTGGCTGTACAGCCAATAGAGTGAATGGATTTTTTTAATTCTTTTTTTCTGTTCATATTGTTAGGATTGTACTATATAACCATAACCAGCATATAAACGAGGATATTAATAATGAACAATCTTTGAAATCGAATATACCCTAGCTTTAACTGAAAGCAATGCATGTTGGCAGCTTGTGACAGTTACAGGTTGTTGTTTTTTTTCAAGCTGATTGAGAGCCCCAAAACATCACATGATCTTGAGAAAACATCACATGATCTTGATCTTGTCAAGCAGAGTTTGCAGCTTCTCTGGTGAAGAAGCATCTGTGGATAGCAGTGCTCTTATGACGGAGCTCTTGAGTTATAGTTCTTGCTCTGGATAGACTGACTAAATTTCCATCATGCCTAGAGTAACACTGGTGTGATTATCCAATTTCTCAAGAAATAAATGCCGAAGAGGGTTTGAGCAAGGACAATAGCCTTGTTTCACAAAAACCCTGTAATAGCCAGGGTTTTTGTGGGACCATAAAAAGATCTTCTCTGTTGACCAAGTCAAAAGCTTTGGTCAGGTCTAAAAAAGCAAGGTAGAGTGGTTGATTCTGTTCTCTTGATTTTTCTTGTGATTGCCTCACAGCAGATATCATATTGGGAACAAAAGCCACATTGGGACTCGGGATATATGACCTTGGATAGCTGTTGAAGGCGAGTCAGTAAAATGCGGGCCAGGGCTTTCTCTGAGACACACAACAGTGAATTGTCACGGTAATCATCACAATCTTCACGGCCCCTTGTTCTTGTACAGTGTGGTGATCTTAGCATACCTTGAAATATTGGCGAACATGCTTAAAGCACCAGCACTTTAAAGTGAGTTGATGGAAATGACGGGCTAAGGGTTCAATTCCATCTTGGAGCAGCTCACCTGACATTGCATCAAGCCCAACGGCTTTACCTCTGCCCAGTCCTTGTACTGTGGAAAGGACCTCATCTAGCTCTGGTTCTGCATCTAAGCAATTTTGAAGTGGACAGCCTTGAAGGTTAGCTAAGCATGGTGAAAATATATAACTTAAAGCTTTACAACTGAAAAACAGATAACATTTCCAATGTAGTTCAAATAATGTCTTGTTTTAGATCTAAAATATGTAAACTTGTATTATCAACTCAGAATATACATATAATTAAGTAATAGATGATGTTTAAGGCTCATTATTGGAAATACTTTTTAATCAGGCACTTTTTTCAATTCACACACACACACACACACACACACACACACACACACACACACACACACACACACACACACACACACACACACACACACACACACACACACACACACACACACACACAACTCTGAAAACGGAACAAAATTAAGTGGTTTCTGGTCATCATTAACCGATAAAAACACCACAACCTACTGTATCATCAATGCCCAATGCCATTTTTTGGACCACAGTGCTCTTCAAAATTAATGTAAACAGATTTAATTAACGTAAAACAATATAAACAGTGATTCAAACATTGAGAAACTTTTAAATGAACACAGAACAACTGAACATTATTTATTTTCCTTCAAGGCAGCATGAGTATAACAAGTTCACAGTTCACGAGTGAGGAATTGTTTGTGTACAAAAGTGAAGGATCTGCCATAAATATAGGATTCTTAAACAAGTAGAGAGATATCCTGTTAAATCAGCCTAACCTTAAAAAATGAATCGAACAAAGCATCATTTTAACAATCACTTACAAACACAATGTTTTTCTTCAATAGGCACTGTCAATTTTCATAATTACAAGTTGAGCCTTTCAATGGGCATCAGGGGGAAAAAAGCATGCTGACTTTTTTCAGCACAGTATGGTCATATGGCAACATTTACAATCATCTTTAAAGTATTCTAAAATAATTTACAAAAAAAAAAAATCACTTAAGCAAATTAAAAGGCTACAAATTAATCCTGTTAGGAGAATGTACAATGCTGCCATTATTTAGTTTGAAATATTTGTACTTCATCTTTGAACTTTAATGTAAACTGTACATTGTAGGTGTCACTAAAATCAAATCACCAGTGCTTTTTAACATATATGAGTTTCATTACATTATGGAGCCATGAAATTTACATACATAAAAACAAAGTAATCCAGCATTTTGTGCTATAATAAACTTACCAATTGTTTACCGACAGCAATGCATGAAAGATGCTACAAAAATTTACCTATACAGTACCTTGACTAGGGAGTAGTGGAGTTGTGAGAGATCTTTTTGGTCCAATTATGTATGTTATTAGCTTGATGAATTTATTCAAACATTAACATCCAGTAAAAATTAGTTTAGCATAAGCCAAGAAATGTGAACATCAAATTGCTATTTGAAGCCTATTAATTGTAATAACAACATAAGCTTTTCACTGGCCTTGAGGATTTTGTTAAAATCAAACCACTTGAGAACAAACATGAAAACAAAAAAGGACAACACGTTATTTCCAGTTAAGTTATGGTGGTTGTAACTGTAAGCTATTCAAAGGTGCTGATAAGAGCTGAAATAAAATGCTTAACATTTCTGTTATTGTTATTTCTTTGTAGTTAAAAGAAAATACAGATAGCTTGTGTTCTTGCTTTAAAGTTGTTATGCTTCAACACTTAAAAACAATGAAAAAGGCCTTTAGTGTGTTAATTAAGTTTTTAGATTTCATTGTTTTAATATATTTAGCTTCAGAGCTACAATTGTGTTCCCATTAGTCAAGCTAAGGGAGGGGAAGCAGCATGTAGAAATGAATGATCACTGTGGTCTGCAGCATAACCTTCAAAGACTGTACAGTGGCATTTTGCAGATACTGTAACCTTTTTTATAAATACAGAAAAACATGTTCCCCAAACATTTAAGAGCTTAATACTGAACATACTTAGAACAATTTAGAATGGCAACCGTTATAAACTAGAACAAGATCTGATAACAAACATACCGTTACAGCCACAAATATACAAATATAAATGAATGTCAATAAAACCACAGGTTATAGCAACCGCTTGACATATGTCATTCTTTTTAAACAAAAAAAAAGCATCAGTACAAAAATATAGAATACAAAAGTGTTTTCTCTTACAAAACATTGACATCAAACATAACTGTCCTTTAAAATGTGCAAATGCTGGGCTAATAAAAATGTCAGTTGATCTTCAGGATCATTAGAACAGCATTATAAAAAAGTCATTTTTTACAACTCAAGTCAGTATGTTTAAAGAAGTGTGCCAAAGCACCGAAACCTCTGGCCAGCCAGTGGGGCGACATTACTTACAACATGATGTTGAGGACCATGCCAGAGGAGAGGCATTTTTAGAGAACCTGAGTCAGGTAGGAATTCTTTCGGGAATCCTTTGATTAGACTGCATTAAATCCTCAGTTCTGTATCCTCATGTTCAAAGGAGTGGTCGGTTGTATTGATAATGGAGGACGAGTGACCACCAAAAGGAGTGATGGCAGGGGAATGTGCTGAAAGCGGTGAAAGCGATGGAGAAAACTTGGAGACATGGCAATTGCGGAAACAGAGCCATCGTGGTCAATAGGGATCGTCGCAATGGGGAAAGGTGGGGAATGTTCGGCCTACAGCAGGTTTTGGCAAAACGGTTTTTGCCCCTGGATGAGCTACAGAGGTAATTAAGAGGAGGAGGGTCAATTCTGGGCTTGGGATCAGTCTTTGCTTTAGGATGAAACGGTCGCGAGGGTTAGGTGGTGCGTTCTCATCTTTTAATCGTGCAATTTCTGTGAAGACATTAGCCAGAGGCTGAAACTGAGGGCACCAGTCGAGGAGGTAGTCCCAGTTGTAACTGCCTCTCAGTTCCTCGTCGCTAGCCACGATTGCTGTAGAGAACCATCGACAGCAGGCTTACCATCCTCTGGGAAAGCATAATCTTTCGGATGTGAGATGTTAAGCCCCCTTCCAACCCCAAGATAGCCACCTCCTTCATCCCGATAAGTTGGCAACTGGCTTGACAACATTGTCCCACTTAAACTTCCCAGTTTCTTCCCTTTAAACCATTGGTTTGCATCCATCCCCGGCTCACAGGAAATGTCAGACAGTTGATCTGCATCTTGCTGGATGCCGGAGTCAGGCCCACGAGCAGCTATGTGCTCCTGCATAGAGGAGGAGATGCTAGAAACTCGTGGATATTCATTAATCATCCGAATCTCATCATCTTCTGCTGCTTCAGCTTCGGCGGAACCACGTCCACTAGAGTGAGATGGGTCAAGAGACCCACCTCGTGTGTAGGTACCTCCTCCGTTCCCAGTCTGGTCTGTTGCATACCCAGGAAGGGTCTGATGATATAGCTTATCGTCCTCTTGAACTTTCGATTCTTCAAGACTCTCCAGAACAGTACCGTTGTTGACTATTCTGGTGCAAGTCTCTTGTTTTTTGTACCTTTGGGATCTCAAGAGGAATATCACCACAACAACTATGATCAGGAACACGATGGCTGCCAAGGAAGCTGTTATAGCACTGGCAATTACCACATTCATATCTGTGTTCAAGCCAAATGATGTATGAGTGACATCAATTGTGATCTGGGCAGAAGCTTTTCTGGAATTCTCCAAAGGACTGTGGGCAATAACATCCAACGTCATCTGACGGGTCTCTCTTTAGACCGGCTTATATGACGATGATAGGCATCCATCTTGAGGGATATTACTCCAGTAGATGTGTTGACCTCAAAGTAAGGTGAACTGTTTGTGAGTGAATAGAGAACGATGCCGTCCACCCCTCCATCCTCATCATTAGCATTTACTTGGCCGATGCTTTGCCCTTTTTTGGCACCCTCAGGTATACGGAAGGTGAAATCTGAGTTAGTGAAAATGGGGTCATACTCATCTTCACCAGTCACAAAAACTTGCACTGAGACTGTAGAAGAGTAGTTGCCTGCATCCATTGCAATGGCAATAAAATTGAAAGTGTTTATCTTCTCAAAGTCAAATGTAAAACGTGTTCGCACCTCACCGGAGGTTTGGTTCACTAGAAAAGGAGTCTTTACCATTGCCGGAATTATACATCAGGAAATATCTTAGTTCTCCAAATGCTCCTTTGTCATGATCAATGGCATGTAATATGGTTACTAGAGCATTCTGGGCTGGTTTTCACGAATGCTTGCTGTAAGTAATTCAAGAGGAAAGTACGGCCGGTTATTATTGATGTCCTTGACCTCGACAGTTACAGGAGCAAGAGCAAAGTGGCCCTGACCATCCGAGGCCTGAATAATGAACATGTAAGAAGACTGTTCCTCACTATCAAGAGACCTCCGCAGACGAAGGGACCCAGTCCACCGGTCTACAGAAAAGAGCTCGGATTCATCTCCAGAACTGATTGAATACTGAACCTCTCCGTTCAGGTGTCGAGTCAGGGTCCACAGCAAAAAGTTGAAGTATTTCTGTTCCCGTTTCTGCCCTTTCATTGACAACAACTTTGTATTCCACCCTACTGAAGGACGGTGGGTTATCGTTGGTGTCCATTACAGTGATTAAAACTGGAACATTTGAGCTTTGTTGTGGTATGCCACGATCTGAGACCACAATAGTAAGATTGTAGCCATTCACAATCTCAAAGTCAAGCTTATCAACTAATATCAGCGTTCCAACTGTCTGAAATCCATGGCCCTCAAGGAAGCGAACGCTGCTCTCAATTTGGAAGGCATTACCAATGTTTCCACTGGCGATGGCAAAATCAAAGCCACAGTTGTCCCTAGATAAATCCCCATCCACCGCTTCCAGGGTTAGAATGGTCGAACCAGGAACTTCATCTTCGGATACAGATGCTCTGTACTCAGTCTGGTGGAATACAGGGGCATTGTCATTGACATCAGACACATGCACCTGAACTGTGCTAAGGGTGCTCAACGATGGTGTTCCACTATCACTGGCTTCAATCACCACCAAAATGGAAGGGCGCTGCGAGTCAAACTCAACCTTCTGCTTGATGAACAGAGTACCTATGTAAAGAAATTGCAGGATAATATTCAAGGTGAGAACAGGGTTTTTACTATATGCTTTAAAACAGTGGTTCTTAACTGGTGGTTGAAAACCCAATAATATTAATCAAAGGGGTCCTAGACTGTCATCCATCTAAGTCTAGAGTCTTTAGGCAACAAATGTTAGCCTAGACATCTAGACGCACCCTAGCAGCAGCCAAAATTATTTTGCAGCAAAGAGTGGTCTAGCAACTCTCTGTTGGCTTTCGAAGTGGAGTTGTGACGGTTCTGCGCCATGATTTACATAGGTGATTTCCCTGATACTTGAAAACAAACAAGATGCAGCTGGCGAACAGCGGTCTTTCGATTCGGCTTTGGCTGCGACTTGAATGACTTGGAGTTAAGAGAATGTCACTCAAGTCATTCTTAAAAAAGGAAGATGTGTTCAGAGTTTTGACGACCGGATACGGCAAAAGTTTAATCAACTTGTTCCGCTGGAGAGAAAACCATGGGGAAACGCATGGGACTCACTCATGACTCATTCAGCCACAGCGATTCATTGCTCTGGTTGGTTAGCGCTATCCTATGGCGTGCAGAGGGATATTGAAAGACAACCTTTTATCCCACCCCGGATTGAGGTATGACAATTGTGAGTTCCCAGACCTAACATCTTGATAGGTCTGGCTTGCCAGGCTACAAAAATGTATCTTTCCTTGGTACTGTATATGGGTAATAGCAAGTAATCACACTACTTCTGTTGTTCAAAATTTACTAAATTTCCAGGTATATTTTTTTGTTTTTGTTTGACTAATAAAATTGATACAGTTTTGGATTTCCATTGATACAGTTTGGATTGCCACTTGTCTTCCAACAATGTGGGTCCAGAAGAAAAACCATCTGAGAACCACTGCATCAACTGTCTTGTTCCTTACAAATAAATTCTACAAGACATTTGACAATGATTTGGACGAAGAATAATAGAAACAACAGGATAACAACAGGAACAAAAGGATAAGTTACCATTGCTTGGGTCAATGTAGAACATGTCCTTTGTTGACACGACCCTGTATGTTATCCTTCCGTTCTCTCCAGAGTCCTTATCTGTAGCAGTTACTGTGATAACTGAGCTTCCTGCTGGCGAGTGTTCTGCTAGAGTCACCTGCCAAAGACATAAATCGGCCTTAACACTGACTGCTTTGAGCAGAACACAGCATCAATTTATATTTCTTTTACTTAGAGAAATTTTTTTTAAATGTGGTGCTCACAGGGAATATTTTCTGAATAAAAAATGTCTCATTGACTTTTAAATAAACTGTAAGTGCTTTTAAGGATGTTAACCAGAAGAACTGATTCATTAAACACAAACAGAGAATAGAGTATCAAATCTTATGCAATCTGCTATCATTATTACTCTGGAGTACCTAATTCTGATTGGTCAAATAACTGTTACATTTTCTTATATTGGGTTTAATTTCAAATTAAACTACAGAAATGCACTTTTTCTATCAATGCTCATCCTAAACCTGTGATCTCTTCTGACGTACCTCGTAAAGGTCCTGGGAGAAGACTGGAGCATTATCATTCACATCCTCCACAAGCACGGTCAGATTTGCATAACTCTGTTGCTTGGTGTCTGAGGAGCTGACGGTCAGCATGTACCATGTCCTCTCTTCAAAGTCCAGAGAGTCGGTCAAGGACACGCCTCCTCCAAAGCGGTGTATTCCAAACTTCCCTTGAGTGTCTGAGTCCAGAAGAAGGGAATAGGAGAGAGAGGGCCCAGAGTCCACATCATTCCCTGTGACCTGAGTGATCACGGTCCCAATCAAAGTATCTAGAGAAAGAAATAAACAATCTTGATAACCCTGTGTAATATGTAATTTTTTTCCATTTGTGGTTGCACCTTTTTAAAATATTAAGTTTAGCTGGAAAATGGCAATCATTATTGGACACATTGTACAACATCAGTGACAGGAAATAACCATTGAGAACTTTGGCGAGAAAATGGTAATTGAGTCTTTTTTTTAGCACGGTGTGCCTCATTGTTTGTCTGCCAGACAAAATAGGAAAATTTGTTCATTGATTACAGCAGTGATATTGAGTTCAAACAGCGGTCAACTTACTCTCAGGGATCCGGACTTCATGTGGAACAGGGATTGTGGGGCTGTTGTCATTCAGGTCTACAATGATCACCGTGAGAGTAGCAGAACCTGCTAACCTAGGACTGCCTCTGTCCGTTGCCATAATAACCAGGCTGGAGACACAACAATAAAATTAGTGTCAGAAACTGGGCATTCTCACAGACTATTTTCATGTTGATGGGAAAGAAATGTAAGATGTTTTAAATGCAAATTCTCATATCAAGGTTTAAGCCACCTCAGTGCATCTGCCTCTACAGAAGTGTCTTATGTCATTCCGTCAACAAATACATGAGCATGGCTTTTTTTATCTTAGCTATTCTATATATATATATATACATA
Organism: Hybognathus amarus; assembly: GCA_030378365.1. Taxonomy (NCBI): domain Eukaryota; kingdom Metazoa; phylum Chordata; class Actinopteri; order Cypriniformes; family Leuciscidae; genus Hybognathus; species Hybognathus amarus. The sequence goes on along the minus strand of JAQIUQ010000375.1, from coordinate 486,867 downwards.
CTGTATATATTTAAGATAAATATTTAAGACTACTGATCACAATTTGTAAGGATCTACAGACTCTTTGTTCTTAGTTAAAAAGAAAACAACATAAACAGTGGAAGGAAGAATTTAGTACTTAGTCTGTGTCCAGATCTCTCTGTCCATGATGGCAGCGGTGGATATACTGCCTGTGACGGGGTCGATCTTGAAGAGGCCACTCATGGATGATGACCTTATGGAGTAGGTCACCTGCCCATTCTGACCCTGGTCCAGGTCATTTGCCAACACCTGAGGAAATTACCGGTGAAATTGGCAATGAAAACACAGGCAGATTTGCAACAGCTGCTCGAACGTAACATAACCCTAAGCAATGTTGGCTTTGGAACTCAAATTATTAAAAAAAAGTTGAAATGGGGAATTGGTTGTGGCTATGTTGGACAGCTAAGCCTTTATTCTCACCATGGACAATAAAAACACTGTGGAAATGCAAAGGAAACTCTTCTAGCTTGCACTAAAAATATGCTGTACTTAGGCCAAGGGATGTTGTACTCCACAACACTCAGCCATTCAGAAAAAGATGGGAGATTACTGCACCTGAATGATAGGATGATCATAACCCTGGGCCTCACGAACATAAGCAACGTAATTGTGAAGTTGAAAGCGTGGTAAGTTGTCATTGACATCCTGTAGGAGAAGGTTGACTGCCATGAAGGAGCTGGAGGATGCGGTTTCAGCCTTGACCACCAGGCGGAGTCGTGGGGTCTCCTCAAAGTCCAGACCCATTGAACTTTCTACCCAAATCTCACCTAAAATAATGAATTTATTATGATAAATTGCGAAACATCCTTCCCAATACAAAAATATCGATGCAAAGACTTAGATTGACTATCATACCTGTGTGGGGGCTGATGCTAAAGGACTGCAGCTTGTTGCCACTGAAAATGCTGTAGTTGATGCCACTGCTAGATCCATCAGGATAGTGAGCCTGTATCTGTACAACTGCTGTACCTATGAAAAAGACAAGACCTTTGATGATTATGACTTGCATGCAAAAAATACATGTTCTCAGCTGGGAATCAAACCCATGACCTTGGTGTTGCTAGCCTCATGCTATACAGTTCGAGCTACAGCCGGAAATCCATGAAGAACAGCATATAGACATTATCGTACCTTTAGCGGCATTCTCCTGCAGGCTCACATCCCTCAGTGTTGCGCACGAAGCGGATGCCCTGGTAACTCTGCTCTCGGATGCAGACGACCACCACTCCCAGAGAGGACTGCGATGGGTTACCCTGATCCATGGCCTCCACAATGAGGGTCCGCTGGCTCTGGGTCAGCGCATGGAGCTTCTCAGTGGCCTGGATGTCCCCTGTCAAGGAGTTTATGGTGAAGCCTTTGACAGGATTCGCAAACCGATAAAATACAGATCCATTTGCACCAAAGTCCTTATCTTCAGCTCTCATGGTGGCAAGCACTTTACGGTTGGAGAGACTACTGCTGGAGACATTGATGATGAGCGGGTCTGTGATGAAGAAGGGGGAATTGTCGTTTACATCTAAGACCTGGACGGTCACTTCAGCGGAAGTGTTACGGGGATTGGCAGCTGAGGAGTCCATGGCGTAGATTTGGAAGCTGTAGGAGGCCACTTTTTCTCGGTTCGAGAGCTGCCGCTGTAATAATGCGACCTGTGTGTTGGTCCACAATGAACATTCCTCTGGATTCAGGGCTCAAGAAGTAGACAACCTCGCTGTTGGAGCCTTCGTCTTTGTCAGAGGCTGAAACCTCCAGAACAAGAGACCCTTCTGAAGCATCCTCTGATACCTCCACAGAGTAGCTGCTGCTGGGAAACACTGGGCTGTTGTCATTCAGGTCCAGCACATTGATGTCCAAAGTGACAGTGCTGGTGAGGGGCGGGATGCCCTGATCTTGTGCTTCCACGGTGAGGGTGTACTTTGCTTTGGACTCTCGATCCAAAGGCCTAGAGGTGGAGAGCACACCGGATTTCCTGTCCAGGTGGAAATCGCCAAAATGGTCTCCCTCTGAGAAAAGAAAGATACAAAAAATTTTGTCGTCTGGCCTGTGCAATTGACCTATGGCTAAGCCACGCCCTCAAACGCAATGAGCCAATCACAGTGTGCAGCTAACCCAATACACTCGGACATTCTCTGCTTAAACGTCCATTGGAATGCATTGCAGTTAGTCAATTTTCATTCGTTTTTTTCTTGTCATTTTAAGTTTAAAATGGTCAAATGGTGTGCATGGGGTACATCCAGATCCTACACTAGTTTCTCGCGAGGCTGGGCGACGGTGTGCATTTTTTTACCCTTTGCCAAGCCACATCTCAACTGAGATAAGTGTCTGCTCTGCATTACGTTATGCGATTAAGTTATGCGGTGGACCACAACTAAATGTGGATAAATTAAACAAGAGTGTCTACATCCGTTCTAAGTTAAGTCAACAACATATTTGAACGTTATCTTTAAAATCTCTAACATAACATTAGGCTAACGTTAGAGCATAGAGCTTTAGACTAACATTAGAAAACGTTAACGTTAGCTTCTAGCTGCGTTGTACATCATGTAATTTAGCTTCATTACTGTATCTGCAAATAACCGAGATAACAAATGTTAACAATGTTGTGCTGAATGATTCATGTAAATAACGTTACTGTCAGCGCCAAACGATGATGGCAATGATATGCGGTTTATCACATTTACACTGTGACCTGTACATTTTTGCCTGGAGCTGAAGCTTTTCATCGACGTTTTAAAAAATAAAATTATTAATATAACCCTCCAATGCATAGTTAAGGCCCTTTAGGTGACTTGAAGATGATATATAATATTTCTGTCTCCAAAAATCACCTATTGCCTCCTGTGAAATGTCTCTTACTGTGACACCTGCCATAGCGCCTGTCCCCGAATGTTGACTGTTTGTCTGAGTGAGTGGAGGGGGCGTGGCTTAGCAATTCATCAACAGTGATCTGTGAAGTGTTTAATATATATTGCATAATCTCTTATTCTCATAATATCTTATTTCATAACTACTATATCCTGCGATGTAATAAAGAAATGGATAAATAAATAAATAACTTATTTATAGTTCAGATAGTTCAGATAACTTTTTGTGGAATAATGAATCTTTTCTGAAAAATGATGAGTTTCCACAAAAATATTAAGCAACACAAATGGTGTTTAATACATTAATAATAATAAAAATGTTACTCGAGCACTACAGTACATGATGCCATGATGCCATCACAGGAATGAATTACATTTACATATATATAAAAATAGAAAATGTTAATAATATTTGCTCTGTGGTTTTCTTTGTATTTTTGATTAAATAATGCATCCTGGATCATTCACTTCCATTTAAGCAATACTAACCTAATCAATGTTGTTGTCTAGACAGAGTTCTGATGAGGTTGTGCCAATTATTGCAATGACTTTGGGACATTTGAACAATTAGCTGTTTGTATAAAATATTGAATCATATTTAACATTAAAACAACAATAATATTGCGCATGGCATTAATACCAGTGATTTTGTAGTGCAGCACCCCACTGTCCCCAGAGTCTTGATCTGTGGCTCTAATTGTGAAGAGTGTCACAGGCTCCTGGTTCTCAGGCACCTCCAGACTGTAGTACACTCTCCCAAAAGCCGGCCTGTTGTCATTCTCATCCAGCACTGTGACGTGCACTGTGGTCTTGGCAAAATTGGGAGGAGAACCACCATCTCTGGCATAAACTGTTTATGAGAAAGAAGTTATAAACTGGCTAAACAAACGCGTGCCCAACCGTGACATGACACTGGCAGAAACCAAAGCCAAAAATACATTTTTTTGCAATAAAAAACAGCTATAATAGCACATCCAAGAATACATTCTGTTGCAATTGAGCAGTAGCATTCTGTCTGATGTACCTGTCACAGCATACACCCCTTGGGCCTCCCTGTCTAAAGGTTTGGAGGTGGTTATGACTCCTGTCACCGGATGAATACTGAAATCATCTCCTACAATGCTTCCGTACATCACGATTCCATTAGTCCCTATGGAAAAAGCATAAAGACAAGACATGACAGATGAATCTGCACAGTTTCCCCAAACGCAAGTTCAAATGATCACGTCTGAGGAAAAAAAAGCCGTCATTCTTGAGAGGCTATGTTCACTTTTTACAATAGATTTTTCTCACGGAATGAATAAACACGGCAGCACACCCTGTTTTTATTTGTTTGTAGATAATTCCGCTGTCTAAGCAGTTGGTCTCAATCGCCCTCCCCCTATCGTACTAGGATGGCAGATCGCGTGCAAGAGGCGAACAATCTGGCAGAGTGTCACCTGTTTACCTCGCTAATTGTTCATGGAGAGAAAGTTTATGATCCTTCTGTTTTATTTGCCCCTGAGTAAGTCCAAGAGAATGCAGCACTCCCCTTCCACCACCCCCCGGCTGGCACCAATTAAAACCACACGCTTTTATTTGTGATGGGTTTGGCTGTGGTATCCAGTGGTTTTAGGGAAATGTGAGCTGTAAACAAACATTTGTGTCACTTTTAAAGAGGATGGTGTGACCATCACTAATCTCACAAGGTGGAAATGAACTTTTCTCACTCAATGCATGCATTTACAGACATCTCAGTATATCTGAGTTGTTGTGTGGCAAGGATACAGGGGTATGTAAACACAATTTATTTTTATCATCATTAATGTAACATGTAAATTTATTGTTTAAAAAAGACAGCAAAATTACCATGATTAATCATGCTCCTGACTCATATGTACCTTCTGTAATAAGGAATTTTCCTATCATCAGACCAATTAAACAAATTTTTTTGTAAGTCTTATAAATGTGGCACTCGTGGCACGAGATGTGACTTAACGGCCAAATACATGGTTTAATTATCTTAATTAAAATGAATAAAATATTTATTAATGAAAATTAGAAAATATTTTAGTATAACACCAATTAGAGCCAGACCGATTAAGGATTTTGAAGTTTTAAAATCCGATATTCCGATATATCGGCCGATATATTTTTTTTCAGAAACGCTTAACAAAACATTAACAGATTAGTTTAACTTTACATTAACTAACAGATTAACTAAAATTAGTTATTTGTAGTTAGTTTTAACTAAAATAAAATGCATTTTAAAAAGAAACTTGTTTCTTTTATTGTCTCAACAGAACAGACTGATGATAGTGGCATTAGCTAGCTTTATGGTTAGCTAGTCTATGATGAGCCATAATTTAGCAATGGATAACATCATACTGCAAATTGTAAAACATACATTTTCAATATAACAGGCCAAGGAGAGATGATACGTCTCATTGCTAGAACTGTCACGTGCTATTAAAGAAATACTTCAGTCACATTGTCAAAAGTTAAAAGGACAGTCAGTCAACTACACTGTAACATCGTAACGTAACTATTACTAGCTAATTCCGCTTCACTCTCGGCTTATTTAACAGCAAAACTGCACATGATAGTCACAAATTTTGTCATGCTTATTTGAGTTAAGAGAACTGATGGGGATGTTCTTTTAATTGTTATTCAAACAATGTATGTCTCGTGACCAACTCAACGAGTGTTGCCAACAAGGACGGTGTAGAGTGCCCACTGGTGGACACTACAACTCCTATACAACTCTATACAACTCCAACTCCAACACTCATGACAACTCCAACACTCATGACATGGTTCAAGCGTGTTCCGTCCCTTTTTATTTTATTTTTGAAATATTAATTTACTGGCCATTATTACTGCTGATACCGATAATTTGGAAAATGCCTAATATCGGCCGATAATATGGGCCTGCCGATATATCGGTCTGGCTCTGACACCAATGGCCCATAAATATATGGAATATATATAGGCTATATATCCACCAGTGGCCCTTATACAAAACTATATACAGTATTTATACAGTAGGAGTATGTTTTACCTTGGTCCATATCAGAAGCTGAAACGACCAGCACAGTGGTTCCTGCAGGCTGATTCTCTGCAATAAAAGCTTCATATTCACTTTCCTCAAAGTATGGCGCCTCGTCGTTTACGTCAATCACCTGGATTGACAGTAACTGGGAGCTGCTGTGCTGTTGTAAACCGTGGTCTTCTGCCACTATGGTCAAGTTGTAGAGGTCTTGCTCTTCACGGTCAATTGGTCTAAGAATAGACAAAGAACCTAAAGAAGAAATAAGCAAAAGTGTTAGGCTACCATATGATGAATGTAATAAGCTCTGTGTCTGGTATTTCTTGTGAGTGATCGCCTGCTGAACTGCATTTAAACAATTACACAGTAATGAAGCCATGATGTAAATTGTTTAAAACAAAACCACTCGCGCTTAAGCAAAGCCTCATTCACACGCTCGCAGGACGAATGCTTTCCATCTTGTAGCACACTTTGATCTTGCATAAGCAACATCACAGCACGAAGAGTTGACGCCTTTCTGCTGCGTTACAAATAAGTCTAAGTCATGCGACGTATTTAAATAATACTTTTTAAGCCCTCCCTACCTGAACACTCGCTGCGCCACTGTAACAGCTCAACTATCTGGCCGCAGTTTATGAGTTTTTTCCACAGCAAACACAAAGAGCGCATAAACAAGCACTCCAGACACGCAACGGCCCAGCCTGCCGTGCCCTGCTCGAATTTGGGGGTGCCAGCGCCCCTGTCGTTAGCCTACCACAAGCGAGCGGTGCTCCTATTGATCCAATCTCAATTTCATGCTTTTAAAGAACCAGACTAAGTGATTCAAAGCAGGCTGTAAAGGCATGATGGGAACTAGGACACTAGAGGGTGTTTTCGTTCTGTCTTGATTTATTTTTCCCTCTCTTCTATCTCCATAACGCTGAGCTAACATGCCTCTGAGGCTTTAATCTGGTTAGTATTACCAGCTTGAATATTTTCAGACAATTTGACTCCTCAACATTTGTGCTACGATAACGTAAGGAGAAACCAAAGTAAGAATGGCAATGTTTTGCTTTTCTATTCTCATGTTAATAGCTGAGAGGATTAATAATGAGCTTCAAAGTTAGTGAAAGAGTTTGCACAGAGGGTTTGTCATTTACAAAGCAGACAAATGTTATTTTAAAGAGACTGCTCTCCCAAAATGAAGATCCTATCATCAAGTTTGATGAAAAGTTGATACAGATCTTTTTTATACAATGAAAGTGAATGCTAAAAACAATGTGATAAAGAACCACACAAGTATAATAAAGCTATTCTATCATAAATGGTCTTCAGAGGCCATATCGTTTTATATATATATATATATATATATATATATATTTTTTTTTTTTTTTTTAATTCAGTAGTTATTCACTAAAAATCTTTTCAACTGCTGTAGCTCTCAAATATCATTCACCTGTCTTGACTTCAGTTTTGACTTCAATGACGCAAACCAACACAAACCAACTCACACAAACCAACATATGACTTCAAAATATTTTAAATACAATGCACTAATTTTACGGTGTTTTTGGGCTGGTTTCAAAGACAGGGCTTGTTAAACCAGGATTAGGCCTTTGTTCAATTAGGACATTTAAGTAGCTTATGAAAGTTCCTTAGAAAAAAAAAACATTACTGGTGAACATTACATTACTTGAGACGAAACAATAGAGAGCCTAAGTCCCGCCCCTCCGCTTCCGGCTCATGGGACCTTATTTCAGAAAAAAATATGTATGGTAGTCAATGGAGAGAGACAACTTATCTTTTTATACTGTCTGAACTGTGCCCTGAATCAAGCGAAACAATGAGCAAGATCCGCTGCTTGTGTGTGCTGTCTGGTACAAAACACTCAGGCATGACGGCGTAAAGTTACGATTATAACGTAAGACTATAGAAACAATGACAGACATTAGCGAAAACCTTTGGAGAGTTTGTAGCTCTTTGTATTTACGTATTTTCACAGTCTTATACCTCAACAGTTTTACATCAAACTGCGACATTCTTTACTTTAAAATGTATCTTTTAAATTGACAAACATGATGTGTGCAATTCAGGGCACAATTCAAACGAGATCAAAATATTTGTTGTCTCTCGCCATTGACTACCATGCAATATTTTTCCGAAATAAGGTCCCATGGTGGTCGACGGGAAGGGGAGGGACTTAGGCTCTCTATGGCAGTGACATATTTGAAGAAATGCCAGTGTAAGTTGCTTTCAGTTAAAGGGGACATATCATGCAAAATCCACTTTTTTAGCCCTTAAATGCATTTTGTTGTAGATTTGGAGTGTTTATAAGTACAGAAAAGATGAAATTATTCTCTTCAGGTGCTTCGTTTATATCTTTATATTCTGTTTTGGTCATATTTTTCAACCTGTTCAGATTTTTCTGTTGTCTATGACGTTTTTGAGCAAGTACGTCACCGTATTTGCAGCGGAACTGACAAATAAGGACATTGACTACCGGTCCAACACTACGAGCAATCCGCCATTATTATTTCTTGCTCCGATTTTGTAGTCCAAGCTCAATCATGCAGAAGTTACGAGAGGGCTAGTCAAAATGTTCGGTTGTTGGATGTAGTGACCTGAAGCACTTCAAGGATCCCCACTTCAACAACCTCCGCCAGTATACAGAAGGGTTTGCCGATCGGGTAAATTCCTTCTATCATTTAGCTGCTGTGTTTCCTGATGCTTTCTAAACGCAAGTTATCGTATTATTATCAATACAGATTTTTAGTGGTAAGATCAGACCGCAGTCATTTATCTTGTCAGTGTACTTGTTTTAACAAGAGAAATAGTCGACTTTCACTAATAACACAACATAGTTAACTTACATACCTGCCTCCATTATGAAGACGGTTCGTCGTCGTCATCTTTTTCAAATCACTGGCTCTGGCTCGAATATGTAAGGTTTGGTGGACAAGTCTTCCGTTGTTGACATTTTGTTAACGTGTGAATAAAAATGTTCTTTGAAGCTATAGTAATCGTATCTCTTATCAAACTACAATAATGGCCGAACGCGGAGAGTTGAACCTGAGTTGAACTGACCGTGAACTCAGCGACCTGGAAAGCAGGCAGGGTAAGACGGTACGCCTTTTTATTTAAAGGGCCGCATTGAAACGACTTGCTCACAGAAGCACATCAGAAAAGGGGTAGAAAAGGGGCCTGTGGAGCTATAATAATGAGGAATTCAGACCCAAGCATTGCAGTTATGCTTTATATAGATCACAAATGTATGATTTATAAGTAAAAATGAATGATTTAAAAGCATGATATGTACCCTTTAAAACAGCTCAAACATACATTTTAGTCTGGGACAAGTTTAAGCCTTTTCTGTGAAACCAGGTGCAGCTTGACAGCTTCTGGTGACCATTTACTGTATTTTCATTGCATAGAAAAGAGGTTCAATCTCACTTTAAGCTTATATATTATCATTTTTAAATATTTGACTGCACAATTATTTCTGTTGAATGTTATTGCAATTACCAGTAGAAACAGATTCAAGCACTGTGACCACAAGGTAAAGTACAGACTTGATCTAGTTCAATACATTTGGATCCTTAATATCGAGTGTGGTATAGGTGCACAACAAAGCTATATGAAACAGAGAAACACAACCTGAGCTTTCTGTTAGTGGCAGAACATGCTGTAAATAGCCGAGCTGAGTGGCGTGTACTGTCTTACACTCCTGCTTTATGTCATGAATGATGCACTGATGCACACACACACACACACACACATGAGAGAAACTGTTCAGAACTCACAGCACAGGACAGCATTTCTCTGAATGGATGAAATGTTGAGCTGGCAGTTTTTAGGATTAAGAGAACTAAAGGGTATTTAGAGAATTCTGACTTGGGAGGAGAGGAAATATGCAAGTCAAGCAGAAATGCAGAATCAACATGAAGGTGCATTTCGCATGCGATGCAATTTTCACTGGAAGTCTGGAATGACATGAGGGTGAGGAAATGATGACAGAAAACTAATCCCTTAATGTCCTGTTCGCACATAAATTTAATCACCGCTGCATGTACTAATGTTACCGGTAGGTTGAGTAATTGGCCACAGCATTTGAAAATTACTCAAACTGCAAGACACCTCAAATAACAAGGTTTCAAAAGATAAATAAACAATATGCAGTAAGTATGGTTGCACTGTAATTTTACATACTCACCACAGCATTTTGTGGTTTAAAATGTGCTTAAAATCAGTTATAATTTTGTATTGTTAAATATTTTTCAATATATAAACTTTGTTCAAAAAAGGGTCTGTACATTTTTTTTATACTTTTATATAGCAAGGACTCAAAATTCATCAAAAGTGACAGTAATAGTTCGGGGTGTACATCAATATGGATTATGCATTGATATGCATTGTGTAAACTTGGCACATAATATCTAAATATCAATGGATATATACCCTGAATTGAAATCGCAATCGATCGACAGAATTTTTTGAGGAATCGGCAAATATCGAAATTGAGAATTGAGAATATCGTAATATCGCTGAGAGAATTGATCGTATCGTCTCGATCTAGCGATGAACTGTCAGATTTACACTCCTAGTAATAATGATACAAAAGCTTTTGAACTTCCTATTCACAAAACAGTCCTAAATTATTATTTTTGTCATAGAAATGATAAGCAGCACAACTGTTTGCAACATTTATAAAAATAAGAAATGTTTCTTGAGCACCAAATCAGTATATTAGTATGATTTCTGAAGGATCATGTGACACTGAAGACTGGAGTACTGATGCTTAAAATTAATCACAGGAATATATTACATTTTTATTACGGCTGGGCAACGATTAATCACGATTAATCGCATCCAAATAAAAGTTTGTGTTTACATAATATATGTGTGTGTAGTGTGTATAATTAATTTTTATATATAAATACCCACACATGCATGTATATATTTAAGAAATATTTGCATGTATATACTTTAAATATATTTATACATTATTAATATTATATATAAATATACATATTTGATATATTATTAACACATTTTTCTTAAATATATACATGCATGTGTGGGTATTTATATATACAAATTAATTATACACACTACACACACATATATTATGTAAACACAAACTTTTATTTTGGATGCAATTAATCGCGAATTCAAAAACAATTATTTAAATCCGTAAAATTATTTCAGCATTTACTGTATTTTAATCAAATAAACACAGCCTTGGTGAACACAAGAAACATCTTTAAAAAAATCTAAATAAATAAACTAAATGCAATTTTTAAGCATCTTCAAATTGATGTAGGGGAACAAAAAAATACATAGCGAACATCACACACTTCATTCAGTTTCTGGTTTACCTGTATCTGGGTTAAGACTGAACTTTGCTCCGGTGTTGCCGCTCTGGATACGGTATGTCACTCGTCCGTTCTCTCCCTGGTCTGGATCAACAGCCATCACATAGACCACGACAAAGCCCACCGGCTGGTCCTCCATCACACTCACCACAGACGGTGAGATGAACACAGGCCGTTGTCATTCACGTCAGTGACAAATATACGCGCTGTGACTGTCCCACGGCGCTGCTGACTGACATCGGTGGGCGAATCAGTCGCCTGGACCACCAAGAGGAGTGAAGAGGTCCTCTCATGATCCAGCATCATTCCCAGAGAGAGACTCCTGTAGTTGGATCCAGGAACAGGAGATCTGGGATATTTGGCCACTGCTGAAGGATGAAATAGCGTACTTCACTGTTGGGTCCACTTCCGTCTTTATCAATGGCCTGGAAGGTGTAGATCAGTCGACCCAGGATCTGCGTTCTCAGGGACCACGATGATAACGGGGTCTTCGGAAACTCGGGAGCATGGTCGTTGCTGTCCTGGACATCAATTACCACTGTTACAATGTGACTTTTAGGGAGGGGCATGGAGAAGTCATCCACCTCAACCTGGAGAGTGTATCGAGGAGCTTTTTCAAAGTCAAGCTCACGGGCCAGGTAGACATCACCCGTCTGACGCTCTACCACAAAGGTGCCGTCAAAGTCTGTTCCTCCCACCACGGTGTACGTGACCTGGCCTGCTTCAGGAAGGGTCTGAGAATCAGGTGAACGTACAGACCCCACGATGGAGCCAGGTTTAGCTTCCTCCACAGAGTTCAGCGTTAACGGTTGGGGGTTAGTGGTGGCCGATCTTTTACTTGAGCTCAAAACCTGTAAAGAAAGACATTTATGAATTAGATTACAGGCTGAAATGATGAATGCAAAGCATTGCTAAATGTTCGGCATGTTCATTTGACAACAGGAATGGAGCTCATTGGATTAAACAAATGTATAATTTGCATCATGTTAAGGTAAGTCAATAAAAAATATGTTTGTAGATATTTTACTGTATGTATATTTGTACTTTTTCCATCTTTCCAAAAAATCAATGCTTCAAATAAAATAAACTGAAGTAAAATAAAACATTTTAAAACATATTTACTATTTGTACCCGTAAGGGGGCTTCAGGGGTCCGAATGACCCGGTGTCTTCTCCAGCCAGAACATTAAAGCCCTAATATTGGCAGCCCAATAATAATGCTTAAACACTGGCATGCCCAGACCACCTGAAGACTTGGATTTTTGCAAGTGATTTTTAGAAATCAGGTGAGTCTTATAATTCCAACAGTAAGATAGAATTATAGAATTATAGAAAAAAGCAGAGGTAAGAAAAATAGGGAGATTTTGACACAGATATAGGAATCTAGGAGGAGAAACCATTTTAATGGAATTTATACGGCCAATCATAGACAAAGGTAAAATTTTCCAATTCCCTATATTACTTTTGAGCTTAGAAAGAAACTCCGCAAAATTTAACTTAAATATTAATTTAATTTAATAAATTAATTAATTTAAATAAATTAGTAAATTAATTTTAATAAATTAATTAATTTAAATTAATTAATTTAATTTAATAAAATTAACAACTCAGTCGACCTCCAGTGACTCCTCTAAGGTTTAGACTGCATATTCCCTCTGGGCACATAGACTGATCTGCAGCCTTTTACTAATATACTAATGTTTTTTTTTTTTCTTCCTTTTTCTTCTTCTTTTTTCTTCTTCTTCCTACTGTGAGTGTGTGCAGTCCGAGCCATTGTTTGTTTTGTGTTTTAACTTCAACAATCCTTTAAAATAAAGTAAAAAAAAAACAAAACAAAAACATATTTACTATAAAAAAATAAAAACTATTTAATTTCAGCTCGATGTCAAGGCAACATTTTTGCATTACAAGTACTAAAATAATTAACTTTTTCAAACTTTTTCAAAGATTTTAGTTTGAAAAAGCTTGAAAAAGTTTTAATTATTTTAGTAACGACAAAACACACCACACAATTACTAAATCTGTAACTAAAATTCAAAAACAGACAATATGAAAATAAAATCTAATTAAAAACACTGACAACTAGAACAGTGCATTGATGATCCTAAAACAACAACGGACTTAAAACAGTACCAACACTGTTTATAGTACAAATATATACAAAAGGGTATTTTTTTGACTTGCCTAAACCACACAGGACTGACTGATTATGCAAAACTGAGTCTGACAAACAAGCCAAATAGGAATGAAAGTGAACAAAAATGTAACATATTATGTTTTATTACTTTAAATCACAAAATATCCAACATTAGGTCTTTTGGTTTATTATTTTGAGTTATTTTAACTTTATATCAGAACAGACCTACACAACCCATTAGTCCTGCAAGTTTAGGCCTACTACAAATCCAACAAAACAGGAACATATCTCAGGCCACATTTTCTATTCTTTTTACAGAGAATGAAAAATAAAACTTTTTTGGTGGGGGGTTACAAGCTCAAACAACAAACCTGCTAGCATTAATCAAAGTTAATTTGATGGGTCTGTGCCTGCCAGGAAAAATAATACTGGATTAAAGTAAACATTATCAGAATAGGAAACTCTTAGAACATTTAAATGTGCAAATATTCTTAATAAAAATACAGAATCCTCATAGATGACTCACTTCAAAGCAAAAGAACCTCACTTCCTAATATGGAAGCCTGCAGTTTCTTTTCACAGATGAGACATTGTTTTGATAGTTACTAGAGACCGTGTACGTGTGTATGTGTACAGAACGAAAGAGACAGACAGATACAGAGAGATAGAAATAAACATTTAGATAGGGAAAAACATATTCAAACTCAGAGACATGCAAGCTACTCCTTAGAAGCTATGTGTTAAAAGTATGCACTGCAATACAGGTGCTCATGAATATCCTATTCATATTTTACTATGACTAAATCATCATTACGCAGCAGTGTGATTAGTATATTGGCAATAAAGAGATTCTTGAGGCCAAGTCTTCTAATGAAACACTATAGGACAGAAGAGCAATTAATCCCACATTAAGCGGTAAAAGACACGTCAAAGCACGTTCCAACAAAAGATTAACTTTCCCCCTTTTTTCTGCACAGATGCTTTTAAATCAAGCTGTTGATTTCTAAAATTATCAAAACCTTCCCAGAGCTCTTTTTTCCCTAATTAGATATCAGTTATAAAACTTCATTATTTGTCTTGGCACATACATAACAATATTAAATATTTACACAGCATAAATGTGTTTTCCAGGCATTTGCATGTTGGAATTTACTACCGTTGATGTCCTTTGTGTCTGTTTCCACTCTGTTGACAAGTTGGAGAAATATTAATTTGATCACTGGGGTATTTCACAAGGAGATTTTCTGTTCTTCAAAGGGCTACTGAACTGTATTACGAGGCTTTGACACCACATAGCAGAAAGCACAGCTGGCACTTGTATCGGTGCAGCTGCGAGAAGGGTCACTCCTACTTTGAATGTTTTACACCGTAATATCACGCTTAAAATGTTGCAGACAACAACGGCTAGAGGGAAAGGGAAAAAAAAAGTCAAGGCTAAGAAATTAATCTTTGAGCACCTGAAAATTAGCCAGCTGAGAGTATTTTTCCCGGCATTGCTTGGGGAAGGTTACAAGACTTGGACTAGGAGAGATGAGCTAGCTATGGAAATTTGCAAAGCAAGAATGTAAGCCTTGATTAGGCCAACTCCATCATTCCATATTTCCTTCACATGCTGTTTAACTTGAGAGTGGATGTAAACGGATCCATTCATGTAGAGAATAATCTACAAGTTCATATTTTTCATATAACAGTATGAAATAAATCATTTTGCATGTTATGAAAAGGTGATGAGTTAGATCCATGTGGCAGAAGGGGTTATTTTATAAGCCAATCTCTGATATGACCGAAGACGCTTGTATTTAATTCCATCTTTGAAGGTTTATAGCCATAACTAATCAAGGCACAACATACATTGTTAGGAAATTTGTCAGGAAACCTGCCAAAGAATGAGGGTCCAGAGGGTGTGTTCAATCCCTCCGTCAACCAGTGGATTAAATTGGCATGATTTAGATTGGTTCACAGACTCTAGGTGTATCTTAACCTAGCCACTGTTTCCTGGAGGAAGACTGACCTGTATTTTCAGTGTTATGGTGGAGCTCTGGGGGGGTGAACCTCGGTCCGAGGCCAGAAGCGACGAAACTGTACTCAGGCCGCTCAGAATGACTCAAAGGGGAAGAGGACCGCAGCTCTCCGGTGTTTGGGTTCAGAGTGAAACGTTCAGCTCTAGGACCTAAGGAAAAGGATGGAACGGACAATAAAATACAAGTTTGTGTGCATCACTGTATGCCCTAAACAGTGTGGGGAAAAGTGACTAAAAAGTAATGCATTACAATACCACTTTACTCCCTAAAAAAGTAACTAATTGTGTTACTTGGTTACTTTTTACAGAAAGTAATGCGTTACATTACTTTTGTGTTACTCTTTTCTCACCTGAGAAAAAAAACACTTACATCAGCAATAAAAAAATTAAACACATTTTTAACACACTAAAAGTCATATTTGCCAATTCATATGGTTAAATTTGGCCATCAAAAGTCAGCAGCAAATACATTAGTAAATAAAGTTAGATTTAAATACATAAAGAATATTTGTGTTATATTTAATTATAGCAGGTTTGTGCACTATTCTGAGTTTGGATGTCACTGTTTTTATTCATTTTGAGGAATACTGAATTTATTTTTGATCAAGTAAGATGAGTAAATGCTCACATTCAATCTAGAACTACAATAAGCATCATGTTCACACTGCCTCTGCTCACTCTCGATTTATCTCAACATGGGGAATGGAGAGCTGTCAGTCAATATATGGGAAAACAAAGTAACTATTACATATATAGATATATTGTTGCAAATTTAAAAGTGATGTGTCATTTTACTAGTTACTTGAAAAAAGTAATCTGATTACATAACTCACATTACTTTTAATGCATACCCTCAACACTGTTCCTAACCAGATAAAGAATGTTTGGATAGACCATAACTTTAATGTACAAAGGGTGCATATGACTTTCGTGTTGTTAGAGATCTCATCTGGATTTGATTAATACAGAATGAAATTTGTGTTTGTCAATTGTTGTTTTGACTGTCATATTGCATAGCAGTTTCATGTTCAGTAGTCAAGACAAAATGCTTACTGTTGTAAACTTTGCATGTTGTTACAAGATGTTTTTGATTAATTGATTTATTCACTTATGCATCGCTCTTACTAGACATAGTAGAAAATGGTTCCATTTTCTCCTTCATCAGGGTCTTTTGCATGAAGGGTTCCCAGTAGAAATCCAGATGGTTGACCTTCTAGTGCCTGTACAGAGATTTCAGTTAACTTACTTAATTAATGCAGCTCACTACTATATCTGTATACTTTCCCCAATGTAGAAGTCTGTGTAGAAATGTTAGAGCATATAGTACACTACTAATCAAATCTTTAGGGATGGTAAGATTTTTTAAATAATTTATTTGAATTATTTTCTTATATTCAGCCAGTTTGCATTTAGTTGATTAAAAAAATACTACTACAATTTCAAATAACTGTATTTAAAATATAATTTTCCTGTGAAGACAGCTGAATTTTCAGCAGCCATTCCTAGTGTTTTTCAGCATCACATGATCGTTAAAAAAATAATTTGTATGCTGATTTGGTGCGCAAGAAACATTTCTTATAATTACCAATGATGGAACAGTTGTGCTGCCTAATATTGTTGTGGAAACCATGATTTTTTTTTTTTTGTCAGGATTCTTCAATGAATTGAAAGTAAAAAACAACATCTATTTAAAACAGAAATCTTTTGTAACATTATAAATGTATTTACTGTCACTTTTAAACAATTTAATGCATACTTGCTGAATAAAGGTAATTTCTTTTGAAAATATCTGCCTCGTTTTAAGAAATCTCATCAGCTTAGCAAGATCTCATCAACATATCTCAAAAATTCTAATCAAATTAAAGTTATATTGCTATTAGTCCATGTTTATTAGATTTAAGGCATTACATGCTAGCGGACTCCTAAAAGTTGCCACAATTAACCTGTAGAACATATGCTGTACACGTTATAATGTAGTTCTAAAAGAAGTAGCTCTGAGGATTATGAAGCTAACGTTAGCTCTCATACCTGCAGCAAGAGCTCTCTTCCTGTCTGAGCATGGCTGAAAGAGGGCGCATTATCATTCTCATCCAGAACCGTGATGAAAGCAGTGCCTGTAGCGCTGCGTGCAGGCGTCCCACCATCCTGAGCCACCACAATGAGCTGGTAGCTGGACTGAAGTTCACGGTCCATGGAAATCTTTGTGCTTATCTCACCTTTAAAAGAGCAGGACAGATGGAAAACACGGAAAAATGGTGAGAAACTATTTCACTGCAGAGGAAAATGTCACTGGCAGAAGGCACAGATGGCACATCCTGACATCAACAAAAGGAACCCCCACAGTAAGCAAGCTGCCAGAAGTCTGGAGCTGTGTGATGTCCAGTATGCTACAGCTCCACATTAAGAATGGGTCAGAATAGTCAACTAGCCATTCAACAACTGACTAATGGATTACTGAGGTTGGCTAGTTCATATAGATGTTTTAACTTTATGTTAGCAGTTGTAAAAGTTCTAAGACAGCATGCTTAGGATTGTGATCTAGGATAGCTTTCTGAAATGTAAGGTTATAGGAATTATTTTTACCTATTTAGTAGCTGAATATCTGTCACTCTTCATGCTAAATGTCAGTATCATGCAAAAAGTCTCTTTAGAAAGCTGTTATTTAACTTTTAAGAATGCTAATTGACATGACCCTAAACCAGCCAAATTATACAGTGCTTCCTCAACACCAAATAGCTGATTAATTCATGAACAACTCACTGGTCAACTGGTCAAATTTGAACATATGTAGTTTTGGACATCCTTCCTCAGAACAGAAAAACATGATACCAACAAACCACTAGAGAACTTGTGTAGGTGCCAAGTTGACCTTGCCACTCAAAGTCGTTTGGTCTATTGGACTGTCTGCCATATTTGATTCTCACCTGTGTGGGAGTTGATTTGGAAGTGGCGAATCCAGATGGAGCAGGCGGTAGCTGAACCGACCGTTGAGACCAGCATCTCGATCGCTGGCAGACACTCGGCCGAAACCAGTGCCTACCGGCAGGTTCTCGCGCAAGGCCAAGAATGCTCTCTCTGGGTAAATCGTGGGGTGTTATCGTTTTCATCCATCACTGACACACGCACTGTGGCACTACCCGTCTTCTTCAGCTGTCCGTTGCCTGACGTGGCCAGTACAGTGAGCAGGTACATCTCCTTGGCTTCTCTATCCAAAGCACTTTTCACAAACAGCCAACCACTTTCGGACACAATGCCAAACCCTGCAGCATCGCCATCTGGGTGCAGGTGGTAGGCTAATGGGGTGGAAGACGTAGAAGATGGTCCAGCGGTGATGCCGCCATCTCGGTTGACTGCACGAACCTGCAGGAAGCGTGTGTTGAGAGGTGTGCTTTCCTTCAGCTCTACTCGGTATGTGAGGCTCTGAACATGGGACCTTGGCCGTTCTCGGCTTGTACGTGGATGACCAGGGTGAAGGTAGAACTTAGCTGAGGTGCGCCGCTATCTTTGGCAATCACCTGCAGGTCATAGCGGGGTGTGGTCTCGTATGACAAACCGCCAATAAGGCGGATGTGCCCACTGTTACGATCAATGCTGAAGGTTCTTTGGGCACCGCCACTAAAAATGTCAAAACTCAGAAGACCATTTAGGTCCAGAATCGCGGTCTTCTGCTAGGACCTTGTACACCACCGTACCCATCCGTGTGTCTTCAGGTAAAATCAATGACTCGGAGGACGAGGGCAAGAAGACGGGCAAATTATCATTGACGTCGGACACTGTAATTCGTACCCTAGTCTGGCCAAAGGCCGGGGGGTTACCGCAGTGCGCCTGGACTTCCAGATTCAAGCTGGGTTGGGATTCATGATCCAGAGGCAAGCTTGTTCTTAAGGCCCCAGTCTCTGAATCCACAGTGAAGTAGCCCATTGGGTCACCAGGAGCTTAATAGTGTAGGAGATTTCCTTCGAGACGCCTGAGAACCAAGAGGCAAATAGCCAGAGACACATCAATTCACAGCGTAGCAAAAAAACAAGACAAAGAGTTATTTTTTAACACATGAGACCAGAATTTAGTGCCTCAAATATCCAAAGCAAATTGTTAAAAAAAAAAAACAAGTGGTGAAACAGAATCAATGATTAATGTTGATTGTAAATGAGGTATGTACAATGGTTCCATGCCTATTTGTACAAGTGGTAGCACCATGAAGAAAAAAGCCAGAAGACGTCTGTCAGCGCACTTGAACACGGTCCAACGTGACTGATAAATGTGGGTATGTATTAATGTCTATTTTGTGTGTTTAAACATGTTGAATTGGGATTTTTGGACAAACGGGGTGGGGGTTGGGACTGAAAAACCTCTGAGATTAGCTCACCCACCATTCTTCAGTGCTGGCCCGCACTACTCCAACTTGTGTTCCACGCAGGGCATCCTCAGAGACCAAGAAAAAGTATTGAGCTTGTTCAAACACAGGGGGTGCAACCAGTCCAGCCACTATGCTGATGTTGACCCTGGCATTGATTGGAGCGGTGAGGCCCCCACCATCTTGGGCTGAGACCACCATGGTAATGACTGAGTTTGCCTTTCCATGTAGAGCACGTGACAGTGAAATCACTCCTGGGAAATGTACGACCAAAATAAATGTTTATATTAAGTTAAAAGGTATCAGAATACATCAAGCCACACTCAGTTCCCTGAAAACCATACGATTCAAAAGTTTTGGATCTTTTCACTTTTAAAGAAATTAATACTTTTATTCTGCAAGGACACATTAAAGAGACAGTAAAGGCAATTTATTGTTACAATATTTCAAATAGATGCTGTTCTGTTGAACTTTCTAATAATCAAAGAATTCTGAAAAAGTCCAATTGATCAAACAAAGTCTGTGTAACCAAAAAAATAAATGACTGACCTCAAAATATATGGTTTTAAAATCTTGTATATGACACTGATTATGGTCCTTGAAATTATTCTTTGAATTAGATCTAATCTTCTCACCAGTATCTTTATTGAGAGTGAAGAAAGGTGAGCTCCCTCCAGGTACAGTACGGTACAGTCACTCTGCCGTTCTCCTCAGCATCTGGGTCATGAGCAGTCACCTTCAGGACAGAGGTCCCTGGGGTGCTCTGCGTACTCAGGCTCACTGCATAGCTCAGAGGGTAGAACGCTGGTCGATTGTCATTTATGTCTATCAGGTCCACCCGCACATATGCCACTGAATTTAGTCCACCCTAGAATAAATCAGTTAACACTTGCTTTAATGGTCATTAAAGCTCTGACTTCAGAATATACAATCAAATCAAACTAGATAATAAATTATACAACCAACTGATGGAGGCTGGCTACATAACAGACTTAAAAATCTTAAGAAACAGAAAACAATCCCTAGAATATCTGTACAAGTAAAATAATTACGGAGTTAACATTTGCAAGGGGAGGAAGTAGATTGATTATATTCCCTGTTGAGAACTGCAATCTGCCGAGGGAACAATGTACACATGGGATACGGTTCTTGTCGCTAAACATCTTGCTCGCCAGGCATCCCATATGGAACAAATGGCATGACAGGAAAAAGCCCCAACTTATTAAATATTACAAGATGGTGCTCTTTAAGGCCCAGCTGCCTCTTAGTGCTTTAATGTGCTGAAATTTCCTTTAAAGTATTTAAGTATGCTTTAAAGTATTACTTAGACACAGGATGCTAAACCACTACTGAATAATTACTATGCATGTATTTTGTTTTAACTTGCTGCCAAAATGGGCATTATTTGCTGCACCTCTGAAAACAATCCAGTCATATTTGATATCACAATTGTATTGATGAGGGATATGGCTGCTGATACACTCACCCCATCAACAGCAGTAACGGTGAAGTCGTAGTTGGCTGGACCCTGGTCACGATCCAGGCTAGTGGTAGTACAGATCTGTCCATTATGCTTGCCAATGGTGAACTGAGACGGGGTGACTGAGCCTGGACCAGATCCCAGAGAGTAGGAGATGGAGCCAAAAGACCCACCATCAGCATCAGTAGCAGTAACCTGGAAGAAGAGAGAACACATTAGATTAAAGTTCAGCCAAATGTAACAAAAAGCTTAAGCCAGGGAAGCCTAACACTTTTAGTGTTTGGGACCATGGATCATCTTTGTTCATGTTAACCAGTAACTGTTTCTAAACTCAGTTGGAATAAATGTATAAGGATCAATATCCCTTTTTGGAGTAGGTTAAAAATAAAATCTCAATATTTTCAGCCCTTTGATGGAGACTTTGAGAACAAAAGCAAACAAATAATTGAATCTGATTAATTTGAAATCAGTTCATTGAAACCACTTAAACTGATTAGCAGAAATGAAACATTGCTAATAAAATTGAAATGAGAGACTATGCTAAATATATAAGTTGAGACGTAAATAAAACTTATATATTAAAACATCAGTCTTAAATGCCGTCATATTCGAAAATCGCAAGTTGAAGAAAGATTGTGAAACATCAAATGATGTGATAAACAGGAAACATAATGTCCAAATGAAAAGTGCATTAAAGGGATACTCCACTTTTTTTGGAAATAGGCTCATTTTACCACTCCCCAGAGTTCAAAAGTTGAGTTTTACCGTTTTCAAATCCATTCAGCCGATTTTCTGATATTTAGAAGAATATCAGTAACCAGACAGTTTCTGGTCTCATTGACTTCCATAGTATATATTTTTTCCTACTATGGAAGTCAATGAGACCAGAAACTGTATTACCGATTTCTTCTAAATATAAAAATCGGCTAAATAGATTCGAAAATGGTAAAACTCAACTGTTCAACTCTGGGGGAGTGGTAAAATGAGCTTATTTCCAAAAAAGTGGAGTATCCCTTTAACATTATTGCAATACAGTTGAATGAAGTAAAAACTAGCCTAAACAATTATTTAAATTATATATTTTGATCATAAATTTATATTAAGGAATAATATTTTGACAATTTAGTATATTACCCAGCTCTAGTTTTAATTTAAATGTTTATATTCCAAGACCACTCAGCAGTTTCCTGTAACAAATAAACCTGAGGCTCCACTGAGCAATACCACAAAACACATTTATCTGACTTGGTTCACAGCCCTTAGCACTAAAACACTGCTCTGGTGCTCTGAAGCAGGTACACATACTGTGGAGAGAGCACATAGAGACCATAGAGCACATCAAGCTCTTCAGCTACAGTTGGGTTTGATCAACCAAGCCAAGAGGAGGGAAGCTACTGGCAGCTTGCAGACATAAAGACTTTCCCAGCCACAGCGAACAGCTCAGGAGAGAACAACAGACAGATAAACAAATGAAGAGAGAGAGACAGAGACTTGTATAGAGGTGATGCCTATCTGGGAGGAAATGAATTGCCATTCAATTGCAAACATGGAAAGCGAAATGACCCTCTATCCAGCTTCTTATTCATCAACTAAAAGGAGAAATACTGCTTCAGCTTCTGAAATTTACTCTCAAATAACATTACACCTCAACCATGAGCCGTCTGGAGTGGATGACGGCTGTAACAGATTCTAATGACATTAAGATGAGGGCACCCGAGTCTGAGAGTCGGGCCCTGGCAGAGGCTGTGGAGCAAGTGTCAGGAAAAATAATCATCATGAATACAAGAAGTTCCAGCCCACAGCGGAGAGATGTTCCACCTTTTAACCATCCAAGGCCCTGAAGCAAACCATGACATTTTACAACCGAGCAGAGGCGGGGGGATATGATATTCATAAACACCGCACTACCTATATCCTTATTCCCTTCATGATAGCTTGACAGAAGTTGGACGCCTGAGGCTTGAACAGCAAGAGTTTGAGGTAACAAACCATGGAAGGGCGCTTTGACCAAGGATCTGCTTCATGGACAAAGCCATTTTCCATGAAAGCCTGGCTTGAGCAGAGAAAGCAGGGAAATGTCTAGGGGACTTGTGGGTCTCAATATAGTTTGAATGAAGAGCTCCAAAGCAGCACTGTAAGATAAATATTTCCTCTCGAGTCGTTGCGCTGTTCGTCAGCAGCTATTGAATGGAAGATGTATGAGAAAAGGAAGTGAGTGGGTCACAATAAGAAATCATGTATTTGTACTCAAACATCTGTCAGGTTGACTATATGCATGGTACATGTAAAAAGACGACAGAAAACAATCCGTATTAAGCATGTAAACCCTTCAAAGGTAGAAGACTGAAACCAGAAGTGGGATTGAGTTTCTTTTCCATCTCTCCAACAAAAAAAGGATTTAAATAAAGTGGTTTCTCAGAAATGGGGAGAAACCCAAGCTCATAATTTCTAGAGTGTGTTTGAATATGTGGTGAGATGCCAGTAATCATGATGACTGATTGAATGATTGTCTTTTCGGGTCCTAAAGGGGGTACCTAAAGTGCATGCATACACAAAAACGTGCAAATACGTTTACAGACACGCACACACACTAACACAGGAGCCGAGGGATTTGGAGATGTTCTGTTTAAAAAGCGGGTTGCCTTTGCCAGTACAATAACAGTTCATAAGAAGTTTAGTGGAATCTCAATCTTCACTGAATCATAAGTGGGTCAAAGTGTGCTTGAGCTGCTTTCTCAAAATCTCTGCTAAATCCTCTGTGCTTTTCCTCACCGTAACTCATGGGAGACACGCAGACCCAAGACACGCCAACTGTGCACAATGCACGAGATGACCTCAAAAACTGAATTTCACCTAATAAATTTCTCAAATCTTCTCAAAAAGCTACATATATTACATCACAGTTGTCTAAAAAAGTTCAAACATGAACCACCAAAGTGAATTACAAACATTCAAATATTCTCCCCATCTGCAATTGGTTGGACAAAACAGACGCTGTCGCCCCAAAACTCACACTATTGGCTGAGAACAACGTCGGAATGCTCGAAACAAACAGAGGTTTGGTGTTTATGACGAGTGTGATTTAATCGTCATACATAATTTATTTTCAGAGTGTGAAAGTGAGACAGGAGTGAGAATATTGAGCACGCTCTGCAGTTCTTACAGTTCCCTTGTCTCTCTCTCCATGTGTGAGCGAAAGATGCGAACCGCCCTGAACAGAGCCAAGCGAGACTTTGGCTGGGCGAACTGTAACTGCAGAACAAGCCAAAGGAATCCAATGCTAACTTGAGGAGTTTTGTGGTTCACCCACCATTCCTCTTGACTCCTTTTTAGGGGAGAAAAAGAAACATTCAAGTAAGCGAATACAAGATTAATAGGGAGAAAGAACAAGAAAGAATAACTTGTCCAGTTCTCGTTAGTTTTTGCTAATGCAATGGATCTGGTTTCACTGCATTGGGTTTCCTCAAGGTTACACAGTTCATCAGCGACCTGGCTGATGCTTTTCCAAAAGGAAATGCTGTGTATGATAATGAAGTTTTTGATTTGTTAATCGACCACCTTGGAATGAACATGCACAACTTTTACTTGGATGTCTGTAAAATGTCTGTCGACAAACCACTGACTCAAGGTTACCTGTAAGTTGGTCATATGATCACAGTATTGCATGGAACAGTGATTGATAGAGGACTTTGAAACTGTTCCATGGGACAATTTCCATGCAAATTATGTCTAAGATCTATGATCCAACAACAATGCAAGATGTGTAGATTTGCTAAATGTAGTTCATTTAGCATTCAGAACCGCTTGATTTAAATCTGTGGCACGTCCTAGTCAAACAAACCATCTTACAGAATTCAAGACCAAACCATCTGATCAGGAAGCTTTTGCCGCCAAACTAAACATCGCAGCCAACAGAACAGTTTGTGAACTTGCTAACAAGCCAATCAAAGTCTGTTTGACAAACACTTTTGTAAGACCCGTTCAGTACTACTGATCTTCTCAGTGAAGACATCAATAAACATAAAACCAAAGATATCACAAATTACATCACTCGAACACAGACAAAACCCCCAAATAACAGCAGTGCAAGGCAGCAAGTTGGTGTAACTTGGCACTGGGGTCATCTGGAGCGGCATCTCAAACACAAACATGACATGGAGAGAGTACAGTGGGGACTTTACTTAAATAACAAGAAACATACAGAGTGATCCAACTGAAACAGCATGATCTCACGCAAACTTCAAGCATCTTCTTAACAGCTAATGTTCAGAGTTTTGACCGAAAGCAATGGTTGTTTTTATTTCAATGTTGTAGAAACTTGCAACAAGTACTGTACCACATAT
Organism: Hybognathus amarus; assembly: GCA_030378365.1. Lineage (NCBI taxonomy): Eukaryota > Metazoa > Chordata > Actinopteri > Cypriniformes > Leuciscidae > Hybognathus > Hybognathus amarus. Next base: position 461,273 of record JAQIUQ010000375.1, on the reverse strand, counting down.
GGGAGCAATGGATTAGTTGGGAAACTATAAAAGAGAAAATGCTAAATATTTCCTTTTTTTCATGGAAGAAAGAAAGTTAGACATATCTACATTTACATTTATTCATTTAGCTGACGCTTTTATCCAAAGTCACTTACAATTGCTACAGTATGTCAGAGGTTGCACACCTCTGGAGCAACTGTCTTAAGTGTCTTGCTCAGGGACACATTGGTGTCTCGAAGTGGATTCGAACCCGGGTGTCTCACACCAAAGGCATACGTCTTATCCACTGCGCCATCACCACCCCTGTCTAGATATAAGAGTGAAATGACAGGGTTCAAATATGGGAGGAAACCAACCAACTAAGGCCTCTAGTTCAAAAGTGTTTAAATAGAGGATACAAGTCCAGTCTCTCAGTATAATCCACAATATGGCTTTCATATTTTCAATCTGGTGCTATATCTCATTTCATTCCATAGCGGGGGAGATAAGAGATCAAACAGAAAACAGCACATTCTTTCTCAGAAGGATACTTACAGACAAAGCCAAGCACACCATAAACATACTATGCTCCCAATAATTTCAATACAGCATTTTATTGAGGCTATCATTCACATCACATGACTTCAGACAGACAAAAACATGGACAATGGACGATTCCCAAACCAATGGGAGGACAAGCACAAACACTGACTGATGGATGAATACAAATATGAAAGCAGGCATTGAGTGAAAATATAGATGGATGGAAGTGTAAAGAGATGTGTGCAACTGACAGACAGCGGTGAAAGGTGACAGAAAGACATGGACTGATATATTGAAGGACATGCTATGAGTTATTACAGCTGTTTATTGAGAGATCGCTCTCTTTCTTTCTTTTCTTGGCATCACTTCAGAGAGCTGAGCAAGAGGGGGAAACTGGATACCTCCTACTACTTTCTGGCCCTCTTGACCGGCGGCCGAGTAAAAGCCGCACATCCCTCCGGCTCATTACAGCTACAGAGCTGAAGCATTTGACACGTAACATGTCTTGCCTGTTCAAGACCGAGACTAGAAACACATATTCACTAGTGAGCATGAACAATAGCTATTTTTTCTTCCAAGCTGCAAATTTATTTCATGTGAAAAATCATAATATCACAAAAATATTCACAAATAAAGTTTCCATCCCAAAGTTACCACTGTGTGGATGGATGGATGGATGGATGGATGGATGGATGGATGGATAGATAGACCATTGTATTAAATTCACAGATTTATCATATGGGTTTAAAATGACTTGAAGGTGAATAAATGGTGACAGTGTATCACTTTTAGGTGAACAATCCCTTAAACTACTTCTGTTTATCACAGTTTTTTTGACAATCACATCTTCCAATATTCCGTCGAAATCATAAATCAACAGATTCACTGCAATCACTCCATTGCTCAACAATCACCAATGGATGTCCATTTGGACAGCTAATAACATTACACAGACACGTGTTATGAAACATACCAGATGCATTCTCTGCGTACTGAAATGTTTTTTATGACGCCCTTTCAAGTGGCTGGCAGAAACCCCAAAGTCACTGTGACCTGCATCTACTGCAACTTTACACCAAAGAACAAGCTGTCAATGGCCGCAATATGGCGGTATCGTATTAGCAAACATCTCTTGTACATATTTCCTTTGAGTAATGATTTCGATGGTCAGCATGACATCATCAGAGCGCTCCTCCAGATCTGTGAAGTACGCGGCACTCTCCAGATGTCCATTAAAAGGGATCTGCAGTATAATGGGATGCCTGTAAAACATCATATACATGTCAAGATCACTGAGCACACTAATTATTTCTTCATGCAAGGAAGCTTGGCTTCAACCTAGGAGCCGTGCCGGTATGAGCCGCCTGCCAGGACACTGTCATCAGGAAATGTCCAGAAAGGGTCAAAAAGTCTGAGATTCGAACACCGGCTGGTCTTGTTTCCCGTTTTTATCAGATGTAGACTTGTATTCTGGTAGTCAACCACAATTTATGTCAGGTATGGTGTAAAGGCCTGAGTTTTGGATGTAAATATTGGGGTTGGAAGGCTTTTGAAAGGTGTTGGTTTCTAAAATAACACCGCTTTGAGCTTTTCATCTCTGGTCTTGAATGTGACGGGGAGGGGTAGCAGCAGGTACTTTCGGCTGGGGTAAGGTGCAGATTTTTGGCAGGAGATCACAGGATGGCCAATTCAGCATAAAGAGGACTAATGACACCAGGAGGACTGGTGCGAAGGGACTAAAGAGATATGGTTTCCCCCTTTTCTCTCCATCTCTCCATAACTGCGAGTGCTTGTCTTTCATCTGGCCCTCACAGCTGGAGGTGATTAAGGCATCAAAATATGTACAGCGAAAAGTGATAGATTGGGGATCTCAGCGAGGAGAAGCAGAGACAGAGGGGTTAATGGCTGCAAGAGGAGTAATGGGCTCAAAATGGACTCTGGGTAATAATAACTTGATATGCTTTAAGAGAACTCGACAGTCAAATAAAATATAATGTTCGAACAATCGCATTTGAATAAACACTGATGTGTTGACAATCTCCGAGCAGTTTAGTCAAGAGATCAAATTAAAGACTTGAAAATGAAGATTCTGTCAGTAATTACTCTCCCTTAGGATGTTCCAAACCCAGAGGCGGTTATTTTTTTTGCATGGAACATTCGAGCTCGTTCTATACAATGGCAATTTACAATGAGCAAGTCCATTACGATCATAAAAATAGTCCATATGGGTGATGTGCTACATCTCCCAAAATTAAAAATAAATATATAAATGTAATATTCACCAGTCAAAACCCAAATATAGGATAAAGAACCAAACACTACATCTCTCATCTTGGGCTCAATGCTTCAGTACGCATATAGCAGACAGATCATTGTTTTTGATTAAAATCTTTTTACAGGCAGGTCATCCACTTGTACAAGATGTTTTTAAGAGCGGACTGTGTTTACCATTGACCCCTAAGGTCTACTGAATCTACAGAGTGAACAGGAAGCCAACCTAACAAAACTAAGACTCGTGCCACCTCTGACAAATTTTACCCATGAGAATTTAAAGCCCAAGCGTTTCCAGTGGTCATTTTAACAGGAACAATAAACATGCCAAAAGCACCTCTGGAAATGTAAGCCTGGTGACCCTTTGCACTGACCCCATCACGCCTTACAGAAGAAGCTCTATGCTGGAGTCCCAATCACTGTCAATTCAATGGCCTCACTGGTTATTTTTGAAATGCCATATACAGTAAGAGACATGGATCTTTTATGCATTCACACTCAAAAAAAAATAATAAAAAAAAAAAACATGTTATTTATCATACAGAAAAGGAAGTTGCAAAATCATATGAGAATATTCAGAAGGTGATTATTTTGGACAACTTGAAAACGGATGTGGACATTGATGTTATAATACGTGCATAAAATAAAATATAATAAATAATAAAAATAATAAAAACATAAAAAAGTGTTTTTATTTTTGACCACACTCATTTGGGCCAAGTTTCAAAACAAATAGCTGATTTATTTCTGGCATATTTGTGACTATTATTACCTTTGAAGCTGTAAACCAGCTCCGCTTTTCAGAAACTTGAATGAACCCAGATGAATTGCATTGAAAGTTTAGTGGGATGCTGAAGGGACGTCAGCAGAGACAGAATAATGCGAACCATGCCCGCTATGGGATCTAACAGTACTGATGTGGCTTATGGCACATCTCTGCTGGTCAATAACTCCCTCGCAGGACTGCATGCACAAACACAACACGCACACGGTAGCAAATTCCACCCGCAGCCCTGCCGCCTGGCACCAGTGTCGGATGGGTTGTTGAAAGGCCAGTTGCAGAGAACACCAGGGTTTTTCCGATGCATTGTGCCCTTTGCATGGTCTCCTTGAAAAAGTCAGAGCGCACGGCTTTTATACGGGTTAAATGTAGTATGGTCAGTGCTTTAAAGTATGAATGTGGTAAAAGTTTCTGTGGCCCACAAGAAAATACATGGAATGTAAGTGGACTTGACAGTATGTCCACATTATTTGACTGCTAGATATATTGCTGTCAGTTAAATGTCATTTTAGACGTGGTCAGTAGAAGTCAGTGGCCACATCACTCATACAGTAAATGTCCTCAAGGCAAAAGCTAATAGCCACTCTCCTGCACTCAGTCTTTTAATTCTGCATACTGTAGCTCAGCAGAGGGAGCCAGATCTGGTTGTCTACTTTCTACTGTCGTTCCAAAGTCTTCTGTGAGTGGCTAACAACAGCTTATTATTTGCATTTTCTTAGCCTGAAGATACTGGAATTGCATCTAATGGAAAAGAAGGTAGTTTTTACTATTCCCTTTTCCCTCTTCTCCTTAAACGCTGAGCAATTTAAACAAATGGAATTTTTGTAATGAGCAAATCCATTGGAAATGTCTTTTTTTGTTTTGACAATACAATTCAAAATTGCATATACCTATATAAATATACATATACACACTCACCTAAAGGATTATTAGGAACAAAATTGTGTTTGACCCCCTTTCACCTTCAGAACTGCCTTAATTCTACGTGGCATTGATTCAACAAGGTGATGAAACCATTCTTTAGAAATGTTGGTCCATATTGATTGAATAGCATCTTGCAGTTGATGGAGATTTGTGGGATGCACATCCAGGGCACGAAGCTCCCGTTCCACCACATCCCAAAGATGCTCTATTGGGTTGAGATCTGGTGACTGTGGGGGCCATTTTAGTACAGTGAACTCATTATCATGTTCAAGAAACCAATTTGAAATGATTCAAACTTTGTGACATGGTGCATTATCCTGCAGGAAGTAGCCATCAGAGGATGGGTACATGGTGGCCATAATGGTCAGAGAAACAATGCTTAGGAAGGCTGTGGCATTTAAACGATGCCCAATTGGCACTAAGGGGTCTTAAGTGTGCCAAGAAAACATCCCCCACACCATTACACCACCACCACCAGCCTGCACAGTGGTAACAAGGCATGATGGATCCATGTTCTCATTCTGTTTACGCCAAATTCTGACTCTACCATCTGAATGTCAGAAATCGAGACTCATCAGACCAGGCAACATTATTCCCAGTCTTCAACTGTCCAATTTTGGTGAGCTCTTGCAAATTGTAGCCTCTTTTTCCTATTTGTAGTGGAGATGAGTGGTACCCGGTGGGGTCTTCTGCTGTTGTAGCCCATACGCCTCAAGGTTGTGCGTGTTGTGGCTTCACAAATGCTTTGCTGAATACTTCGGTTGTAACGAGTGGTTATTTCAGTCAAAGTTGCTCTTATATCAGCTTGAATCAGTCAACCCATTCTCCTCTGACCTCTAGCATCAACAAGATGTTTTCGCCCTCACAGGACTGCCGCATATTGGATGTTTTTCCCTTTTCACACCATTCTTTGTAAACCTTGTAAATGGTTGTGCGTGAAAATCCCAGTAACTGAGCAGATTGTAAAATACTCAGACCAGCCCGTCTGGAACCAACATTCATGCCATGCTCAAAATTGCTCGAAGTTAACATTCAGTTTGGAGTTTAGGAGATTGTCTTGACTAGGACCATACCCCTAAATGCACTGGAACAACTGCCATGTGATTGGTTGATTAGATAATTGCATTACTTAGAAATTGAACAGGTGTTCCTAGTAATCCTTTAGGTTAGTGTATATACATATATAGACCAATATAATACATGCACGCACACACACAAACATTACATTCATATACAAAATCTAAAATCACTGTTTTATATTTTAATTTAGTTTATTCCTGATGGGAAAGCTGAATTTTCAGCATCAATTCTCCAGTCTTCCGTGTCTACACGATCCTTCAGAAATCATTCTAATATTCTGATTTGATGCCCAGTTAATGTCAATTATTATTGGTTATTATTAGAAACTATGTGTTTAACAAACAAACAAAGCATTTATTAAAATAGAAAACTTTTGGAACATTATAAATGTCTTGACTGTTACTTTTGACCAATTTAACATATCCTTTCTGAATAAAACTATTATTATTTAATATGACTTACAACAGGCATATGCTTTGAGTGTGTTTTTGAGTTTTAGCAATCATGATTGTGTTCCCCTCCTAAAGAAGGGTAGATGCTGTGCTGTTTCGCGGCCAGATGTCTTTGATTTGTTCATGGTTATTTCCAATTTGTAAATCAACGTTCAAAGTATATATTTATGAGAAAACAAACAAAATCAACAATGCCTACAAAAATTAGGCCCATGTCTCTGTGGTATATGGATCTTATATTTATTGAACAACTGCTATTATGAGTTTAAAGGAAACCATAAACATGCCAAGTAAAGTATGCATTTAAACATTTCAATCAAGAAAGATCTTCTGTAAAAGATCTGTTGTTTTGACTTTATAGCTGTCATCAAACACATAATCCATGGCATCACTATGGTGAGCATCACTTTTGCTCTTACTTTTGAACAAACCTATAACCATTAAACCATTTAATATAATTCATCCCACATTGTGAGATGAAAGTTGGCACTCAACTAAGATTTGGTACCTAGCAACCACCCAGAACTCCCAAGAAACTGAATCAACACAGTAAAAACCTCACAGAAAGTCTTATAATTGTGTTTGCAAGTTTTGGGCAAGCACAAATCACATTCTCTACAGACAATGTAAAAAATTTACTTTGAAATACCTGCGGATTTTACTTTTTGCCACTTTATTGCTATAAACAGTGAGAAGGGAGACATGAAACAAGGAGAACTAGATCAGAACAATTAGAAGACGACCTCAAACTCACAATGTGTCATTCCACATGCACAAACCTCTAAGCTCAAAATACAAGATCTAAATCCAAATCCACCACAAGATCTCATCCAAATGTCAGAATGATCTCAGCGTATTCCACTGTTTGTACATGACACTCTGAAACAGTGTCCAGCAAACTCCCAAAATGGAACACAGTAACAAACTCTTTCTCTCTCTCTTTCTCTGTGGCTGCAGGCACTTTATGGTCCAGATACAGATGACAATGGAAAGGTGCTTAACTGTTGCGCAGGGACCCAGGAGACACTTCACAAACATGCTCTTTAATTTCACTAGCCTTTAATCACAGTCTCTGCTGGAGAGCAAAGCTTGCCTCAAGCTCATCACAAGCTGGCACACTGAGTTCATATTTGCTGTATAGTATGGGAATGGAAACTTCTATTTACACAGCATTTGTTTAAAAGCCCATTTGGTTTATTTTTTGTCAACTGTGAAACCCAAAAGGAGACTGTAGTATGGACAAAAAACAGACATTTTTCTTCATCAGAGTCCAATGTTGTTTAAGACCTAACCTAACTGACAAAAACAGCTGAAACCTTAAAGGCGTGATGAACTGAGAAATCAAATTTTCCTTGAGCTTTTGACATCTAAGAGGTCATCATATTATAAGAATATCCTGTAAGTTTCAGAACTGAAAACGTCCTTGTTAGTAAAAAAAAAAGCTTTTATTGACACCAGCCTCCGCAAACGACTCGTTTTTTAAAGTGGGGAACTATGACGTCAAAGAGGATAAAACACCACCCTCGCAGAAGATGATCAACGCCTACTTCAACACGGCCGGTTTAGCCCCACCCACTGATTCGTGCATTACACGCATAGCTAAATAACATAGATGCCTACCTCGTGATGACAATCCGGATCGAGCTACCGAGCAATACAAAATATTGTGCAGTGGTTGTGGAAGAAGACAGTCGCTGCATAAGCTTCCTCTGGATTTCAATAGGACTGAATGGATAAACTTTATTTTTAATGACGTTCCAACTAATGAGGTAAAACATTGTCCGTCTGTTCACTTCATTTCACTGAGGATTGTTTTGTAAACAAGACTGGATTTGCAGACCGACTAAGATCTACACTGTGTAACTCTTTTAGTTTATTCTTAGCTAAAAACACTTAGTTCTTTTAAAAATATATGTGCTCATTAATGTATATTTACTTTGTTAAAGTAATAAAAATACATACGGGTAAGGGGTTCTAATGTCGGTCGCCATGTTGCCCCTCCATCTTGAAAGTACATTAGCCAAAGAGGGACATACCCGTTAATTCAAGCTTCGCCTTTCGCATTTACGTTTGAGTTAACACTCATGGACGAGGTCGAACTGGAAGCCATTTTAATCTTGGACTACATTGGCCACTGTAGGAGTTAAAACAAAATCAGAATTGAGAGGAACAGAAACTAATATTCACTGGATGGTCATATACCTTTTCACTGCTAGATGGAGGGAAAAATCACAAAGTGTAGCTTTAAAGAACGGTGCTGTGCCATCTATATTGGATCTGACAGGAATTGTGCAACACACGGACTTTGGGTTGAGCATGTATGGGAAAATCATTTCGGTTGCCATTTTACAACATTGGACGTTTTCAAAACAATTTCCCCCAAGTGCATTGAACGGGTGAGTTGAAACTCATTATAATATGCAAAACTGTTATCCACTCACAGCAGTGGGCGTTTACTTCCAAGTCTTCAGTGCGAGACGCCCATAAAAACCAAGCGTTTTTCAGCTAGGCTCAAAACTAGGGTAGAAAATAGCCTAGTCCTTATCCATTTTGATGTTTTTGAATGCAAAAAACAAGCGAACGTCATAAATTGACCTCAGACAACAGCATAATAAAATTTAAAAAGCCAGTTCATGAACCCTTTAAATGTATTCGTTTTACGAATCACACCTCAGTTAAAATTAAACTGAACATGCGAATAATTTCGAGCACTAAAATTTAACTGGAAATAAATACATGCATACATAAAAAGTAATTATATATAATTAAGTACCATATTCTTTAAACAAGCTTTAAAATCTCACATAGTGTCTGGTATTTCTTGTCCTTCATTATGAAAAGTTCTCATTACCAATTCTACAGTTCCTTTATCATTTTTTTCCCACATCTTTTTATCTAAAGAATAATATATATGTTGGATTACAGTGTAGGACGACCCCTAAACAGTTTAAGAGTTGAACCAGCAACATTCAATATAGAGGGGCGTTATTGTGTGTGGCGTGGCTGGACGCTATCGTTTTAAAATAACTGTTTAGGTCACACAGTTAATATCAGCTCTCTGGAGCCATCCCTATAAACACACATGGGCCCGTGCCACTGGCCGATAAACACGGCTTTCTGTGAGGCCCGCTGGGGCTGGTTACCGGCGTGTGCCAAACCGTGCTACGACGCTCTGGGCCGCAGCCCTCAGACGTCTGTTTTTAGAGCAGTGGGACGGTCCCGGCGGAGGTCATTCCTCCTCCGGTTCAAGCCGGGGTCGAGTGTAGAAAAACACACAGTTTAGCGAAGGAGACGGCACAGGCCAGAGAGTGTTTAGATCAATTTCGTCGGTTTCGCTGGCACTTGTTTGCGCAAGTAAACAGGCTATTCATTTAGCAGCCTACACACTGTCGCTAGAAGAATAATCACCTCTGTGAAAAATGACAGTGGACTTGCTTTTAAAAGCGAAACAGAAAAACAGAATCTGTTTGGGCCAAAAGGATTACAGTCGGTAGACATCCTGTAATAAAAAACATGTAACAGAGATTCCCAGTTTCTTAGCGCTTGGAAAGTATTAATGTTTGGCATATTATAAGGTGTGACACGAATCTGGGTGGTGAACGTTATGATAGATGAGGTGACTAATGCACATTTGTATGTACAAGCCGAGCACAGCTGCAAATGTGTTCGAAAGCTTAAAAAATGAAACCTCGCTTCTCCCAGATATAAAATAATTAAGCCGTCTGCATCAATGGACCCATTTATGTACTTTTGCATGTATGTATGGATTGTGAAAAATTTAACTTAAGCCTCATTTAGTATGATGTTTGTAATATGTAACAGTCACTCAAACTGTAATTCAGGTAAACATCTTTCAGTCTTTTACCTAAAAATATAGATATTATTAAAATAAGCTATACATCATGTATAGCATCGAGAGGAGAGAAATAAATAATTCTCTTGACAAATAAATCCACTAAACCGGATGTAGCCCATCAACAAGTGCAGTCTGATGCCTTCTCTCTTATTTAAGATCATGTTTTAATCATTCATCTTACCAAGTCTCACTGTATTGAGATATTAAGTGAAAAGAGTTTAAGGCCACTGCTATATGTTAAAGGGTCAGTTCACCCAAAAATGAAAATTAAGTCATTAATTACTCACCCCCATGCTGTACCAACCCCGCAAGACCTTCGTTCATCTTCAGAACACAAATAAAGATATTTTTGATTTAATCTGAGAGGTGGATCACTCCATAGATTGCCCAAGGGACTGGCACTTCACGGCCCATAAAATCATTAAAGAAAATGTTTAAATATTCCATGTGCCTACAGTGGCTCAATTATAAGTTTATCAAGCGACGAGATTCCATTACTTCCACATGGGCGCATGCGGAGAACTGAGATGACGACGTTCTTCTTTGACTACTTCTTGTTACCGGCTGCTCACCGCTTAGGAGTACTACCGCCACCTACCATATAAGATGATGATCCATATAAGGCGTTCCGGATTATAAGGCACACTGTCGTTTTTTGAGAATATTAAAGGCTTTTAAGTGCGCCTTATAGTGCGGAAAATACGGTAATTGAAAAGCATATGTACAGGGCAGATCTTCCTCTGCTTGTAAACAAAAAGATTTGCACTTCCAGCTATATCAGCACATCATCTTATATGGTAGGTGGCGGTGAAACTCCTAAGCGGTGAGCAGCCGGTAACAAGAAGTAGTCGAAGAAGAGCGTCGTCAGTCTCAGTTCTCGCACATGCGCCCATAAGGAAGTAATGGAATAGTCGAATAAAGTCGTTATTTATGTTTTTTTCACACAAAAAGTAGTCTCGTCGCTTGATAAACTTATAATTGAGCCACTGTAGGCACATGGAATATTTAAACATTTTCTTTAATGACTTTATGGGCCGTCAGAGTGCCAGTCCCTAGGCAATCTATGGAGGAGTGATCCAGCTCTCAGATTTAATCAAAAATATCTTCATTTGTGTTCCGAAGATGAACAAAGGTCTTACAGGGTTGGTACAGCATGGGGGTGAGTAATTAATGACTTAATTTTCATTTTTGGGTGAACTAACCCTTTAACTTCTGGATTTGTAAACAAAATGCTATTTTTTACACTCATGAAGAGCTCCAAAAGCTCCAAAGCTCAAAGTTTTTGTACATTACTCAATCTTCTGCTAAAAAAAAAACAGACTTGGTGGTCTTAGATGTTCTCTCAGTTCTGGCTCAGGTTCAGTTTTGGGCCAAGGCCAATCGCCAGCTGATGGTTATGCTGGGAGACGATCTGACCAACCAGCTAAATACCAGTCTGCAAGGCCTGGAGACCACCTAGACCACCTTAAACCAGAGCAAACAAACAATCTTATGTTTGGTTAAGCATGTGTCATATGATGTTGAGGTGCACTTGTTGGTTGAAGACGTCAACATTACATCAGTGGTGAGGAAAACTAAATGTTTAGAGGCGTGTTGAAATTAATAAACCAAATGTTCTGTTTTTCTCTTTCCTTTTTTTTTGCTTTCAGGCAGATAAAAACAGCCTCCTCAGTGTGAAAACAAAAAAGAAATGCAGTGTGTTTTCTTACCGAAACAACAGCTGGTGCCCAGATATACCTGCTATTTCCAGCCACTGCGCTCCAGATCTGAAATATTTAAACATCTTTTGCACAACCTTTCACTCTTCCTGCAAGCTTTACACTGATGTTTATATTGGGGTATATACTGTATATCTTACCTTAGATAAATAAAAAAGCAATGCAGGAGACTTTACACGGTGAAATCCCTGAAACCCGGAAATGGTTTTCTATGTTATGAGGATTTTTGTCATGGGGGATTTCACTCCTAGTATGAAGAAAGGTCTTTCTTATAAAGATAGTTAAAGCAAAAAATATTTGTTATTAATTAATAATAATTATAACTTCTTTTAAACTGGACGGCCTTTCATTGGAGGAACACTAAAGACAATTTTTTCACCCAAAAACATTGATCCAAAAAATATAAAAAATAACAATACACAGACATAATACACAGATAAAACAGAATATTTAAAAAAATAATAATATTTAAATTGTACATCAAACAAAAGCCCTATCTGATCATTCACTTTCACATTCACATTCACATTCAAGATGATCAGGGTTATTTTAGTTAGCTACAAATAAAAGCACATTGATTCTAAAATAATACTGTTGATTTTGACCATTTGAACCCTTTCAGCACTGCTTTCACACATTTTATTTTGTGCACAGAGCAAACTGGTGGAAAAGGCTGTTAGCTTTTGCATGCACTTCACCCTAAATCAACTAGAGAAGCCCATCAAACTCTCTACATCACTTAATTCACCCCCTGTTAATTTACAGCACAGTTATAGTTGAGACACTGAGATGATGCACATCTTGAGGCATTTTAGAATAATCATCTCTCCCATCCTGGTCCAGATCTACATAAAACATCCTTAAATCTCCAGCATCCTCCCATTCCATCCCGTTATCACTCCAGGGGGATTTTCTAAATATGAAAAAGTATCACTAACATATTTTTTACACTTTTTTTCTCTGTAGCACGGTCTTATGTTTTCTGTCTGTATATAGATGACACACATTAACGTGCATGCTTTTCTTCCATTGATACTGATGAGGATCCTAAGCATCGACCCACATCTGATGTATAGGCCTACTTATACTCAAATAAACAGATCTGATTCTGATTCATGATTCTTGTGGATATAGAATTTGTACATACAAACTGCCTGCTAGTCTTTCAAAAACGAAGCCAAATGCACTTAACCCGAGGGTCAGCCATGAGTACACGATGGCAATAAATACTTTTGAGTAACTGTAAAAGGATATGACCGTTATTATGGGTCTGTGTCTGCAATATCCAGGAGATTAAGATTATTTATTTAGCTGCAAAAACAATTACAAGAAAAATTTCATTTTCATTGTTTTGAGTCAAGTTCACAAAGAAAATGAATGAATTAATGACTGAATGAATATACTATTATACTTTCTGTCAGCTTTAATAAAAGTAGTTTGTTTCATTTACATAAGCACTATTTAAACACTTTTGCCATTTCTTTAAATTTCTGTAAAAAAAATGTTCAAGTTAAGCTTAAATATCCAATTTCTTGATGAGAAAAATTAGGAAACTTTTGACACTTACAAGCTCAGGATTCATGTTAAAAAACATAAGCTTACGTTTTCTGATGTGTGTTTTCGAGGAACGTCACACGCTGTACGCTTTAACACTGCTTCCTCTGAGGTTCAGAGCTGCCCAAGTGAGAGATGTACCAAACCTTCAGCATACGTTTATTTAATAAGAAGTCTGTGCTCTCTGCATCATTTATTAGGTTGCCTAATGATATATACAATGGGCGATAACAAATTCCCTATGATAAACAAACTGAGGCACACCAGGGCGTCCACACAGTCAAACCTAATTTATCACAGATCCAATGATATAACATTTATCTGATCGCACATGTCCAGAGAATGTGTCGGACACAAGTGGGGATTGTGATATCACTCCAAGATAGAGAGATATACGTCACTAAAAATGTTCTGGTTACACGTGCAGATGGAAGAATGGGGACAATCTGTGAGTTATCAGGTTGGCTCATGCATATCAAGGTGACCGCGTTCGCTTAAAGGGCGAGTTTACTGTTCTTTTTCTTTGCATGATTGTGTTTATGGGGTGCAATATAACATGTATCCGTGGTTTTTCTTTTTTTAAAAGTCTAATTTTTCATAAATTTCACATTTATTGTCAGCCGCGCTCTCCTCTGTCCCATGAACGAGCGGTTGACTTCCTGAGTCTATGAAAACACTCCCTCAGAACCACGTAGCGGGCTCAGATTGGTTTGTTTGGGCCGGTGTGTTGTGATTGGCTAAACTGTCGCTCACGTTGTCCGGAAGATTAACGCCCATGACCTTTACAGGCGAAACGGGCGGGCATGCCAAATGTGGATAACATAGACGGTGGATACACGTAAATAATGATGTCGAGACTGCAGTATCAGTGAGGCAGAATCAGACAGAGAAAGCCGTGACGAAGAGAGTCAAACAGAACCTCACCACACACGGCTCTTAATAAAGGTTTCTTAATGATAATTTGCTTCATTTTTTAACTTTATACACGTTTGTTTTACACAATAGCATCTGACTGGCAACGATAGCAACTGACTGGGACAAACAGCGTTTGCAGGTTTACGTTCTTGATCAAATCGAAAATAAAGTCATAAAGCATATATATATATATGAAAAATACATTTACAACATTAGTACTTATACAAAATTCAGGTCCATAATGTTTGTACGCGTTTGCCGTAGACACAAAATAGCCTAACTAGTAGCCCATAAAGCCTACAAAGCCCGCGCTGGCATTTAAAAAAAAAAAACACAACGCTACGTCGGGAATTATACATGCAAATACATTTAAAATGATGAAGTCTTAGCCTACTTACAGATTGTGTCCAACAACTGCTGACTTTTAACTGCTGGTTTTAAAGTTGGATCTGCTTCATGATTTAGAAACAGTTTCTTGTTTACGTTAATCCAGTGTTGAACTCGCGGAGATTCTGGAAGCTGTCTCTCGTAAATGCGCAGCACAGAGAGCTAGATTACCATTGTCACTTTCAGGAATATAATCAAACACAAATTGTATCCATTGTTGTCGAAGTATAGTGTCCGTGGGAAGCCCGAAACACAGAAGACCTGACAGCTGCGTGAACACAACTCACTCGACGCATGCCCTTTCCTGCATATTCCAGAGGGAGTGGTTGATGCAAATGTGTGGGTTAGTGACGTACCATAACCCAGCTGTAGTCCAAAACGAGTTGTTTTTGCAGGCAATTTTACTTCCTGATTTTTAAAAGACGATATTATCTGCTTACACTAAACTTTCAGTGCTGCAACTTTGCAGATACTGTTCATGCACCAACAGCAACATTACACACTATTTAAAATGAAAAAAGTGAAATCGCAGTAAACCCGCCCTTTAAGTAGTTTTTGCTATTTGCTAAGTACTAATATATTATAATTTTCAACCATAATTGATAGAATATCATAACTATTATCACATAACCCTAACCTACACAAACCACAATCTCATCTAATACTTTTAAAAAGACATAAATATTGTGTGACAGTGTTTTTGACCATATTTTACTTTTTAACAGATAAGGCATGTCAGGGAACTGAATAATGAACCCATTTAATGCTAAGGCTAAGTGCTCACAGTTATGTTTTATATTCCCTCCCCGTGGCTGATTGTCACACACGCATAAGCAGGGTATATTCCCTCTAATCTGATCAGTCAGTGGGTGTGACTGCCATGTGAGGTCTGGGATCAAAGGTCAACTAAACGGCCACCTGCACCCCTTTGACCTTTCACCTCAACACTATCCATTCTGTCTTTTATGTGACCCAAGCATGTACCACATGTGGGCGCCTATAACCTACATTGTCTAAATCAGTTTATACAAATTAAGGTAACACACACACAGTAATATTGTGAGATATTATTACAATTTAAACCACACGTTTTCTACTAAAATTATATATATATATATTACATATATTTATATATATATATATATATATATATATATATATATATATATATATATATATATATATATATATATATATACCGTATATATATATATATATATATATATATATATATATATATATATATATATATATATACCGTATATATATATATATATATATGTATATATATATATATATATATATATATATATATATATATATATATATATATACGTATATATATATATATATATACCGTATATATATATATATATATATATATATATATATATATATATATATATATATATATATATATATATATATATATATATCATTTAAAAATTATCATTTAAAATATAAAATATATTTGATTTGGAAAAAGTTATAATAGGACTCAGCTTATGGATTTGTACTGGGCTACACTACCCATTTTATGATTTTTTTCCAAATCAAATGTTCTTCCATGAAATACAGCAGGCAAAACCATGGTAATATAATGATTTATTTGATCAAACTTTCAATTTTTGAAAACTGAAATGCTATTTTCACAACCTTGTTATTTCCATCTGCCTCTGTAATTAGGTGTATGTAATATCTAATGCCTCAAAATAAAGCAAATGATCTTCATTATTAAAGGAGAGACCCGCAATGGAAAGTATTCAGCGAGCAAAAATACAATTTTTCAGCCTTAATATGAAACAGTGCTGTTTAAAGCCTAATCCTATGGTGGAACCATCAGAACGAATTCAGAATCCTTGAGGATTGTCTGAACCACACAACCCCATCCCAGGCTGGGATGAGATTCAACTGTTGCTGTGCCATTTTTCTGAAGTGGCTTTTTTTTTCAGTCTAAAAGCATTTCTTTTTCAATGAGCCTTGTGTTTCTCATAAATCAAAGTCTCTGTCACAGCCTGCTCTATTGTTATGAGTGATTTGTCGCTCAAATGACTTCAGGCAAGTGACAGTTTTGAGTTAAGACATCTGGGCCTTTTAATGTCAGGGCATATATTGTTATCTCCAGGAAAATATTAAAAGCAGCAGATTAGGCATATGAAAGAGATGACCATAAAAGTCAAGTCAGGACGCGTGTGTTTGATTTTCAATGTTGACAGTGTGCACGCAGTGACCCATGGCAGGCTGAGCAATTTGTCTTTACGACCATATCTGTCACAAAACACTCAAGCACTACATGTACAAGGAAAATAAACATGCTCAACACACCTGCATGTACACACAACCTCAATAACCAATTGAATTAATTGACTCTTTCCCCACCAACATTTTTTGTTGCCAGTCACCACCAGCATTTTTTATTACTTTCACAACATATTCACCAAAATATAAGCCCCCAAAATATTTTGATGTATGAATATTTATTCTAACTTCATGCATTCTTTTTAATCAACACTTGAATGTGGGTAGGCTTAATAAAAAAAGCAACATTTTGAACAAAAAGCTGAGAATCACATTTTTGTCAGACTACAACATGTGCCAAAGCAATGCTTCAATTACTTATTTCTGCTTCTTTTTCACTTGTGTTTTGCCCCTAAGATTGTCTACTCTTTCAGATGCAACAAAATTACATATCAAGCGACGAGAATACTTTTTGTGCGCAATTAACTTAAGGTTGAGCCGGGTTTAAATTAATCTTTGTGCTAATTAATGTCGAGCCCGTTCTCATCCTTTAGCGTCACATAGAACGCTATATGCAAAAACGGCGCTATACTACGCACATGGCACCCATTATCGTTAATATAACACGCAAACCTAAGGGGTAATAAATCCAATAAATCCTTTAGCGTAATAATACCCCAAACCTAAACCTAACCATCACAGCGCGTTATATTAACGATACCCATGTGCGTAGTATAGCGCCGTTTTTGCATATAGCGTTCTATATGACGATAAAGGATGAGAATGCGTTGTAATATCATATGTAACGTTTTCTTGTACCATAGTAGGAGACTGCATGTCCTCCCATAAAACACGGAGCGTTCCCCTGAACGTTCCCGAATGGTCCCATGAGGTTGTTTTTTGGGAACCAAACAAGAACGTTATAGGAACGTTCCATGTAGGTTATTTTTAGGTTTCATCTTTATAACTGAGAATGTTTCCGGGAACGTTCCCTTAAGCTTAAGGGAAAGTTCTAGGAACGTTCTGGGAACCAAAAACTGAACGTTCCCAGAACCTAAATTTGTTTGCTGGGCTTATCCTTACCCTTAAAGGGATACTCCACTTTTTTTGGAAATAGGCTCATTTTACAACTCCCCCAGAGTTAAACAGTTGAGTTTTAACGTTTTCAAATCCATTCAGCTGATTTTCTGATATTTAGAAGAATATCAGAAAAAAAAGACAGTTTCTGGTCTCATTGACTTCCATAGTAGGAAAAAAAATATACTATGGAAGTCAATGAGAGCAGAAACTGTTTGGTTACCGATATTCTTCTAAATATATATAAAAAAAAAAAAAAAACGGCTGAATACATTCGAAAACGGTAAAACCCAACTGTTTAACTCTGGGGGAGTTGTAAAATTTGCTTATTTCCAAAAAAGTGGAATATCCCTTTAAGGATTGTTCACTGAAAGGTTCTTTGGGAAACAAAATGTGGTCCTCCTATGACGTAACTGAACACCCTTTAGAACCTTTATTTTTTAAGTGTATGGAAAAGCTGAAGTTAAATCTCTACCGGTTGACACACACACACACACACACATTTTCATACCACTCAATCCAGCATACACACATGTTCAAAAGCTCGCTGACAGCCGGCTCGCAGCTCTCCAGGGACTTGACCTGTAACTTGACTCAGTGGCCTATTCCACTTCTGTTTAATTGAGTCGAGATCCAATAATGACAACATGTCCATGAGGTTTATGCTGACTAAGACCACAATAAATACCTTGTGTTTGCTTCAAAGAAGCTTTATATGAAAGTATAATGCTGAATCACAAGAAATCCTTGTCATAGGACATCATAAAGACAACAGGAAATATAATTTAACTTGCATAATGAGATGTATTTCCAAATGAAACAAAATAATCAGTAAAGTTATAAAGACTTATTTACTGGGATTTGTTTGGAATTGGATTTATAGGCTACGACATTGTTGGTGGAAAATGGTTATTGGTTAATAATATTTCGCCTCTCCCCAAAAAAAATGGCTTCAGAGAAAGTTATTACACTTGAATGAAAGATTTTTTTTTTTAATTTCATTTACATTATTCACAATTTTATTTGCATTTATTTGCACAGCATACTATAACTAGACATAAAAAAAGAAGAAAAAAAGACAAGAGTACTGTTTCTGTTGATGTGCTCCATATATACCTCAACCGCCTCATTATCATTCCTCATATTCCTATTCCTTTCTCCGTTCTACTTATTTAAATCTTATTTCTAACCACATGAATATGTAGATATTACAATGAGAAAAACAATGATTTTGCTAAAATGGATTTCAGGTGAAAATACTTTTATTTAAAAAGAATTTTAAAATAATAATTTATTTGCTTTATTTTTCCAACGTTGAGGGGTCAGTAAGTTCAGCTAAGACCACATTCCTACAAGATCATCCTTTTTGCTTCCTCTTTCCCTTTCATCCTGACATCCATCCATCTGTTCTCAGGTTACGCAATACTGTGAATTGCATTTTAAGACTTCAAGCACAAGCATGAATGTGCATAACAGAGAACGTGGTCTCAAGACAGGAAGATTTATGCCGTCTGTAATACACCTCTATATGGACATCCACGTGAGGCCACATATGGTCTTCATATCAGTAGCGGTAAACAAGCTAGATTTCTAAAGCACCTGTAACATGAAAGGCGTCCGCATTCGCGTGTGTTTTGCTCTGGCTTTGTAGGGGCAGCTTTTCAAGCCTCTTTCCAAAGCAGGCCTCTCGGTATAAAACTGTCAATATGCTTCCTCATCCCGGATGTAGCCTTGCTATAGTGCAATATTCAAAGGTTTACTGACCCAAACCATCAACAAGCAGAGACAGATGAGAAAAAAAGGATGAAGGCATTGTTTTCTTTAAATACTTTTTATAACATATATAATTTAATTTACTGTTTTAAACAAGGTACAAGCATAAGTTTATTTTTGGTAGATCAGTAAAATTTCAACAAACAGAAGACAAACTCTAAAATATGAAGCAATAAAGGAAGAAAGGGTCCAACTTCCACTTGGCATTGCAGACATTATAGTACTTATGGGAAGATTTGAGAGTGTTGGACTGAAATCTACAGAAGCTTTGCTACACTTTAGGGAAATTATGTTTTTTCTATTTTTCCGGCTTACTGGGGAAATCTGCTGATGGGGCAGAGAAAAGCCACTAGTTACAGGCACTAAACCACATTAAAACCAAGTTTGTGACCCTAAATTACATGGAGCCAATATTAGGTTGAGGTTCACTTTAATAATTTAGCAGAAATTGCAAATCTACAGCATTGCATTTTCCAAAAAGGATAGTAAGAACCATTTATGAAGACTACTGTACACATTACGCTGCATTTAATTGCAACTTTAGCAGCGATAATCATCATAGGTCACTAACCACTACCTATCAAAACATGGCAGATCAGTGAACCTGGGAGGTCCAGGTCTGTGTTTAATAAAACATGAAGCATAATTATTTTTTTTTCCTAAAATAACATGTTGCGGATAACAAAAGCATAACCAATAGCTCGCTTCTTAAATTAAATGTATGATTCTGTTCCAAACCTTTTGAGACATGCATGTGCATAGAGAAAATAAACATTAAAATACATAACACAAAGTGGGTAAAACTACATTTTCAACTAGATTGAACTAATTTGAATTGAAATGTTTTAGAACTGAATATAAAGTGTTATTTTTTTTTTTTATGTCAATACTTCTCTTAACTGATCTCACCACAGTGCATTCTGGGACTTTTTTCTCAGCAAAAACATGCTATTTTGTTTTAGATATGTCAAAAGAAGGTTGATTGCTTCTGATGATGCCTTAAAGGGATTGTTCACCCAAATATGAAAAGTTGCTGTTAATTTACCCACTCTCAGTCTAGTAGAGCAGTAAAGAAGATGTTTAGACAAAAAATGTGGTCCTTGTTGATTCATATAATGCAATTCAATGGCAACAGCCACTTTGACAGTCAAAAAAACATATACAGGCAAAACTAAATGAATTCATAAGATTTCAATGCGTCGTCAGGAGCCACAGGTATTCATTTAGTTTTGCATGTCTATGTTTTTTTGACTATCAAAGTAGAGCCAGACCAATATATCGGCAGGCCGATATTATCGGCCGATATAAGGTATTTTCAAAACTATCGGTATCGGCAGTTATAATTGCCGATAAATGATTATTTCAAAAATAAAATAAAAACGGACGAAACACGCTTGAACCATGTCATGAGTGTTGGAGTTGTATAGTTTGTCCACCGGAGGGCACTCTACACCGTCCCTGTTGGCAACACTCGTTGAGTTGGTCACGATACATACATTGCTTGAATAACAATTAAAAGAACATCCCCATCAGCAAATCATCTCTCCTTGGCCTGTTATATTGAAAACGTACGTTTTATAATTTGCAGTATGACGTTATCCATTGCTAAATTAGGGCTCATCATAGACTAGCTAACCACAAAGCTAGCTAATGCCACTATCATCAGTCTGTTCTGTTGTGACAATAAAAGAAACAAGTTTCTTTTTAAAATGCATTATCATATTATTTTAGGTAAAACTCATAAATAACTACAAATAACTAAAATCTGTTATTGTTTTGTTGCACGATTCTGAGAAAAAATATCGGCCGATATATCGGAATATCGGATTTTAAACCCAACAAATATTTGTATCGGTATCGGCCTTCAAAATCCTTTATCGGTCGGGCTCTATATCAAAGTGATGGTAGCCGTTGACTTGCATTAAATGAATCACCAAGGACTACAGTTGCAGAGAAAAAAAAACTTCTTTACTGTATTACTGTAGAAATAAAAGACATACATCTTGGAAGGCCCAAGGGTGAGTAAAATAACAGCACAATTTCATTTCTGGATGAACTATGCCTTTAAATGATGTCAAAAGCCCTATTCGCACGAGATAAGATATTACCGAGATAAGTATTACCGGTGACCTCTAGTCATTTGTAATAATTGCGAAGGATGTCTGCGATTTTAATCCCGCGTGAATCGGCCATGTCTGTAATTTGTAAAGTAAAATTTCCCTCGCAAATGACCTACCACATTTCGCCGAATACCGTGATATTAATCAGCATCTCTGTGATTTGGCGGGGTCATATATAATTTTTTTAAGGTTTTTGTTTCTGGTGTGCTTTTTTTTCCATCTTTCTGCGAACAATGGAGTGTTTTGATAGTATTTTAGGCGTGGCTCATGTCGCTATACACCATCCAACTACACAATTTGCAGAAAGAGAAAGCTGTAAACCATCAGAAGAGCAAAAAGAATGATTAGATGGAGATGAATGACGTATAGCAGCATGCGCAATGATAAATCATACTGCTGAGACTTATAATTACAAGATATTTCTAAGCAATAGACTATTGACATCATATCCAGGAGATAAGTAAATTCGAGTAAAATCACAAGGGGAAGGGGTCGCCACACGAGGACCCCAGATAATACTAATCCAGTGTGAATTGGGCTTAAGTTGGCAGCTCACTATAGGGCTGAATGTGGAACAGCATATACTCTTACTACCACTGCCATATAAAGATAATGTCGTATAAAAGATTTAGAGACAAAAAGCATCAATATATGCTATTCCAAATTCAGTTATTTGGAACGACACTGGAGGGGGTCAGAGGTTAGGAAGGAAATGTCAAAACCCCTGCTATTTCAACGCATTCTCATCCCAAGGCGCCAAATATGACACTTTTGCAAAAGCGTAAATATCCAACGCACATGGCACCTTTTAGCGCCAAATGAGACGGTTAAGTTTAGGTATGGGGTAGGGTTAGGGTTTAGACCACTAGGAGGCGCCTTCTGCCCGATTTATTTTTACGTCTCATTTGGCGCTAAAGGGTGCCATGTGTGTTGGATATTTACGCTTTTGCAAAAGCGTTGTATATGGCGCTTTGGGATGAGAACGGGCTGGCTATTTAACTTAAAATGCTCTCTGGAAGCATATTCCAAAAAAGTTTTTTTCTTTTTAAATTCCTTCTTTCAACAAGATGCAAAGTGTGTTAGACTGTTCAATTATTCTGCATCTAAAAGAAAATAATTGTAAAAAGTTCCTAAAACACAAAGTGGAATTAAGGTCCTTATCCATCTGAACAGCAGTATTGGGGCTAATGAGGGGATTTGAACATGCATGCTGTAAAACAGGGAGCGCTCAGGACAGGGGTAGTGTTAAAGAGAAAAGCTGAACTTGTTAAAAAAATGTACTTTTGAGTGAAAAAGAGAGAGAGAGAAAGGGGGAGGGGAAGAGATGAAGAAAACGAAAGGAGAGGCGGTATTTATAATGGATCATGGGATCTAGCGGCCTTTGCCTCACCAGTACAACCTAAGCTCATTTGATGGGTTAAAGATTCAGGTCTCACATGATAGCCAATGTTCTTTAGGTGGAAAAAATCATCCAATGGAGTGGAGAAGGGAAACAGGCTCCAATCAATGACTAACCAAGAGGATTACGTCTCATTTCTCTGTAGCCTACATGGCGAAGGCCAACAGGCAGTCCGACACCACCAGATAAAGGCTATGAGGAGCTAAAGAGTTGAGGCTCAACTTTTATAATGCATTAAGACAGAATGGAGGGCCACAGCTGTCATCTCAGCGGTCTGGTTGCATTAAAGATGGGTTGAGCTGACATAAGTCCAAACTTTTGAGCCTTCACTGCTAATCTAACTTCAAAACCGCACACACTATTTAAAATCCAACCTGGCTTCTTCATAAGCTTTTAGGTTTTATTTTTCATAATAGCATAAAGACATAGTTACATTTGAAAAATAAATTCAGCACTTGACGATCTGCAATTGCAATAAGCTTTGTATCCTGTGCCTGCGAGAGCTAGCTCTTTGTTTTTGAAGACATAAAGGTCTAATTAGAGCCAGTAGAAGTGTGAAAGTACTGTTTGAATGCATCTGCTGTACTTTTAACAGTGTGTGTAACACATATTCAAAGCGGAATAACAATATCAATACTTTTTACAGCTCAAATACGAGTTGCCTTATTTTTAAACACGAATATACAATTCATTCTCAAGATGGTTTTCCAACATGATGCAAACATGAAAAGATTTTCTGGGTGGTGTGGATGGAATGTTTCTTACATTTTTTTATCCTCATCAATCATGAACACAGCTGACACCACACTTTTGTCCATTCAGGGATGCATCCAAAAAGAGGTCTATCCA
The DNA here is from genome assembly GCA_030378365.1 of Hybognathus amarus. Lineage (NCBI taxonomy): Eukaryota > Metazoa > Chordata > Actinopteri > Cypriniformes > Leuciscidae > Hybognathus > Hybognathus amarus. Next base: position 437,375 of record JAQIUQ010000375.1, on the reverse strand, counting down.
AGGAACGCAACATAATGTGAATAGAAACCGCTATGGTAGGAAAACCACTTTAGTTCTGTTCCTTCGCCTTTTCTTGACAAAGTCACGGAAAAAAGCACTTGTCCTGATTTATTTCTGCTTACAGAGACTATTTCTGACAGCCTATATCTCATGTTTAACAACACATTTAAGGAGGCAGGACATATGCAACTGTGCAAGCGGTCCTCAAACAAATCTTTTGTATGCAATGGCCAAAAAAAAATTCCTTGGACTGCACAATATCCACAAGTGCAGAGTTAACCACGTTTCCCATAGAAAACAGTACAGTTTATCCACTCTTCTTGATCCATGTTCAAAGTTCTCTGGTTTGACATGATATAACTTTTTTAACACTAACATAATACTATTTTCTTGTCATTTGAAACTGACTATACCAGATATTCAGAGAGAAACATTAGTTAGCATTAACAAGATTATGTAAGACTAGACTCCATTTACATACAATACACTGTACTCAAATCTGTTGTGCATTGTACATTTAACCCTAAAACCATATTCTGGACAAATGTGGGCAAAATAGTTTTAATTTTTTTTTTAAATACTTCCCTTGATCTGAGCACTACTTTTCCTAAGTTTACCTCCTGAACACACACAATTTTTTTGACTCAATTCTACAATGTTTAGTGGGTGAAAAAAAACCTCCTTAATCTTGTATTTGGGTCAAAAATGGGCATCCATAGAAGTGAATGGGAAAAATTGTAATTTAGAGCATTCTAAAATAAGCCAAAATAAGACACCAGGTGACAGCAAAGTCACTTCATCTTTAGGTTTTAGCTCTAAGAACTATTGGAATTATATTTTAATGTAGTTAAAAAAACAACAACATAAAAATAAGTATAATTTACATAGAAAATATGGTGCTTTTTGAAGTAAATAAATTCAAAAATACATCCAAAATAAAAAAAAAACACCATAAATGGATGGAAAAAACTTTTTCAAAAACGATACAACAAAGTGATATAACATTTATAATAAATAAAAATTAGGATCACACCTGAGTCTTCTGTGTCTTCCACATTTGTCCACAATTACAGGATTAAGGGCAATAAAGTGAATACGGTTTGAGGGCTACCTTTAAAAATAATAATATAAAAAATATGCATCCTATTGAAAAATGTTCGTTTCACATTTTTAATCCTAAAAAAAATGTTGAACAAAAGGCAAATTCAAGTCTGCCACAATATCTATGAATTATCTTCATTGCGGTTCTTTGACCATAATCTACATTTGTGATTATTTAAAAAACAGACATTCTTAGACATTTTTAATTATATTTTTGCTACATTGAGAAAGAAAATCTAAAATATATACAGAATTTGTCAGTTAAAACTACCCTGTGACAAAAATCTTCTCACCTGTAAACATTTATATAATCATCATTCCTTCATGGCTTTTGCAATCTGTCTTGTGCAATCTTGATATGCTTTTTTCTTGTTTGCTAAAGCAATGCGGTGTTGTTCAAGATCAAACTCCTTATTAAACGGGCTTTTGAGAAGCAGATGAAATCTCAAATTGGCAAAGAGCACTGGGTACAGCGGTCAGTGAAAACCAACAAGAGATTTGGCAAGGGTGTATCGGTGACAAAGGAAAAGAGTTGCAGGTACACTAATAAAAGCCTTTGTAGATATATTATGACAAGTGAGATATATCTACTGGGAAACAAACCTAATACATATGATGCAAAACATGTCATAACATCTCAGGAATATGAACCACAATTTATGGAAACTCTTAAACCTGAAACATGACTGCCTATAACCTGAATGTGGTACAAATTAGATATTAAGGAGCCCTTACAAATGATAAATGACTATTCATTTTATCAGCTCCTACACGTTTCTAAATCTGTATGTACTCAAGCTATTGAAAGTGCATGAGGTAATCTTTACAAACAAAACCACATTAAATCCAGCGTAACCTTTCCTGAACTATCAAGCCATGTATATTCTCTAAACAACTTCCCCTCCGAAGACAACACGACCTCTAGCAACCTTTCTAACAGGAATGTGAATAATGTTCACTTAACTGTAATCAGTGACGTGCAGAATGAAGATGTATGCTACATTTTGTATTAAGGCCTATGCAAGCATATGCCTTTCATAAAGACTTGGGACAACTCCATGAACACGGTGATCCAAGATTGGGTTCACTCTGGGTTCAGGGAGTCTTGCATTGTAAATAATCCACAAGTAAAATAAGGTCAACGTGAATGGAAATATGGTCCCAGTGTCTTGAGACACTGTTTGTCTGTACTCCCAAAGATCCTGTAGGTGAAATGGGAGGTAACTGAAGCTTGGTGGAGTAAAAGGGACAGTTTCATGAACTCTGAATAAAAGATTCAGCTTTCAAGTAACTAAATAGCAAAGTTTCATCTGCGGTACACATGCATCCACGACAAGTAGTAACAAACCTGAATGTTCTTTTAGTACATTAAAGAATTCTCAAAAGTTTCTGGAGCAGCAAATTAGAATCATTTCTGAAGGATCATCTGACACTGAAGACGTGATGATACTGAAAATTCAACTTTGCCATCACAGGAATAAATTCCTTTAAAAATGTGTTCAAATTCAATCAATTAACCTATTTTAAGTTGTAATAATAATACTTAACAATATTACTGTGTTTGCTGTATTTTAGATTCAAACTAGATAAAAAAACTAACAAAAGAGAGAAAAACTTTTAAGTTGTCTTCAGAAAACCTATCCAGAAAGTTTAAAGACGTTTTAAAGCTTTGGTTTTCAAAGGTTTTCAGTTTGAAATAGTTTGAAGTGGAGTTTGCAAGTTTGACGGACAGACGGAATGGCAGACAGACAGAGAAATATATTTCAGTTTTTAGGAAAACCGCAAGTTCGGATCAGTTAGAAAAAATGCCAAGAGCCAAGTTTGGAGGTTGTAGAATTAAAGGGTTCAGTTCACCCAAAAATGAAAATTCTGTCAGTATTTACTCACCCTCATGTTGTTCAACCCCGTAAGACCTTCGCTCATCTTCTAAACACAAATTAAGATATTTTTTTATTTAATCTGAGAGCTGGATCACTCCTCCACACTAGTCCATAGGCTTCTTGAGGAATTGAAACGGCCTCTAAAAGTTATTAAAGACATCGTCAAAATAGTCCAAGTGACTTCAGTGGCTAAATCTTAACTTTATCAAGCGACTAGAACACTTTTTGTGTGCAAAAACAAACAAAAATAACGACTTTATTTCAACTATTCACTTCCTTCTCTATGGGCCTAGTCAGTTAACGTAGTGTGATAGCGCAGAGCTGCGATCACACGTAGGCTCACTATTGGCCGACTCTGGTCATGTGTGTGATGCGTGTACGTACCAATAACAGAAGCTTACGTTATTAAACTAGTAACCTGACTCGAGGCAGAGAGAGAAGTAAATGAATAGTTGAAATAAAGTCTTTATTTTTGTTGTTGTTTTTGCGCACAAAAAGTTTTTTAATCGTTTGATAAAGTTAAGATTGAGCCACTGTAGTCACTTGGACTATTTAACTTTTCGAGGCCAGCAAGTTTCAATTCCTCAAGAAGCCTATGGAGGAGTGATCCAGCTCTTAGATTTCATCAAAAATATCGTAATTTGTGTTCAGAAGATGAACGAAGGTCTTACGGGGTTGGAACAACATGAGGTGAGTAAATACTGACAGAATTTTCATTTTTGGTGAACTAACCCTTTAAAGATCTAGGAGGAGTCAGAAATGTTTGACTCAGATGAAGAATAACTAAGTTTAACTAACTTTCTCAAGCCAACTTAATAAATACAACCTTGGTGACGCATAATAGACTTAATAGAACATAAGAGATGAAAATATATATATAAAAAAATCTTACCAACCCGAAACTTTTGAAAGATAGTGTGTATATTTGTGTTCTACAGAAGAATGTCCAACAGGTTTGGAATGACATGAGGCTGAGGGAAACAGTAGAAAAAAAAAGTAATTTCAGAAGTTAAATTTAAGAATGGTCAATCCAAAGTGTGATCATGCGTGAAACCACAGTCATAAAACTTTGGTGGCGATGCCGAAAATTACACCATAGTTCTCCTATACTGTAAAGACCGAATTAGGTTATAATTACAGCTGACTGACCAGTCTTTGAACTTCAGTATCCTTGATGGCCGTGTACAGGAAGAGAGCTCCAGATGTCTTTGGCTTCATTGATTCTCCAGATGTTACATATAGAATGGATTTGCTGGCTGGCCCTGAACAAAAATCTTCAGAATTTAAAGTAACCAGCATCTAAAGGCATACAAATATTGACCTCATGCAACCTCTCCAAGGGATGGCTTTTAATAACATGCAAGTCAAAAAAATTTTTCCAAGAAACACTGGCTCTTTGGTGCTAACTTACACCTACAGTACACTGGCGTGCATCAATTCATATACATTTGCATATGAACTGAATGTTAAAGCAAGGCCCTTTGAAGCCAACTCTCAAGCTAAAGTACACAAGGGACTGTTTAAGAGAACAGAAACTCCTCTGTCTTTCTCCAAACCCTGGGAAATGGCCTTCAGAAAAGGCAGATATGTACTGTAGCATTACACCAAATTCTTTTGATGCACTGTACAATGTCTGTATTTTCCTTCATTTCTCTCTCCTACTCACACACGCACACACAAACACAAACAAGACCTACTCATTTGCTTATTGTTGACTCTTTTAGGAGAGTGCTTTGAACTTGTGGAAAACTGCCCAACCTATATCACTAGGACCCCCATTTTGAACCAATCCGACCCATGACTTTTGTTTTTGTAATCTAATGAGATTTGACTGATTCTTTATGAATGCTCAAAGTTATATTTAAGTTAAGCTTTATCAACCAATCATTTCAGACTGTCTCTCAGGTTTGGAAAAAAACTAACAAAATAATGTGTTCGACAGTTACGTGGTTGCAATGGAAGTCTAGGGGGCAAATGTCCAATCGCCACAAAGACTCCATTGTAAATGGCTTTCTGTCAACACGTTGGTTTGTTTGTTTTTACAAACTGAAGGATTATTTACTGTGCAGTCGAAATGAATGCATTACAATGTGCAACAACAAAGTATGTATCTGATCCTAAAATCATTTATAACGGCCATAACAGCTTTTGTCAGACCAACGGCAAGAAAAACTTCAAAAAGCTTTCTTTCAATGGTTACCAATAACGTACATCTTTATTCTATCAAAGTATAGGAACTCATTTTACCTCCCAAATTACCGCCTCTTTATTTTTACACTACCAATGCCAAAGAGAAGCTTACCCCAAACAATACAATATTCATTCCTGAAATGTTTAGTAACCGTTTTGAAATGTCATTAATCTGTGTTCTGAGAAACAGCAATGAAACCCTATAACCGCAACACATTCTGGAAGCGTGAAAGCGCTTTATGCAATTATAATCTCAAATGGGAGGATTATCCTAGAAGAACTAATTAAAATGCCTGAGGAAAGACCTTGATTTGAAGTCATTTAGAAATAAAAAAAACAAGGCAGATTAAGTTCCAAGTATCAAACTACAGGTCTGTTGAACAACTTCACAGACTTGCTCTGAAAATGGGGTCTGCACTTGTCAGAATAAATGTCAAATAAAGATAAACATCAGAATCTGACCCCCTTTAGAAGGTAAAGTACTACAAAATGGTTTCATGTCACAAGTATCTACAGTATATGCCTACATGTTCTTAAATATGAAGTTAAAAAAGTTAATTCAACTGGTTAAACAAGACTCCGCTAAGTGTCTCAACATCTGTGGTAGTTTCTTGTGTGTTTATGGGACTCATGGGAAATCTTTGGATTGTAATGTAGCCTAGTGTCGGTTTGAGGCGACTCACAACTGTGTTACATCAGCCAGTAGGAGGAGGCAGGGAAATTTAATCCAATCAGTCTGGTGTTTTTAAATAAACAGTAAGTGTGTCTCAAACATAAGTCCAAAAGGAACAAAGAAATACAGTGTAACAAAGTGTCCTTACCAGACGCAACATGATAAAGTGATAAAAGTTTTGTCTCTACCAGCAGTGACCAAAACGAGTAAAATGAACCATTGTAAAAGAAGAAGATAAATGTAAAAAGGTATAAATGTGAATGCCTGCAGGTTTTGTGACATCAGCAGTGAGTTGCTGTGGTAATCTGTCAACAGTTGCCAGGGCGATGGGTTGTCATGCAGAGGAAACAGGCAGGTCTGCCCAAACTAGTGAACCATGATGATGAACACACACAAAAGCAACTTTTTTGCAATTACTTCAATGAACAACGCAGATTCCAAGAATTCCTCTTAGAGAAAGGATATCATCTTGATGGACATGTAAACGTAGTAATTTAACCCTATAAATCACAACAGCAATGGCCAATTTATCACAATTGAAAGATTTTCAGTTGTTTATAAGGTATTTCAATAACCACTGCAAAATTCAAACCCATATTTGCACAGCCCCTAAATATCTATAGGCTTTCAATGAAAAAAAAAAAAAAAATATATATATATATATATATATATATATATATATATATATATATATATATATATATATATATATATATATATATATATATATATATATATATATATATATATATATATATATATATATATATATATATATGTGATACACCAGTTAATTAAGTAGATTAAATCACAATAAAATAGTACAGAACTATATCAATATTATTACCATATTGATGATTAAATATATATATATATATATATATATATATATATATATATATATATATATATATATATATATATATATATATATATATATATATATATATATGTATTACATAATTACATAACATTACATAATATATATATATATATATTAAAATTATGTGATAAAAGTCACATATATATATATATATATATATATATACATATATATATATACATATATATATATATATATATATATATATATATATGTATATATATATATATATATATATATATATATATATATATATGTATATGTACTTTTATCACATAATTTTAATGATTTTAAAATCATTTTCAAAAATAAAGTAAAAACAGCAATATTTCTTCAATGTTTTCTATTTTAATCAAAATGTCATTTCAGCTGAATTTTCAGCATCATTACTCCAGTCCTCAGTGTCACATGTATCCTTCAGAAATTATTCTAATATGCTCATTTGATGCTCAAGGAACATTTTTAATGTTGAAATGAGTTGTTATTATTATAGGTTAGTTAATATTTGTGTAAGCCATGATAATTTTATGAATTTATTTGAAACACACATATTTTGTGACATAAATATTGTCTTTACTATCACTTTTGACGAATTTAACACACCCAAGCTGAACTATTAATAAATTAAAATACAACACACAAAGCTAATCCAGCCTATAAACATGCTCATATAAGTAAACTGTTTTGGAATCATCTAATAGCATGTGTTGGGTAACATTGTGAGCTATTTCTGTACTAATGTTGTTTATCAACGCCTTACCTGACAGCCTTGCATATTTAGTTGCTCTTACTGCAGGGTTTGTGGTGAGATGAGTAGGTTTAATTGTCAGGTAATCTATGGTTACAGCATTCCACCGAGATGAATGCAACACTCTGGAAACCAAGCAAGCCATTATTCTCAGGTCAGAAGAACTCTTTAGGGCTCCATTCTCACACGTAGAGCTCTAGAAAGTGTGTGTGGGTAGTGTTGAGTGGGAGAGCAAGAGAGTAAATGAAAGAACAGAGAGAGCAAGATCTGAAAAACATCATCTATATTGCAAATACGTCAAAATGTCTGGCTGGCAAATCAGCTCTTTTAATTAATAAAACAACATCAGAGAAGCCATTGTATGTGTGTGAATGTGGTGTGATCAGAAACCTTGGGGTTGTTAAATAATCACGACATTACTAAATCAAAGGCTCAAAGAGACCATATAGAAGTAACAGCACCAGTCCAAATCACAAGTCCCATTTGTTTTCAATCACATAAGTCAACTTTCCTTTCATTACATTTACACTTAAGTTTTTCGGGGTTGGCAGCGGCTGATTAATCTACCACAGTAAAACCAGAACAAAACAGCCCGCTTCCGAGCTTGCTTCCAGTGGACTTTGACAGTTTCCCGGGCCAACAAATTAGGGATGGATGGCGTGTGTGCAGAAATCCTGTTAGGCTTTCCGTTTATGGCTTGAGACTTTGTGACAGCGGAGACAATAGCTCTGCTCTCCGCACCGGGGTCATTTTCATCAATTAGCCCACGTAGTGCTCAAAGGCTAATCCCATAGCACGCTAAAAGTGTTCTCACGGTAACAGGGGGCTGTCTGAATTAGCCCGGTGGGCTGGCGGCCCAGGAGACGCAGACACACAACAATGCAGTCTTCAAAATGAGAAGAATAAATGAGATTTGGACAGAATGAGAGAGCACTGGAGAGGAAATACAGTCGCCACAAAACACACTGGGCACTTAAGCCACAATTAACAATAGGGCTGTACTACTTAATCCAAATAAAAATCAATTCAATATTTATTATTTTCTGTAATATTTTAGTAATAATATATATTTTTTACAAATTAACACATTGCAGCAATTACAGCAAACTTGGAGCTTTAACACACACATTGGATTTTCATGTTTTATGGGGACTTTGCATTGAAACTGATTATATGCCCTAACCCTACCCATAACAGAAAAGTTCTGCATTATTTTAAAGAAACATTGCTTAGTATGATTTAGCTGTTAAAGGGACACCAGGCAAGAAATCAGTTTTTGTCAAAAAGCGACCCCTAGAGTAACTGTGGAGTACTTGTTTTTAACGTTACTGTCGTAAATACCACTCAAGGAGGGCATGACGTGTTACATAGTATACAATAGTACATTGTGTTTAATTTGTCGTTTAATGAGATCTATAATATATGTTGTTTCACGTGATTAAATACATATCTCCATGAACTTTAATGGTCCAGAGGAAGAACTTTTGCCATGTGTGTCACAGGTTCTGGGTTCTTCTAATCCTTACTAATAGTATAGTTTATTTTCCTCATCAACACCGATTGTTTATTAGTGGCTGTATTTCAAGCAGGGACATGTTTTTTGTGCATTGGGTTTTGTGATTTCACCGTAATGAGTCTCTCACTTCCCGCAACGGATTGAGCGTCCGTCGTTGATCACAACAGATCACTGAATCACTGAAACTGATCGCAGCGGCAACGAGCACTTTAGTCACTTGATTTCAAAAACAACACATTTCAGATCGCCTCTTATTTAACAAACGAAATAAATGAATCTACTAGAGTTACCTGGAGATGTTTTATTTGTTTGTATTGGTACATCCGTGCTGCGAAATGTTTCAATGGGGACATATGACACGCACATTACGGCTATGCTCGCGTCTGACTCCTCGCTCGGTAAGTCTGCTGTTTCCTCTTTCTCTGTTCCTCCGACAATGCTTTCCTAGCTTTCTATATCTTATATGCCGGCTCCGCCATGACGATAGTGTGACAAACTCCATCCTTCTCAACCTTGTTCCTGGATATGTGCAGTGTTGCCGGACTTGCCGCAAAGGAATATGTTACATCGCGAGAGCTGAAATCACGCGATACTTCCTGATGCTGAGGCCGCCGGCTCGCCGGCCTGAAACTGCAAGTGAGATTTTTCCGCTCACAGGCACCAGGGGGGGAGGTGCCGCGCCCAATCAACCCGAAATAAGCAATATAAGCATACCCGTGACTCTGAAGCTTTTTAGTTAAGGTAAAAAAGTTACTGAGATTACCTTTAAAGGACCCCCACAAGGTCAAGGATTTCACAATTATTTTTTTCCCCCACAAATCGTGCAGCTCTACTAAATGTCCAAATCTCACTGGGATTATGCAAAATGCATATTTTGTATATTTAATATTATACTACTTGTAATGAAAAGGCATTCATGCAGTTTTAAGTGTGGCTTTAGAGTCCAAATACTTTTTGGGTTGTGAAAGAAAAGAGCTCCAGAATGAGTCACACAAACCACTTGGTTTTTTTATTTGAGGATTGCGCAGAGGTTAGCCGGGACGTTTGTCTACTAGGAAATAACTCATCTGCACAGTCAATATAATACATTGAATGAATTGATTACAAATGATGGAACACTGAAATCTGCCAATGAAAATGATGCTTCAATGTCTACTACTTTTGAAACAAGGAACCAGTCATCATGAATGTCCCAATTGTCCTTTTTTTGGCTAATGCGACTCTATTTACAAAGGCTGTGGAAACAGAAGATAACTATTGGAGTACAGCCCACCTTTTTGGGGAAGACGTTAGGTAAAACACTGAGTCAGTATGTTGTATCACTCAGACTGGACCAATACCATATTACTTCACTTTTGCAAGAGCAATAAATACATTTCCAATCAACACAATAACATTATAGGAGATTCTACATTTAAACCTGTTAGCATTTGGCTAAAAAACAGAACAACGATAATTTGATTCACATAACAGCTCCAGATTAGAGCAATGCACTGAAACAAGGCATGCAAGGCATTGATGGAAATCTTGCTTGTTTTAGCATCACCGCTAAAGCTGGCACTATGGTGTGATGCACTCCCAACTTCGTGCAAAGGGCTCGACGGATTCCGCCAATCTGGACCAGAATATGCAGGCAGCTGGGTCTGATTGCGTGACTGCCAAGCTAACAACAATGCTAACTGGCAGGCACAACCACACACATTCATTCCAGGAACTGAATAATTTGTGTTTCTCAACAAGTGTCGTGGGCATTCAAGGCCAGGTGCTTCTTTCCAAAGTCCGCAAAATTAGGTTTGATTTGGGCGAGTAGATGAATCAGATTCTGTGATTTATTAACAAAGCAAAAGAATAGCGGGGTTTGGCAGTCAACACGTGAAACTCAAAGGATTTTGTTTGAGAACAAACAAGGCCCAAATCAGTGAGCTGAGAAATTGCATCAGTCTGTTATTTGGGAAATCTAATTATTGTTACTGGGAATATTGATGATCTTATTTATTTTTCTGCAGACATCTACAGTAGGTATTTCATTCAAAACTTATTTTAGTTCAAATAACAAAAAAGACTGTTACATTTACTTAAGGGAATGCAAGTAGTTAAAGTAAGATTAGTGGTTGCTAAAAACACCAGATTGAAATAATAAGTTGCTATGTGATTGCAAGAAGGTCCTTGGAATTTACTACTATGTGATCACTCACTAGGCGCATTTCCATTACAGATTTGCGTAGAACTTTTGCGATATTTTCCAAATGTCGATTAAAAAACTATTGTGAAATGACGGTGTTTCCATTAACCGATGTTATGCGACTAAAACGTCTTTTTTTCTTCTCGCGATAAGTCACTCCAAAAATTATGGCAACGGACTTTGGTAGATTTATAACCTATTTCACAGCCATGCACCGTACTTCGACATTATTATTATTAATGGAAGGAGACGTGGTGTGTTATCCAAGCATTAATGGCAGGGAAAGACACGGAGTGGGTGTTTCTCCCTTAATTCTGCTTCGATGTCTTGATGGCATTTCTTTGAGGTTTAGAGAGGCTATTCCTGTAATAATTGTTTTATGAATTTAATAAAGAACTTTATCTTCTTGTATTATGTCCAAACGGCCGTTGCAAAACGAAAAACGAACGGTTGTTGTATTTTTAAAACACAAAGTTGAACACCAACATTTTAGTTTGACCACACCAATGCTGCGCTATATACATCTCAACGAATTTTCAGATATTTGTTTATGACTTTTTGTCCCTTTAAAACATTTAAAATATTCACAAATTAATATGGGAAAAAAATTAGATTTTACTGGTTTTACACGCCTGTCTGCCATCCAGTGCGTGCTCCAAACTCCGCACACACTCTTAGATATTGGTAAAAATCGAGTGTTTATTTGTGATAATCTTAGCCCTATTATTATTATTGTCCAACCTGTACTATGAATGAGATATGACGAATTGCTTTGTTCCTTTTTTGGATAATAGCGTCGTCTACATGTAGCCTAATAAATGTTATAATAGGCTAATGATGATGATAATTATTATTATTTGCGGACACGGACCTAAAACACACTCCGTCTTCTAAGTCAGGAGACTGTAAATGCACAAAACCCATTTCCATTGCAGTTTTGCGAAAAAATCTTTTTCAAATTGCCTGAAAAAACCTCCTCATGCGAGCGTAAAAACTTTTTTGCGATAAACGGGAGTTTTTGCGAAATTGATGTGTTTCCATTGAGCGTATTTTCATTTCGCAATTTCAATTTGCGCAAATTGAAGGGTAATGGAAACGCAGCTACTAAGGTGTTCTGAATGATTTTTGTCATGTTGTTTTGCAAATTATTACAAGGGCATTGCTATGTGGGCACAAATTATGTTTTTGCTGTGCAATTGCAAAAGTGTTATCTTTGCTTACCGGACCAAATTAAAAGCAGCATAATTTGAGTTATCATTCATCTCATTGTGGGAGAGTTGCATTTTTAAATGTAATATTTAAATCGTTATATTTTTTAACACAAGTATCAGTAATAGTGATGCTCACCGTAGCAAGTACCAACAAATAATGGTGTGTAGGGTAAAAGGTGATGCCTTGACAAAGTGAATTAAGATTTGTGAGGACAACTACATTGAACCAAAACAAATAAAGCAGCAGAAGTCAAAGACTTCTAGATAACGCTGGAAGTTATTGCAATGGCTGCACTGAAAAACCTCCCCCACACACTTTATCAGACTGGTGTCTCCTGAAGATACCAGTTACAACTGAATAATTTGTAAACAAGCTGAGAAAAAGCAGAAACGAGACATTTGCAAAAGTACCTTGATGGCAAAAAATGTGCTTGATTTTAATTTTGAACACAAACATTCAATAGTATTTCGATTTTGTAATGCAAAGTTCATTCTGGGTCATGGGAAGCCTTGTGTGTGGCTCTCAACCAAAGTGTTTGAGAAAGACAGACTGCAACTGCCAAGCAGTGAAAGTGAAAAGATTAAAATCAGCAGAATCCAAGCCCTGCGGAGAACCTCCAGCATATCGCTGGATTTGGACACGATTTATAGGAATGTGAGGAAGCTAACAGACCAACTGAACCTGTCGGACAATCTTAGAAAAATATTGTTCCCCGGTCTAGTCAGACCACAACAGGCAACTGGACTAACTCACTCTGACATTCGCTGCTTATTTGCCCGTTCATCCGCTACCCCGCCAGACCACAATTTGAACCTGTGGGATGATAGTTGTGGTTCGCAGACATCCCTCCTCTCCATTTCAATCCTCTGGGATTCGTGCTCTCCTAGCATTTCATAAACAAGCTCAAGAAGTGTGATTCAGGATGTGGGGGTTGGGAAGTGAATGACACCGTGAGATGAATGAAGACTAAGAACGGGAGGGCACCACGGTTCTCAAGACCCAGAGAACCCAAGAGTTTGAAACCCAACAACAATCTCTCTTTGTTAGGCCTGAAATGCAAAGAAAATTCAAACAATTCCCATTCAATCTATACACTCAAGCTGTTGACTGATATGTTTGCACGCTCGTTAACACACTCATTTATAAGCGGCTTAGCAAAGGTGTGACTGAAGTGTGTGTGTGTTCTCGGGATGTGTGAAGCCGACCAAATGTGTCGCTGTGTGTGGTCATATCGGCTACGGCATGTGTGTGCCTTTGTTTGGGTGTGGCAAATGATCTGCGCTACATAGGCTGAGCTCAGATGACCAGACACAACTTCATGAGCAGGCCAAGAACTGCGTGATGAGACTCATATTAAAAATCTGAGCTGAGGGTAAAACACATGCCTGCTGTGGGAGTAAAAGTCAGGACAGCTGGCCTCGAAAAGCCTTCGGACGCTCAGACTGAGTTTCCGTGCAATTGCAGAGAGTTATGCTAACCTTTCCCCTGAACAAACAAAATGAAAAGAGGTCAACACTCTTGAGGTTGACAAGTAAAGTATGTTGTTGAGGTGTTATCTAGTTAAAGGGATAGGCCCTCCAAAAATTAAAATACGGTCATCATTTAACTCACCATGCAGTTTCATATCTGCATGACTTACTTTCTTCTGTGGAAAAAAGAAGATGTTTTGTAGAGTGTTCCAACCATATTTTTTTGTCCATTTACTGAATGTCCGAGGGCTACAAGACAACACCGAACCCCGCTGACATTGTATGGATGACAAAAACAACAACAAATCGTAAAGAATATTTCTTAGAGCTTTTATTCTTTCTTATTTTAACCCTTTACCTGTCACCCCCCCCCCCTATTTTTTTAATATGAATTAAATATTTTACAAAATATGTTTTACTATAAAATTACTATAGAATGAAAGCTATATATCTAACCAAGTTGTGTTCCAAATTTGAAGTTGATATCACAAAAATTGAAGTTCCCATGAGATTTTGTTTAGGCGTAGTACCAAAAATAGCCACCGGGTGCCATTGAATTCCACTGAATTTAATTGTATGCATTTTGCCATAACAAATTAATACATTTCTATCCAAATATCACTTCTGTCACTAAATATGAAACCTTGAGACTCAATCCTTTCTGACAATATGCGTTTTGTCAAGATTAGAAAAGGTTTTCATAATAAATTATGAAAGAAGATGCCCACAAGGGGAGGGGCCTAATATAAAATACCGTTTCTATGGTAAGGCAACATCCAATTTCAAAACGGTTTTCACAGGATGAATTCTGAGTTCGTAAGCTTTCAAATGATACCTAATTTATGATAGCTACTAAAATATAATATTAATAAAAAATTATATTTATATATATATATATATATATATATATATATATATATATATATATATATATATATATATATATATATATATATATATATATATATATATATAATATTATATTATACTTTGTAGAGGATTCTTACCTTACTTTTTAAAATATAATTTTATCTTTTTTATTGACAAATACTAATTATGTTTTATTATGAACTTTTAGCACTAAAAAACAAAGTTTCAATTATTAAAAGTGTGTGCGTCGACTTTTTGTGACAAAGGTCAGAAACTCCTGTAATGACGTCGATTTTTTGAGGCAGACTCTTTTTATAAATTCATATATTACTGTTCATTCATAATTTGTACGAAAAAAAAAACAGACCTAAAATATCTATTTAGGAGTCTTAGACCTTTCCAATTATATATAGTTTGTCATGACTAGATTAGGATTTAATAGTAATATAGTGAAGTAAATTTAGGTTGCCCATATACGGGCAAGTGACAGTTAAGGGGTTAAAAACTACTAGTCACAAAAAACATACTATAAATGCACAGCAACTTCACAAAATCCCAAGAAACCACTTAGCAACATCCTAGCAATGCACTGGCAATCACCACAACGTCATGAAATTAAAATTCACTCTATCTGTTTTGTAAATGCATGTTATAGATCCTATTGTGAATGATTCACTCATATTTGTGTTTCATATTTTAAAGGAGAACTCCGGTGCAAAATGAACCATTGGTCTAATAACGCATTGGTACCTAGTCGACCGTTCTCTGAGAATTGCTTTTATGATAATCGAATGTAAAGAGTTTTATCTCTAAAAACTGTTTAGCGTATAACGCTAGTAATGGGGGCATTTAATAAGTAAAAACAAATCGCTAGTTTATACCACTAACAAGGCTCAAAATAGCCCCACACTAACACAGTAACATAATGAGGGTCCATACATGCAAAACAAAGCATTGAGAACTTTGTAAGTCTACAGACCGTTTAATAAGAAGATATTTTATAAAGACAGTGCACTCCGTGGAGCCATCTTTGGAAAACAGTCTCTACTAGTCAAAGCACGAACGACATGCTAAGTGAGCTGAACTGTACTGAAGTTCAGCGAACTTCTGAACTGTATGTACGGCTTTGTGGTTCGACTTGTCGCAACTGTTTTCCAAGATGGCTCCTGTCTGTATACACGAAGTGAACTGTCTTTATAAAATATCTTCTTATTAAACGGTCTGTACACTTACACACCTTCATTATGTTACTGTGGGGCTATTTTGAGCCTTGTTAGTGGTATTAATTAGCGATTTATTTTTACTAATTAAATTCCCCCATTACTAGTGTTATACACTAAACAGTTTTTAGAGATTAAACTCATTACATTCGATTATCATGAAAACAAATCTCAAAGAACGGTCAACTAGGTACCAATGTTTTACTAGACCAAAGATTCATTTGCGGCAGAGTTCTCCTTTAAAATTTTCTTTAAAACTGTTTTTAGAAACAATGTCCACATCCTACATATTCTTGGTAATCCATTATATACACAATATGTAAGAAAATATGACATAACTTAAAGACATATAAGATCTGTCTTGATCAAACACAAACACAGCACCTACAGTAGAAAGAGCTATGGTCACTAAACTTGCTTGTGAAATGAACTGGCAATTATGCATGCGGTTAGCTGCCTAAGTTCAATTCATTTGGAATTCTCAATTCTATTTTGAATGGCACATAACTCTACACTGTAACATGAAACGTTTGATTGTTTTGCTTTAGAGAAAGTATGGACATATGCACTCACCATTGAAAAACCTGACCTCGTCTAAAGGAAGTTCACTGCTTCCATGGAAGAATTTTGCACCTCCTTCATCCTTAATTACTCATGACAGCAGAACCGCTCGAAAGCTGGGTGAAAGTGGCCTTCTTGACGCTCTTACGCTCTGGAAAGTTCTCGGAGGGTTGAGTATCACCCTGGCTAGTATAGGAAAAGGATTGTGGGAGCACACAGATATTATAAACCAGAGGGAGATTTTTGTGGTACACATTGGTGCCATCTCACATGATGTCTGTCACTTGGAGGTCAAGGCCTTTAGCGAAGGATCTTAACCTCTGGCACTGCCTGGCTTTCCCCAGGAGATATTTAATAAGGAAGGGGAAATCTGTGCACCATCTCTAGTTTCCATGGCAGGCAACTGAGTTCTGAGTCTGACATGGCTCTATACTCTCTAACTAATCTCAGAGGACCATCTCTGGCCTATTGACTCTCAGAGCTTCGGCGAGGAGGGCCCTTGCATGCTCGCTTTGCCCAACTCATTTTGGGCGGCTTTGCGAAGAGACTCTTAATTTCCTCCCAAGTGCACAAACTAAGAGCAGACGTCCAGTATCCCACAAACCCCAGGGGCAGGACTGCACTAAACTTCCCCCGTTCTCCTTGATGAGAAACTTTCGAAGGGCTCACATCGGATGTATTTGTGAGCGTCTCAGACAGATATTAAGTTCAGAGAAGGGCGTTTTATCTTCACGCAAGACCCGTTAATATTACTTGGGATCCTGGTGCTTTTGGTCTTTCGGGCTAAGCGGATATGATTGGCTCATATCTTTTAGATAGATACAGTCCATTTTAAACTGCCACAATCCTTTGTGGCATTAGTTTTGACCCAGATAAATTCAAACTATAAGATGTTGAACTTTCTTCCTCCGGTTTGGCTCCATTGGAATGTCGACGCTAATGCATCGCTTTGATGTCAGTTATTGTGTTTTATTTTCAAGCTAGCGTAAGATTGATTCTATAAAATGTTAAATCCTTAAAAACATCCACATTTAAGATTCACAGACATTCGGCTTCTATTTAAACATTCTGGAAGCTAACAAAAGGCGGATAATAATATCTTATAAATGGATGAAATTAAAATCTCGTATTCATTTATCATTACTTAAATGATACTCATTTTGAGATTTGATATTTCGTTTTTGTATTTATTTTTATTAATATTAACTAATAGTAACAATCTAAATATTTGAAAATAAATGAGTGTTTTTAAAGATTAAATGAGCATTAGATGACCACAAAGGTAATTTGAATTTAAAAAATACTAATTTATAATGTAATATTTTATTGGATACATGATATTAGACATTGGTAAATATTACAAATCCTCCTTCCCCTCTATTTATATTACATTTGCCATAATCTAGTTAAAAGATCATATTAAAAACACAAATAATTAATTTAAATACATAATTATCATTATAACAGACTATTACTTTTTATTGATTCTTAATATTAATTAATATTAATATGAATTAAACAATATAAAAATAATATTAAATTAACATATGAAAGTTTATCGTCCATTTATTGGCTTTGGCATTATAAATTATAGTCTATATTTTAGTGATTATGGCTTAGAGACGCATGTAGATAAAAAACAAAAATCCCAAAGTAGTGCTTAAGAGCAATACAGACCAGGATCTCTAAATAAGGATCCCATCTTTGATCTTCTGTATGCCATTCATCAAGGCTTGCACCTATTCACACTGTTTTCTCAGGAGCCGCTGCAATCCGTTGGCAATTTAATTCTACTCTAAGCAAACAGAGCACGGTGACAGCCTGTCCAACATGAAAAGACCGACCCAATCAACTCCACGTCTCAGTGCAGGACTAAATTAGACTCATTACCCTCACAATCCATTGTTTTCTTAAGAATAATGAGCAGACAGTTACTGCTGACCAGAGGTTGCATGTCGCATTAAAGAGGTCGAGTTCGTCTTAAAATAAACACGCTGCATTTACAAATCCAGACCTGCATCTGCTTCATCCTAAAGCAATTACATGCAAATGGCAAAGCTGAGTTGGTGTTTTTCCATTTTAAAAGATCATCTATTTCTCCCCACGCTTACACTTAACGTCCTGCCCCTTCCATTGGCTTTTTTCACTATTCCACGGGCAGATGACAGTTTCTGATGAATTGGACTGTGGTTGGCTAAGCGGGCTCATAGAAAGATTGCTACCAGATGAGAGGGTCTTAACTTCTGCCAAGAGATAAAGTCATTGGCCCCCTGATTTCCTTCAAGAGATGGTACCCTCAACTCTCAAATATCAAAATGAATGGTGTCCCGATTCAGAACTGAGGACTCGCTTTAGTAATGAAATATTTAGGCAAACAAAACCCCCATTTTGGTGGAGCCACGTCTAGTCCACAAACTCAGACAATCTTCCAGGGGAACACATTATGTGGCAGCCTTTACAGCAAATACTCTGACTGGAATAGCATGCTAAAGCTCATTCAAAAATTTGCAATGATGAAACGGACTACCAACCTGCGGCTTGAGAGGATTTTTAGGAAGGTGTTAAGGAGAAAGCAGAAAGACAGTGAAAACAGTTCACTGTTTGAGTTGGAGAAGTCAATAAGAGAGGTGGCAGAAGAATGAAGTTGGTGACAGATATTCCAGAAGTAGACCAACAGTGTAAGAGAGGATACTGGCCAGGGGTTATAAAGTAATATGAAGTGCTTTTTGGAGTATCTGAAACAACCAAAACTATCCACATTAATCAAACGACCCACAGAGGAAAAACACCACAGCAAATCAAAGAACAAAGACACGGAAAGGCAGACACTCTATACCATTATCTACGCAATGAGATCCAACTGTTCATAGGTCTGCACAAAAAATGCTTAACTGAAGAAGAAATATAGTATAGTTTTCAGGTTAGATCGTAAAGAATTTGCAAGTATGTATGTATTTCTTTTAGATGTTTAGCTTACGAAAACAAAGGGTAACATCACTTCTGATAACAACCGGGTACACAATACATAATTCTCAATGGCTTTAACTTCTAGCTAGCAGTAGCACACATTAAAACGCGTTTCCATTAGCCTTCAAATTGCGCAAATTGAAATTGTGAATTGAAAATACGCACAATGGAAGCACGTCACTTTCGCAAAAACTCCCATTTATCGCAAATTTTAAAAATACGAATTTATAATGTAATACAGAAAATAATAATGCATTATTCATTATACTACTATTATTTGCATAAATTCTAAATAACAAGAAAACGTTGTGCTTTTGTATAAAACAATCAAGTGCGGTTGGTCTCGTGAACTGGAGCGCGAGAAGTGAAACAAAATTTCGCCTATGTAGGCTAAAGCTTAAAATGTCCACTTTAAAACAAACAGATTCGAAAGCTAATAGCCTACCTTCTATTATGAAATCTGTATGACAGGTGCATTTCTCTCTAAAGGTGGATTGGCCTTAGAAAACCAGTAAAATAAAAAAAGTTCATATTAATTTGTGAATATTTAAAATGTTTAATAAAGGGGCAAAAATTCTAACAAAAATCTGAAAACAATCAATATTTATTTTTTTGCCGCAGAATTTGGTGTGTAAAAATAGAACAACCGTTCATTTTCCGTTTTGCAAAATTGCGGGTTAAAAAAATGAAAAGCTAATGGACACAAAAGTACACTGAACATTTGGACATAAATTCCATTGCCATGATTTTGGGAATGACTGATCGCAAGAGGAAAAGTGGCGTTTTAGTTGCATAACATCGGCTAATGGAAACGCCGTCATTTTGCTATAGTTTTTTATCGACATTTAGAAAAAAGCGCAAAAGTTTTCGCAAATCTATAATGGAAACGCGCCTTTTGGCATTTATGTATTTTTAATCAAAATATATAAATTACATGTTCAATCATTGTTGCACCGCGTGTTTTAAAAATTAAAATAATTCTCCAGTTTATACTTCCCTTCCTTTCAGAAAAATAAATAAATAAAAAAAATCATTGTGTTTCACAAACACGTTGTAAAAACCTAGCAGTCCTTCTTTAAACACATACAGACAATCAAAAAAGCAGCGTCAAGATGACATACGGAGAGAAATGACATATTGTCCGTAAAGAGCTAAAGGGATCCAGATGTCCCTTGGAAAAGAGGAGAGAAAAACGGCAAACAGCCTCCTTAATCCACTTAAAATCTAAAATTTCCAACTGTTATGAAAATATTTTTCCTTTAAATGCATTCCATATGAGGAAGCATATACAGTTCTGTTGCATTTCCCTGCTGCATTGACGTTAACTCGCTGAACATTCTCTAACGCTACCTGGCATGCCCTAATGAAGTAAACAAGAGACTCTCAAATGGAAGTGAAAGACTCTTTTCTACTCATACACAAAAAAAACTTTCTTTTCTGATTGAAAGTTTATCTAATATGACATTTTCCTTAATGCAAATCAAACGATGCTTTCCTTCAGCTGTTTCCTATGAGAAGAACCTAATGTTGTAAGTGATGAAGTCATCAGCTGAAGGGTCACCGCATCCCGCTGGGTTGTGTCAGGTGGAACAGGCCCCTCAGTACAGAAACTGATGCTATTATTTTTATTCTTGCCTGCTTTAAAAGAGCCATGAGTATCAGTCTGACTCATTTTATCCGTTCACAGCCTGCTGGGTAGAGACTCTTTAATCAAATGTTGGACCGTTCCTCTGTGACGTCTCTTTGAACCTGGGTTAGGAAGACTTTCTACTCTGCTGCTACAGTATCTTAGCCATTTACACAAGTAGTATATGACACTAGTATATGACACTTCTTCCTTAAAAATAAAGTTTCTTTATTGCTACCTATGGTTCCATGAAGATGCTTTTACATCCATGGGTGGAAGAATCTTTTTCCACCATTACTAAAATACTCTTCACACTAAGAACAATAAACTAGGAACCCAAGGTTCTTCTATAGCATCACTGCCAAAAAAACACCATTTTGGGTTCCCCAAAGAACTTTTCAGGGGACAGTTTTTAAAATAACCACTTTTTTATTTTATTTTAATATTCTGAAGAACCTTTTTCCACTATAAAAAAACCTGGCAGAGTTCTATGGATGCAAACAAATCTTCATGGAACCATGGAATCTTTATTTTTAGGAGTGTGGTGTTATCTATTGGGTGTAACGCAAGCAAAATACCCCTCTTCAGTAGTTGTAGACCCCCAAGTGGAGAAATACAACAGCCTCAGCAACCAGATGGTTTTGTGGTCTGTCCCCTCCCGCTCCTGGGGCCCGTCTGAGTCGGGAGTGTGGCGCCTGAGAGGTTAGCGGGCGGCCCTCATCAAGACACCATCTAGAGTCTATTTTTATTTCAGTTGCTATCAGACCCCATACCCCCCCCCCCCCATTTTCATCAGTTCTCGCAACTTTCTAGCTCTCTCACTCCTCTTTAACCTGATCTTGTGAGTTGGGATTCAGTCTCTAGAAAATGAAAAAAAAAAGTTTTCTTGTTCCCAGTACATTTTAGCAAGTATTTATTTTCCTTGCCAAACTATCTCTGGCAGCTGTAGCTGAGTAAATACATTACACCGAGTTCTGCCGCACTGCATGCACTGATGACTTTTCTGTCGGTCTTCTCGACGTCTATGCACCACAATGGTGTGCATTCACCAAACGAGGGATGTCTCGATACTTCTGCATGTGGCATTTTAAGTCTAAGCTTTCAGGGTTGCCAAGCAAGCCGTTGTGATCGTCGGCGTGAATGGTGCGGGGAAACTGAGCTGGCGGATACTGAAAGGACCGTGGTGGCCTTTTTGAGACCCACATTCAAATCCGTTAAATGTCACGATTGTGCGTCTGAGGGAAAGGATCACTGTATTTAACCAGCTAATCCAACATGAGGAGTCAATTCACGTACAATGCGGTTATGTGTATGACCCCAGTTGGGGGTCCCTCTGCTTTCAGACGGGATGTTTACCATCACAATATGGCTGTCTTACATCCATTCGCCTGGGAGACAGACACAACCTAGTGTTAGTGGTTCAAATATAAAGGTCTAAACAAGAGATTTACCTCACTTCAAATGATTTCAGAGTTGCGCATGTCAGTTTGTGAAATGATACGTTTCGACAAAATTTGTTGAGGTAAATTTCATCCATTTGCAGGTCAAATCAACTTTTTGTATGAGAAGTGGATTTGTCACAACACACTCTTTGTAACAATGAAGTCTTAGAATTAGTATTGTGTGTTTAAAGGATCATGTACACGTAACATACAGATTAGGATTTAAAGTTCTCATTGTTTGCAACAGGGTGAAAGGTCATACTTGAGAGGCTCAACAGGGAGCATTGGAAGTAAAAAAAAATTATTTGAAATTATTTATTTATGAAATGGTCTCATAATTATCAAAATCAGCAAACTAATGAGCTAAAATCAAAGAACGTAAGATCTTGAGATGATCTTGCTGTAGGATATTCAAACAATTTACACAACCCATCAATTTTTTTTCTTTTTTTTAAAATAATTAATACAACTGTTTAGAAAGGAGCATTAAAAAAATAAAAGACATTTATGGTTACAAACTTTCTAATAAACTTTCTATTCACTAAAGAATCCTGAAAAAAATTATAATAAGGGATATTTCTTGATCCACAAATCAACATATCAGAATGATTTCTGAAGGATCATGTAACTGATATCAAACCCAAACTTTTGAAAGGTAGTGTACCTTTAACAAAACATACACAAAATGTTATGTGATTCCATTGATAATGTATCTGACAACCTTTAAATAAGGATTTACCACTGATTCATCTACACAGCCATGGTAAATAATCTTCTCCAATGTCTTCTCCAATGCACACTTGCATTCAATTGGCAGATTAACATTGAGCTTATACATGAGGAAAGACCAATGCAAACAATTGAAATGTAGTTGTTCGCTCCTCATCAAAATAGTATCCATGGATACCATGCCCAAACAGACTCTCAACCTCAGAGATTTTAAAAGTGGAGCTAAAGAGAAGGGGTTTGGGTTCTACTTGAATTCATTTGAACTGAATGAATTATGTTTTAAGAAACACTTGCTTATTGTTCTCTTTATCACGAATCAAACAAGTGAAAAATAAATGCAACAGACATATATAAGAAGAGACTGGGGCTAGTTGTCATACGTTTTATTCTCAGTTAAAGAGTTAGTTCACCCGAAAAAAGAAAATGATGACATTAATGACTCACCCTCATGTTGTCCCAAGCCCGTTCATCTTCAGAACACAGTTTAAGATATTTTAGATTTAGACTGAGAGTTTTCTGTCCCTCCATTGAAAATATATGTACGGTATACTGTCCTTGTCCAGAATCGTAAATAAAGACATCATCAAAGTAGTCCATGTGACATGAGTGGGTTAGTTAGAATGTTTTGAAGCATCGAAAATACACTTTGGTCCAAAAATAACAAAAACTACAACTTTATTCAGCATTGTATTCTCTTCCGGTTCTGTTGTTCAATCTGCATTCAGTGACGCTGATGATGTAAGACGCTGCTGAAGAGTTGCGATCAGTGTGCCCGAGCTTCATTTACAGTCTGGCAGAGACGTAAACAAAACAATCTTTCGCAAACATATCTAAGAATTTTGATACAGAGGAAGACTTGCATTTTTTTGCCCAGCCATATTAATTTGAACCGAATACATGCACTCTTAGAAAAAAGATTTTATATAGAACCTTAAAAGGTTCTAAAGCGCACACAAAAATTCAAGATATGGGGGTTAAAAACTGTAATTAATCAATATCACACAAAGTGTACCATTTCAGTTTTTATCCTTAAAAAATCAGCATGATTAAAATGGGGTATTAGGTTACTACAACAGTTTAATAAACAATAATTTAATCACAACTGCAAAATGTTGCAGAATAATGTAATATATGAATGAATAATAGCCTATACAGAACCTTTGTGCCAAAAAGGTTCTTTTTTGTCATTATCAAAATTTTTTTTTGCATAAAATGTCCTTTGTAGTTGAGTAAAGAACCCTATGCTACATATATAGAACACTTTTTTCTAAGAAGTGTGGACCCACCAGATACACATCAACAGCATCTTACGTCATGCAGCGTCACTGAATGTTTACCAACATAAATATTTGAAGAGTTCAGATGCAAAAGCCTCTAAATGCCATTTGAAATTTTCTTCTAAAATGATCATTTTTATCAAGCTTGTATATTTGAGTTCAGTAATTTCACTTAAATGGCAATGAAGATTACCTATTAATTGTCATTTAAGTGAAATTACTGAACTATATATACAAGCTTGATAAAAATGGCCATTTTAGAAGAAAATTTCAAATGGCATTTAGAGGCTTTTGCATCTGAACTCTTCATTTGTTTTCTCTAATAGACTTGACAACTTATGTGACAGCAAGCCTTGGTCTTTCCTATATGGAGTCAAAGCATGCCACATAGATTTGCTAAAGAATGAAGTTTTGCAAAACAAAAATAACGTATTGAGCGTATCAATACGTGAACGTATTGAAAAAATAAGTATAATTAGTGCAAAAATAAAGATATTATTCCTAATTTCAATACTTTAATCTTTTGCAAATCTATGCAAGTCTGACTTATCCTCTATATTTATAAGATTCATATAAATAATAAAAACAATAAAAAAATATAAACAATAAAAAATTATTGATATAGTATATACGCTGTTATTTAACATGCATTAAAAGTGCTAACATCCTTTGCGAATGCTTTCCTTTGAAGATGAAGAGTAGCCTCTAAGACTTACTACAGAGAGAATCGCAATTCTTTCCATTGTTGATTCGCTGATCGTAACTTCAGATAAAACCGTTCACTACCCAAGCTTTTCTCAAAGACCACACCAAACCCTGGTGTCTCCAGCATTACAGAATCTAAGCTACCAGTTGAAATTAATGAGCTCTATTATTTGAGCCAGCGATGGACTGTGATATGGAAAAACGATAGGCGCTTAGCAGGAGAAAGCGGCCGCTACCACCACCGCAAGACATATCAAAGCACCGACGGCGAAAGCAGAGTATGAAGTGTTCATTAAAACTGTGCTAGTCTCACGACTAAAGCCTCTGAGGCTAATGAACTCAACAGGGAGCATACACGTACTGTGGAAAAGAATGTGACATTTTCTTAAAAGCTTCTAGGACTGCATTTATATTATTATGTCTCAAATAGCATTTAGTTCACCAATAGTATTCACTTCAAATCACTTGCTTGCAGGAAACTTCTGTAAATTAAATAAACGAAGGCATCTTCAAGTAAGAAAGAATGAATTAGCTAATCAGTGGTCGTTAGAGGGAAAAAAATATGATTTGCCTGCATCAAAAATAGCTTGTAATTTATTAGCTACCAACTGCTATACATATTTAAGAACATCTCTGAACATCCCCCATCATGGATTTTTGAAAATGACTGTTCATATGGTGTGGACTATAGCTCTAAGGGAATGAAACATCCTGCAAAGATTTATATCTGAAAGTGTACCGTATATAAAGTTATTGTCTTTCAAAATTGAGAGTCGACTCTGAGTCTATAAAATGAATTGTTTCTGAAACGAGTCATTAGCTGTTACATCGTGACGTAGATACCCAGTTATTGGCCGCGCCCAGTTACTGCGCGCGCAGACGGAAGTGTACAGTCTACACATTCAAATACTTCATCATAGCATCAAGTCGAGAAGACGCTGTTCTACAATGCAAAGATAGTTCAGCCACTTTGTTTTCATTTACCAGGGACGAGCATGTGAAGAATCGGTGGTTAGAGTTCATATTTTCAATCGATACCACAACAGTATAGCCCGATTGTGTTCTCATCATTTTAATGGCGAATCGTTCAAAAACATAAATGAATTCAAATGTGGATTCGCAAGCGGTTGTTCCTGAAGGAGGGCTCAGTAACTTACTTACCCAGTGTATATGGATCAGCTTCCTCCAATGAATCACAACCTGTAAGTATTATTAATAATTGTTGCTTTTATGGGTTTTGAATGGTTTTGTAGCGTCGGGGTGGCAAGAGGAGGGAAGGCGCAAGTAAGTATGAGCGTCTTGTAGTACTGCAGTGCTTTATCAATATGTTTATGTGTTATGCTAACAAACAATAACTGACTGGGTCATCTGACCAATCACCGCTGATTAGCATCACGCAAAGGAGTGGTTTGGAAAAATGAGTCGTTGTACGAATCATTTGGGAGTTGGTGAGCAAATCAGTTATAAATAAACGCATATTATAAGACAAATAAAGTGTTTTCCTTGCATGCATATTAAACTGTTTTTGGGAACTCCTAAAACAAAAATAGGAACATTTCAAATGCTATGATAGGGGCTCTTTAAAAACAGATCTGTCTGATGATCTGTGCAAGTATCTTATCTACTTCTAAATGTCCGCAAAGGCAAAAAAAATGTCCATAAGATGATGTTGGATGGATTGTTTTGGAGACTTGGGAACGGAGAGCTCAACTTTCCTGTGGAATACTGTCAGGGTCTCAGGGCCGTATTCAAGTCCTTGACTAACAAAAGGTGACATATAATCAAATCACTTAAGCTTCACTGGTTTCTCTCCAGGGAGAAAATCAGAGAGATAATTAAAGGATGGATTGTGAGGTGTTTCTAATGGTCGCCAACTCTATAGTCACCTTGATTGACACTCTAGTCAAGTGTTTATCATGCCAAAAAGTCCTTACTGGTTGTGTGTTTTGGCCAATCTTTTGACAATGTTCATTTATGAACCCAAAGTACAGGCCAAATCCAGCAGATTTTGCAGCAAGGAAAAATCGTAACTCAAAGCAAGCTATGGTGGAAAACAAAGGTCTAGCTAACAAGTCAATATTGAAGTTGCTATTGAATCTTCCACCAAAAGCATGTACATTGTAAAAAAATATTTTCATGATTTTTCATCACAACATTTTTTCTTTTGTCAAATCAACTTTAATTTATGTAGTTCAGATAAGATAATATTTTGAGTTTCTGGTGATTAAATCAATCTCCTTCATTGTATTAACTCATTTTTTCAATTTCAATGAACTTAATTTTAAGGCAACCAGGTTACTTCATTTTTTAAGTTAAACCAACAATATTTTTTACAGTGTATGATATTATTGACATGTCAAATAAAGAAAAAAATCTTCTTGATAGCAATTTTTTTCAATTGATTGACTCTAAAAGTGTAATGTGGTGTAATATCAGGTAAAACATATCAACATATTTCAAAATAAATAAAAATCTAATACAAAACTGCTTCATAACTTTGACCAATCACTAACTCTACAGCTGGCAGGGTCTCATCAGTGGACACGAATAAGAGAGACTACATTATTTAGGTGTGAGATTAGTCTCTTTCAAACATACAAGTGTTGTCTGCTCCAATAGTGTCTCATTTCTTCCATGTCTGGCGGAAAACGGATAATAAATTTAATCTACTCACGCTGGCACCTCATCAGACCACCCAGATCCCTTATCAAGGACCCCGGGGAGACAGATCCGCAGAGACAAGGAAGT
Organism: Hybognathus amarus; assembly: GCA_030378365.1. NCBI lineage: Eukaryota > Metazoa > Chordata > Actinopteri > Cypriniformes > Leuciscidae > Hybognathus > Hybognathus amarus. The sequence goes on along the minus strand of JAQIUQ010000375.1, from coordinate 409,375 downwards.
CGCCTCGTATGTACACAAACCAGAAACAAAGAGGAGAAAGAAGCAGAGGAGGAAGAGAGGGGGAGGATGAGTCTGCCGGTGTGTCCTTTGAGTTTGGTTCTCAGTGACCCATGCCCTGGTGCTGCCACTGTCGGCCAGGCATACATCACACATACTAGATAAACACACAGGGCTCTCCAAACGCAGCAGGCTTTCCTTCAGACAAACCTCCAACAAACTCAACAAACGTATGTGCTCTTAAACAGCTCATTGATTTTCTGTAGAATAAACTCACTCACTTAGAGACATAATCCACTAATAGCTAGCAACCTTTGATGAGAGCATTGAATTAGATTCCACAAAGTGAGATGCTATAGTTTCTTAAAGGAGTAGTTTACTTAAAAAAAAAAAAAAACTTTTGCTGATAATTTACTCGCCCCCATGTCATCCAAGATGTCCATGTCATTCTTTCTTCAGTCGAAAGAAATTAAGGTTTTTGATGAAAACATTCCAGGATTTTCTCCATATAATGGACTTCAATGGGAACCAAACGGTTCAAGGTCCAAATGAGAGTTTCAGTGCAGCTTCACAGGGCTTTAAACGACACCAGACGATGAATACAGGTCTTATCTGAGCGAAACTCTGGCCATTTAAAAAAAAAATAAAAAAGTTTAAGTTTTATAACCACAAATGCTCGCCTTACTCTGTTCTGTGATGAGCGTTCGTGACTCTCTCTGTTCGAACTCGTTCATTAAAATGAACAAATCTTTTTTCGAGTCATGACTCGAAGGGTCTGAGATAAGACATCGTAAGATGTCATCATAAGATTCATAGTCTGGTGTCGTTCAAAAACCCTTTGAAGCTGCACTGAAACTCTCATTTGGACCTTGAACCATTTGGTTCCCAATGAAGTCCATTATATGGAGAAAAATCCTGGAATGTTTTCATCAAAAACCTTAATTTATTTTCGACTGAAGAAAGAAAGACGTGGACATCTTGGATGATATGGGGTGAGTAAATTATCAGAAAAGTTTTTTTTAAAAGTGAACTAATCCTTTAACTAATAAGTGATAGTAGCCACAGTGAAGCATAACTAAGCAACAAAACAAGAAATGGCAAACTCAAACTAAGAATTAAGTCCCTGTCATTCGCACTCAGTGGGTCTGCATTTATTTGATCAAAAATATCGAACTATTATTATGATATAAAATAACCATTTTCAATTTTTAAATATTTTTAAATGTAATTTAAGTGATGGCAAAGTTGTATTTTCAACATCATTAAACCAGTCTTCAGTGTCACATAAACCTTCATCTTCTTTCACAAACTTTTGAAAGGTAGAGATGAATTCTGATTTCTGTGTGAAAAACACATCGAAAATAGAGATAGGGTTCCAGTAAAGTAGCAAGCAAGTGGCAAAACTCCCCAAAAAAGCTAAGCTTAAAAAAGAAAAAGCTCTACAGGAATAAATTGGTTGGCAGAAGACACAGACAAAAAGTCTGTTCTCATTGTCATGGCAACCAATATTGCAGCCCAAATCCTAAGACAGCTATTTCTCATCACAGTGAGAAGTACCTCTACCTTATTTTCTCTCTGTGCCTCCATCAAACAGTATCGATCTTGTCTTTTTGGAGAGTTTGTGACTGTGTGTCAATCTCCATTTAGTCCTTCCTGCTATTTGTTCTGTTCTCTCACATTTTCGTTCATCCATTCTCTTTGTTCTCTTTGCCTTCAGCGGCCACTCCATGAACCACCGGTGCCAAGGTACGTCATGTGCTCGTGTGCCTCCTCACATGATGAATAGCTGTAGTTCATTTCATCGGTGGAAAACACAGATTAATGGTTATATATAAAGCCTTTACTTGTGTTAAAATCCATCGTGAGACACCAGCAAAAACACCCATGAGCTTCTCTTTTAATCCCACGTCATTAGGCCCAGATTCAAACATCCCGCAGCCGGCACCTCTTCACTCAATCATAAACCTTTTCAGCACAGCCGCCAATGGTCCTTTTTCCTCCAGGCGTGCTAAATGTGCTTCTCTGAGAAGACGTGCTGACAGAGCTTCAATTAGGAGTAAAATAAAGGCCCGAAACTTCATTTTTTTTATCTGTATACTTGAGCATTTATGTGCGTGCAAATCAGCAACTATAACAAACCTTTTGTAATATCAGTTAAATGATCTGGATATTTGAATTGCAACCCAAGGTTCATATTTTCCTTCTCAGCAATGAAAGGAAGCATGCATGGAGTTTATGGATGATACTTGGATAAAGAATAAATGAGAAATAAATGCCTCTGTAATGGATCCTCCAGGATACTGAACTCGGAAAGCTGGAAGAGAGAAAGCCAGAGAACGAGGTCATAAATAATCACATTTGTGTAAGCATAGATTGTGGTAAGGAGTGTTAGAGTTGATAGACAGTGACACCGGTACAGATTTATGCCACACTGACTTATAGAAAATACAGCCGATCTGCCGAAGCGTCCAAAGCTTTCGAGTTACACTGCACTGGTGTGTTTACTGTAATACAGTTATGAGCAGTGCATGTTACTGCACAGTCACAGCACTGAATGCATCTGAAATATTGAAAGTCAACATGAAACGTCATTCATAATGTGACATTTCAGAGTGAAGCACAGAAAAATTACTAGTGGTAGACTGAGTTTGGATTTTACTGATAACAATAACTAGGCTGGCCCATGCTGGATTAATATGGCCCCATAATGGGTTAATCATTAATCAACCTATAGTTTATTTTAAATGGATACTGAAGACAAAAAAAAAACACCATACAAACATAAAATAGTACTTCTACAAAAAACTTTATGATCATTTATGTTCATAAATTGTGCATTTAACTAATGTTGAGATATAACTTTAAAATGTAAAATTGTATTAGGGTAACACTTTATAATAACTACACGCTAATAATCATTAGTTAAGTATGAGTAAACCATTAATTCATCATTCATAAAGCATTAATAGACGTTAATAAGCAGTTTATAAATACAGCTATAAATGCTTTCTTCTTGATTTAAAAGCGTATCTATAATTTGCTTAATAATTGTATTTTCATCCTTTATTAATGATCAATTTATCATTTCTAAATGAAGAATTGCATTTTTTATGAACCAGTTATTTGAGAGTTGTCAGTGGTTCGTAAGATTACTTAGAGCGTGTAAGTAAATGATTAATAAACTATTTAAATGTACATTCATACATCTTATTATTCAGACATATAGTGATGGTTACTTAGTGTGTTAATAAATGCTTTATTAACATGTATTAATGCTGTAATTCAGGGTTAATTTGGGTAGTTATAAAGCATTTAGTAGTGGTCAGTTAACTATGTTCGTGAGCTCATCTAAAGTGAGGACTATTCATGCCTTGTAAAGCATTTTTAAAGGCTGTTAAATATTTCTATGTTCTGTATCACTGTGTTTTGTTGTTACATTTGACTGTTTAGAAGATTGACAAGTCGTTAAATCGCCTTTATAAATGCTTTACAAAGCATGAATAGTCCTCACTTTAGATTAGCTCACAAACATAGTTAACTAACCACTACTAAATGCTTTATAACTACCTGTATTTACTACATTTACTTACACTTTCTAAGTGATCTTATGAATGACTGACAACTCTTAAATAACTGGTTTGTAAATAATGCTATACTTCATTTAGAAATTATTAACTGATCATTAACAAAGTATGAAAATACAATTATTAAACGCATTATAGATATGCTTATAAATCAAGGAAAAAACATTTATAGCTATATTTATAAACTGCTTATTATTGTCTATTAATGTTTTATAAATGATGAATTAACTGTTTACTCATGCTTAACTAATGATTAATAGCGTGCAGTTATTATAAAGTGTTACCGAAGTCAATGCTATGGAACGGACATTCATTAAAATATCCTCTTTAGTGTTTAGCAGAAGAAAGAAATTCATCCAGGTTTGGAACAACATGAGTTGAACTATCCCTTTAAAAAATGTTGAAATATCTATTTGGCTTTGGGTTCACTTTAACCAAAGAGACCATGCTGGGCTTTTCATGTGATGTCAATGAAAAAAAAAGTTATAACTTTTTTATAAATGTTGATGAAAGATTACAAAGATATTTTTTCTTTGAAATAAAGAATTTCAAGCAAAAACAGCAGAAATGTGAATAAAGAAAGTAAATAAGGTCTGTTTTGATTTCATGTTGAGAGATTCTGGATGTCATCCAGGAGCTGAGGTGATCAGGATCATGTCTTGACTTAAAAACATGAGGATACTGCTAAAAAATGTCAGAAGCACTTCTCAAACAGAAAAGGAAGGCTTTGATAAAGCAGACAGGTTTACACTTGAATCAGACTTCAAACAGAAAGAAAGAATCACTGTTGCATCAAAAGCCAGTAAATACGCATTTCCATCTCTGAGTCAGACAACAGTATTCTGACAGCATTAATGTTTTTGATAAGAGACATTTGAAAATCTGTGCCATGTACAAAGTCCATTAGCTATGCATTAACCATTTTGTGTGGGATTCCTCACACCTCTGATGTGAGAAATACATTTGAATGAAAGAGTTAGGTTGATCATATAATCAACAACAAAAAAAGAAAAAGCTTCAGAATATGACCGTGCACCGAAGATTTTAGTCTTTGGATTCCAGTGGGGCATCTGATGGAACACATTTCTAATTTCAAAATGAATATGCAATTATAAAGGGTAGTTCAACCAAAAATTAAACAATTGACATCAATTACTCAGCCTCATCATCATTCCAATCTTCGAAACACAAATGAAAATGAAATCTGAGATATTTCTGTCCTCTCTACTGACGATCTACGCAACTACCTTGGTTCTTGCTGAAGCTCAAACGTGCTGCATAACACGAGAATGAACCTCACTGGTTTTTGCTTAAGCTCAAATGTGCTGTGTAACAGAATGAACCTCATTTGTTCTTGCCGAAGGTCAAACGTGCTGCGTAACACAAGAATGAACCTCATTGGTTCTTGCTGAAGCTCAGAACGTGCTTGCTGTAACACGAGAAGGAACCTCATTGGTTCTTGCTGAAGGTCAAACGTGCTGCCTTACACGAGAATGAACCTCATTGGTCCTTGCCGAAGGTCAACGCGCTGCCTAACACGAGAATGAACCTCATTGGTTCTTGCTGAAGGTCAAACGTGCTGCGTAACACGAGAATGAACCTCATTGGTTCTTGCTGAAGCTCAAAGGTGCTTCGTAACATGAGAATGAACCTCATTGGTCCTTGCTGAAGCTCAAACGTGCTGCCTAACACGAGAATGAACCTCATTGGTCCTTGCTGAAGGTCAAACGTGCTGCCTAACACGAGAATGAACCTCATTGGTTCTTGCTGAAGGTCAAACGTGCTGAGTAACACAAGAATGAACCTCATTGGTTCTTGGAGAAGGTCAAACGTGCAGCATAACACGAGAATGAACCTCATTGGTCCTTGCTGAAGCTCAAACGTGCTGCGTAACACTGAGAATGAACCTCATTGGTTCTTTCTTGCTGAAGGTCAAACGTGCTGCCGTAACACGAAGAATGAACCTCATTGGTTATTGCTGAAGGTCAAACGTGCTGCGTAACACGAGAATCAACCTCATTGGTTCTTTCTTGCTGAAGGTAAACGTGCTGCGTAACACAAGAATGAACCTCATTGGTCCTTGCTGAAGTTCAAACGCGCTGTGTAACATGATAATGAACCTCATTGGTCCTTGCTGAAGTTCAAGAACGCGCTGCCTAACACGAGAATGAACCTCATTGGTCCTTGCTGAAGTTCAAACGTGCTGCTCGTAACATGAGAATGAACCTCATTGGTCCTTGCTGAAGTTCAAATCGGTGCCTGCGTGAACACCGAGAATGAACCTCATTGGTCCTTGCTGAAGTTCAAACGTGCTTGTCGTAACACGTAATGAACCTCATTGGTTCTTGCTGAAGCTCAAACGAGCTGCGTAACACAACAATGAACCTCATTGGTCCTTGCTGAAGTTCAAGACGCGCTGCCTAACACGGCAAGAATGAACCTCATTTGGTCCTTGCTGAAGTTCAAATCGTGCTGCGTAATATTGAGAATGAACCTCATTGGTCCTTGCTGAAGTTCAAACGGTGCTGCGTAACACGAAGAATGAACCTCATTTGGTCCTTGCTGAAGCTCAAACTTGTGCTGCGTAACACGAGAATGAACCTCATTGGTTCTTGCTGAAGGTCAAACGTGTTGCGTAATACTAAGAATGAATCTCATTAGTTCTTGCTGAAGGTCAGAACGTGCTTGCATAACACGAGAATGAACCTCATTGGTTCTTGCTGAAGGTCAGAACGTGTTGCGTAACACAAGAATGAACCTCATTGGTCCTTGCTGAAGTTCAAACGCGCTGTGTAACATGATAATGAACCTCATTGGTCCTTGCTGAAGTTCAAACGTGCTGCCTAACACGAGAATGAACCTCATTGGTCCTTGCTGAAGTTCAAACGTGCTGCGTAACACGAGAATGAACCTCATTGGTTCTTGCTGAAGGTCAAACGTGTTGCGTAACACGAGAATGAATCTCATTAGTTCTTGCTGAAGTTCAAACGTGTTGCGTAATACGTAGAATGAATCTCATTAGTTCTTGCTGAAGTTCAAACGTGTTGCGTAACACGAGAATGAATCTCATTAGTTCTTGCTGAAGTTCAAACGTGCTGCGTGACACAAGAACTACGTACCATTGGCCACCCTGCTCTCTAGATATAAGTTATTAAAAAGGCATATTGGTTGAACACTAGTTCTGATTTGATCACATGCGGAAAAGTTTTAAAAGCACTGATTAGACAGTTCATCTACTCTCCAGCACTCCATCATAAAGCCCCAATGGACTCTGACCTGAGAGTTGTTTCAGAGCTGGAAACACATCCAACCCCTGCTACCCTCTCAGCAACACTGCGCCTGTTTTACAGAATCATTGACAAGTCCTCTGCGCTCTTGGCTACCGCCTCCAGCTTCCTTTAATGGAGCCGAGGAGGCTTCAAGGAAGATGAAGGTGCTGTGCATTGAAGACCACATTTCTGGGCAATGCACCATGAAGTCCACTGAGGCTGACTACACTGCCCTGATCAGAGAAAGGGAAGAGGGAAAACAGTTACTCAAACACCTAGTAAAATCTCATGAGCAGAAGGTCAATGGTTTTCCATTCGATCGGTGAAAAGTCCTAAAGAACCTTCCACCACAAGGGGGAACGGTTAATTCCCCTTGTATTTATGAGCTGTGAGGGAGGGCGGATGTATCATCACTTTCGAGAGAGAAAAACCTGAGCGGCTAAGATCACTAAGCTCGACGCTAGTTCATTCGAAAGCTTGCAGACTATCTGAGGTGGTTCCTTGCATAAATCCAGTTCTCTCCTGGATTCCTGCTGGACTCCGCACAGGTGCATTTGAGTCAATCTACTGAGGAATCTAGGGCAGTGATTATGATGCTTCTTCCCAATTTTATACCCCTTCGATTATACAAATCACTTACAAAGAGACCCTAAAGATATCTTCTAATGATGATTTATAACACAACAATATGCTTTTTTTCACTTCTGATTTAGTGTGAAACTATATGCATTTAATTTACAGCACAATTATATGTGGTCTTTGTGGATTCACTTCTGCTATCCCAGAAAAATCCAAGCCATTTAGTTTTTGGAGCAGGAGATAGACATTTTATTAATATAATCAAAAAGCAATGCGAGCCGTGAGTGCACAACCTCTAAAATACATAAAGAAATCAAGTGTAAAATACTGAAATGTCAAATTTCCCGTCTCCTTCCTCCTGTTCTGACGCAGGACATCTTGAGTGTGTATATCGGCACTAATAAACCTTTTTCATTGCAGCTGAGATTTACAGATGTGCTTCGCCCAAGCAACACATTTATAAACACTTATTCAACATCGACCTTAACTCATAAATGAAGCAAAGGCTAACAAAATGATGTTCGTTTACCTTTTACACTAACAATTACTCAACTCACTAAACTCCAAGTAATCCTATTTAGAATGAGAACCAGGAACATCCGACTTTGGTTCAGTTCCCGAGCGCCGCCTGCTTGGTAGCATTATTGCATTCTCGTTATTGCAACTGGCAGAGTTTACATCAGGGGCCTGAGGTTCCTGGCAGACATAGGGGATGCATTCTTCTAAAGCAGCGATGCTCTGATATAGGAGACAATTTGTTCAGCGGTTATGAGTGTTTAGGCCGGAATATGCTGTAAAAAGACAAGCTGAATTATCAAGGGGGCACTTCCATAAATTACAGTGCCTAAAAAAAAACCCTGTTTCTGCTTCAGAATGAAACATAAAACAGATAATTCCCAGATTTTTTTTCTCTATTTTTGAGTGAGATAGAATAAGAAAAAAAGTCCAAATTATGAGTAGCCTTTACCAGTTTCATTTATACCTTTTTATTTTATTTAGAGGTGGAAACATGCTTCCAAAAAAAAGTATTATCCATCATTAACAAATTCTTTCTTTGAAGTAAATTTACATTGAAAACAAGACAAAAATATGAACATAAAAATAATGATTAAGATAAAGATACAACAACATAAAATAGCTGCCAAACAGTTCTAACAAAGGAAGAGACATTATTGGTAAACTCCAACTTCAGCTGCTGGTTTGAGGTTTCCCTCCAACTGCTCAGACACCACTGTCCCTATAGAGATGATGCTTGCATTTTCCTTTCCCTATTTTCTATCTCTCTGTCTCTCATCCATCACTATTTTCACAGAAACTTGGCGGTGATCTTTAGAGGTGCGGCTTCACCTGCTCACTAGACCATCTAATACAACCAGGACGGACACTCACCATCCAAAACAGCACTACCATGATTCCAGATGTGAGCATTGGACCCCCAAAACCTTAGTAAAATCCTGTCCCTCAGCAGCCATAGGCTTCAAAAAATTAGAAATGAGAGGGAAAACAACTGCAAATCACACTGGCATAAGGTTTAGTGGTACTCGAGTAGACCTAGGTCTCTGGGTAGACAACATATTTAACTTGATGTCAACAAGTCTGTGAGGGACAGAAGTATAGTTTGTTCAATTGACTGTACAAAATTCTGACCAATATGAACAGGTCAATAATGATTTTCATGTTATGGCTGAGAACTAATAAAAAGTTTAAGCATCACAACATTACAATGTAGAGCTTGTAAAAAATGTATTCATTTAAATATTTGCTCGATATTACATTAAACTTTCTTTAAAATATCTGTTTTTAGAGATGAACTAAGTTGCGTTAATTAATGGTAAAGATAATTTGATAAGGAAATAAGCATGAACAATATCAACTAAAACTGGAAGATTAAAAAGAAAATACACTAATAATGTCTACTAACCCAGTGAAAAAAATATAATAATAATCACCGGGTTGTAAAGGGGGTAAAGGAAAGGGGAAAAATATATTGTGTCTACTTTGACATATTAATTGTACGTTTGCAATATGAATAAATGTCACAATAAAAAAAAAAAAAAAAATGTCTACTAACCAATATGATGCCAATATATTCTGCATCCGTAACTATAATATTGGGTACCGTCCATTTTGATAAACATTGACATTGACATAAACATCGAAAATGTTCATCTTCATTAAATTCCCAGGGATTAAAAACAGCAAAAGATTTGCCCGTACACACCGGGACGAATATCAGCGCCGTTATTCGTCAGCGTTTTTCAACGCATTTTTTGAGTTTCACACCCCAAAGCGTTTTTCGCTGACGATGAGCCGAGTGAACATGCAAATTAATTCCCTGACATTATATGGTGCCCATTTGCCATGCAACACCACTCCATAACAGTTATCTTTAATCAAGATGTTTGTAGTCCCTGTTACGTTGTCACATAGTTCTTTATGTTCTAGCACCAACGAGAACAGCAGCTCTACATTCATCTTGCCTTGCATCTTCCTCGTCTTATTTCTTCCTGGCTGTGTAGACGGTGACGCAGCGAATATTTTCTTTCACCATTGCATATGTGTGCTCGGCAAGATCGTTTTGTGTTTGAGCGCCCCAATTTGTGTTTTACTCTTTCAGAAGCTCAAACGTGAGCAAGCGCTCCAATTTCATTGGTCGGATAGTTTTTGACGTGGCGCGTTAAACAAAAAAACGAACCCGAGGCGGTTTTTTTTTTTAAATGACACTTTTACGCGTGGCGTTTTACGCGGCGGTGCGAACACTCACATTGGCACTCTTTGATTAGTCACGAGGCGTTAAACGTTGGCGAATAACATGTGCGAAATTCGTCACGGTGTGAACAGGCCTTTAGGTTAAAGAAAACAGACGTTAAAAAGAACCATAAGACAGACAGTACAACGATTTGAATGGTACTCCTATCCCTCATTTGTGTCAAACTAAATATGGCGTCTACTCTGACTAAGGCCTAAAGCCCGACACTGAACCCCAAACAAATATAATGAAAACACAGAACAAACCACAAAACAATGAAAGACATACTATTCAAAAATCGCTAATACCAAAACCACCACATAGTCCACAATTCTGTCTTCTCCTTCTTTCTTGCTGTTGTCTTACCACAGATACACATCCTAAATTTGTCACTGTTAAGCAGTGCACTTGAGCACTTTCCTTCACACTCTAGTAAGTCACACATCCCCCTGCTACAGTTGGACAGATGCATTGGATTTGAATTGATGGGCTCTGCGTGCTATAAAAACATAGGCAGTTGCCTCAAGTGGAGCAACTCTGACCTGGACACCCACAAAATGTCCAGATGTGCGTCCATGTTTATATTCGCTTCAGTGCGCCCGCTTGGCCTCAAACAAAGTGCTCGAGGAAGTATTATATTTGCAAACACATTAAGTAGTACATCTCGTTTCCTGCAATTTGGCTTCTCTGTGTAAATACAGTGCTAAACCACAGAGCCGGGGTAGCAGGGGCACGGCAGTTAGCGGCAGGAAAGAGAAGCACGGAGGAGAACTAAAAACAGCGGAGGCTTGGCCCAGAGCGATAGAGCTCCTGCAGGGGAGAGGACAGAAGTTTGCCACCAAGACTGTCACATTGGCTATCCCTCTTCTTGTATTTGCTTAGCTGAGTGCAAGGTATGACTATAAACAAATGCAAACAAGTAAACAGGGAGTTCGAAAGTTAATATTAGCAAAACGACATTCAACAACATGAAAGAAGAGCACTTGGAACTGTTCATGGGACATTTTTTTCTGTTTACGAAAAAACATCTACAAAACTTGCAAATATTTGGAGGCCACTTATAATTGTTTAAAAAATGCCTTGTTTAACCAGCATTTTGGCTATTTGCAAAATTTCAGCATTATATACACACAATAAATATAAACCCCCCAAAAAAACATGAAAATATAAACAATCCAACAAATATTGAATCAAAAAAAGCATAATACAGAAAGCAAAACATTAGATAAAAAAATGTAAAAACTAATTTCAGAAAAAAAAATAGTTAATAACTAGTTGACCGGTGTGTTTCATCATTATCGCATTTAAAGGGATAGTTCACTTTGAACTTTATTTTCAATATGTTCTAGCTTACCTCAAGGGCATCCAAGATGTAGGTGTCTTTGTTTCCACAGTATTTTCAATTTTGACATTTTTAGGTCAAACAGTTGTTGTCTATCAGTCATACACTGGAGGCTAAGGGGGTCCACCTGGGTTCACCTCAAAGAGCATGCATAGAGAAGTCAAAATTAAACATGATTTAATGACTCGGTAAATGTAAGTACACATTGATGGCCTAAGACACGAAACGAGCGGTTTGTGTGAGAAAACGAACAGAATTTATATTGTTTTTACCTCTTGTAATCATAGCCATGACAAAATGATCTGACGGCACGGGCGCTTCGGTCTGTCGCATGCGCCGGAAATGATCGCTTGCGCACCTACGTCACTCTTAGTTTATACAGAGATTTCGCAAGTTTTACCTTTCACTAAACATATTTAGATATACAGGAAACCACAATAGAAGACGATTTCCATATATCTGAAATATGTTTAGTAAAGGTAAAACTTCCAAATCTCTCGTGTAGGGCTGCACATTAATCGCACAATGTTGTTATGCGCATCTAATCAGTAAAGCCGGTTCCTTGATTAGCAGTAAATCACCTTCACTGCTTTCAGATGGAGCGGCATTTACTACAGAGAGCCGTGAGATCACAGACAAGCTGAGCCAAATCGTGTTAATATTCGAGGACGTATCGCCAGCGATATTTAACGCGATATGGCTCAGCTGGTCAGTGATCTACGGCTCTCTGTAGTAAATGCCGCTCCATCTGAAAGCAGGTGAAGGTGATTTACTGCTAATCAAGGAACCGGCTTTACTGATTAGATGCGCATAACAACATTGTGCGATTAATCGTCAGCCCTACTTTCGTGTAAATATTGAGTGACGTCACACGCAAGCGATCACTTCCGGTGTAACATTGACCTGAACTGATTCAGTTCGGTTCAGTTGGACATTGCAAAACTGATTCTGATCACTTGGACGTCACTGTGATTACACGAGGTAAAAACTAAATAATATTGTTCGTTTTCTCACAAAAAAACGCTTGTTTCGTGTCTTAGGCCATCAATGTGTACTTACATTTACGAGTCATTAAATCATGTTTAATTTTGACTTCTCTGTGCATGCTCTTTGACGTGACCCCCTTAGCCTCCAGTGTATGACTGATAGACAACAACAGTTTGACTGAAAAATGTCAAAATTGAAAATACTGTGGAAACAAAGACACCTACATCTTGGATGCCCTTGAGGTAAGCTAAAACATATCAAAAATTTATTTCAAAGTGAACTATCCCTTTAAGCAAATACAGAGCATTCAAATGCATCAATTCAATATGAATTTCTTTATTCTTAACAAAATCAACTCTATCAATAGTAAACTTCTATAACCAAAAGTGGTCCGTGTTGAGCTCCCCTGGCATTTTCTACTACAGTTTCTGCTTCAGAATCCAAAGAAATTTATCGGTTGCTAAGATTCTTATTGAAGGCCATTTCAAAAAAGAGCACAAACTATGCAAAGTTGTCTGGCATCAAACCAGACAAGAGAAATGATCGCCTTTTGTGTGCACTGAAGCAGTGTGACCAAGTCATTTGAAAAGTGGAGAATGGCTTTTGGAGACTAGTGCAAAAAGGCAGCATCTGAGGCATATTCTGAAACAAAAAAACTAGACATCTGATCAAGAGAAAAATGCCATATGGTAGTGTGATGCAGCTTAATGAGGCATGCAGACATCCACTCTCCTCAGACCAGGAACCAGGTCCATGCAAAGGCCTGCTGAGCTTTGCTCTGTTGATGTTTCGAGTCTCGCATTCAAAAGAAGAAAAACCGAGCCAGTGAGTAAAGCAGCAGTAACATCAATGTAAATTTGCTCTAAGCATAAATCTTGATGCAATAGGCTACAACAAACTAGATAACATTTAAAATATGTATAGCATTCAACAACTTTAAATCATATTTCCTCCAAATACATATGTATTGAGTAATGAGTATTCATTTAGAGTGCCTAGAACAATATGTCAAATTAATCGCTAATTGAGTGTGTAAACTAATCAGGTAATATCAGGTTGTTGGGGGGCCAGATGCTGCTCAGTATTCAGAAACCTCTTTCTGCCTCTTTCAACAAGTTGGGTGATTTAATGTCTAAAGATGCAGGAAAAGAAAGGCACAGCTGGAGTGCACTTGTCTGATGCTGTGATATGAGCAATTTGCCCAAACTGTCCCGAACACGAATACACCTTGGCAATGAAGCAGAGAGATATAGTGCTGCCCTTGAACAAAGAAAGCCCAGCGAGTGTATTTTTTAAAGCACAGGGGCAATCAAAGACTGTGGAAGATAAATGGAACAATATCAGTGATGTCTTTTCAAGGACATTGCAGGACTTGGAGTTCACTTCCAGCAGAGAACTTGCCAAGAAACGACTGAGACAGGAACGTCTTTGAGGCTAAAGGGAAAACTGATAGACGCACAAGTTGTCGTCAGAGCTCTGAAACGGGCAAATGCCAAAAAATCTTGGTTTGGCTCAAATATTCGGACTCTCGAAGTTCTTAAAGAGCCTTCAGTGTCTGACGGATCTCTGAAGAAGGATTGGGGTGGTATGGTTGTATCTGACACCCTCTAATGAGCTGTGAAGTTCCATCTCAGATAAGAAGCTGTGAAGGCACACAGCTCCCCATTATGAAGGAAGAACTAGAGTTGTTCCAGATACCAGAAATAATACAAGAAATAAAAAATCAAATCAATACTTTTTTAGCCTCTTTTACAAAAAGTGCAAGGAAAAATCATGGCCAAACAAAAAGTGTAATCAAATAATTCCAATCATAATATTGTTTAGTTTTATAATACCTGCAAATCACTGCTTATAGTAATGTAAATAAATATTCAATATATTTCCCAGCCCTACTGTGCATGAGAACAGTACTGTTTGCTTGAGCCCATTATATAAATCAAAGAAAAATAGAGCAACAAGCACAAAGATGAGTGTTTCAATGAAAAAAGAGACAAATGGCTTTAGAAATAAAATGCAGCGCTAACAAGACTATATGCTAACAGATGATTGTTCAAGGCGTTCAATGAATCTAACGGGACAAAGGCCTTTCCTGCCTTATTGTGCTGTGGGAAACCAGTGTGCAACAACCGCACTCATTTTTCACAGCTCTCTCAATTCAAATCATAAAGAAAAAGGAGACTTGACTAGATGTACCAATTATGCAGCTGCCTCACACAGAGTGAAAAACTGTCGACTCATCCCGATGGTGAACATATCCAAGACCGCAGTTGGAAGTGTGTTGCTGGATAGCTTAAAAAGTGAAGTGTCCTTGCAGGAGACAAAACAGCAGCTGAGTTCAAGCCATTCTTACGCATGTACCAAAGAGAAGCCTTTCATCTGGGTCCTCCATTACAGCTCCCACACTTTCCAAACGGTTAGAGGTTCACAATTTCACACAATAGCAGGGATGGATGGATAGTTACCGAGATTTAGGATTTGGAATGATACCAGCTGTGTTTAGGTATTAATAAATTACCTTGATTGATGAAAAGACTGTTGAAAAAAGTTTACAAAAGTTTGCAAACTTTGTTTGTAGTAATTAGTACAGCACAAAACATAAGAACATATTCTAAAATGATATAATAAATAAAAACAAGCATACTAACTAAAATAAGATAAAAATAGCAACCCAAATAATTTTAGTATTTGGATACACGATATTACAAAAAAATGTAAAATGCGCGTAGATACAAATAACACTAGAAAGTGCTGAGAAATACCAATTAGCACATTAACTTTGGCAACCTTAAAATTCTGAAACTAAAATAAAAAGACATTCTGAAAGTATAAAACTATAAAACTAACAATGATATCATAAAAACTTGAAAAGTAACTTAAGGAGACTAATTAAAAAAAAAAAAAAAAAAAATTAACTAAATCCATGTTTCCACCGCAATTACCAGGAACTATTTGTTTCCAGGAATTTTTTCATAGGAACTTTTTTTGGTGTCGGGAAGATATAATGTCAGTGACGTTGAACTACGTGTCACTGCTCCTCCAGTCAGCGGTTTGTTTTGAGTTTTGAGTGTGTTTTGAGTTTTGTATGGAGGAGATTCAAGCTGTGCTGCTTTTGTGTCGATTGGTTTAATAACAAGGTAATTAACAAAATGGCAGAAAGAGACACAGCACCCAAAGCGTATTCAGAAAGCTTGTAATGCTAGATATAAAAGTACGACGTTTGTTATCAGCGGACTTGACCATGAGATTGGATGGACGCCGCGCCATCGGGCAGAAAGAACAAGTAGTAAGAACCCAATTCAGCATGTCCCACCTCGAAGTTCTGAACTCTGAAAAAGTACTACCTTTGCCAGCAGGGACTTTCTGTGGAGGAAGTTTAACCTGGAAACTTCATTTAGATCCTGGTTCATGTGGTGTAAAACCACCCCAAAGTTCCTAGTTCCTGGGAAGTTCCTGCGGTGGAAGCAGGCTTAAAACTGACTTGATACAATTATTTATTGAAATTATAAACTATAAGAAACCCTTGCCCAACCCAACACTGCTTATTAACTTAGTTGTATGTCTTATAAATAATAGAGTAATAATTAAAAGCAGGTGTTATTGTAATTTTAAGAATTCAGTGTCTTATAATTTTAGACACCCTTGATTCCAATGTCATAAGTCTTTTGTGTGTTATCTTTGCGGTTAAAACAAAACTGGAGAGACTAGCTAGAATGTTCACACTACAAAGAGTGGAAATTCCACCAAAAGACAAATAAAACCAATTTAATTATTCCTCAGCCCAACAGCAGTGACGCACAAAGCAAAGTGACAAAATTTTAAATGTAGTAAACCACCAGTGCCAGTACAAATTAAACTAATCACACTCTGCTTAGGGGATACACTGGAAAAAATGAAATCAGAGCCCAGTTTAGATGTTAAATGAATGATCACAATAGACCCATTGTAATGGCATTTGGACAGAAGCTTTGATTCAGAAAAAGGGAGGCGGTGGGAACTCTGCGCACAGGGATCTCTGATGAAGGGAAAAAAGCAACTCATCAAGTGCCGTGCTGTGATGCTTGGATGTGGATTTGGCAGTGATTTCTGCAGTCTGTGCATCATCAAACTCCCAACTGCTCTTGAGTGGCATGCCAGCTCCCATCTACAGCAGTCGTTTGTGCCACAGCCTGAGAGACAGTTGGATTGGACCTCGTACTTGGCAAGTTTGCTTTGATGGTTGTAAGGATAGGCTTAGTAACTCCTTATATTGTTCTTACATTGAAAACTCGCAACTGTCTGTGAACCATTAGCACTCACTGAATGAGGATGGAAACTGACAGCAAGACAGGAGCCACAATCAGATTTGATTTGCACTTGATTTGTAGACCTGAGTGCTGCTGATCCGATTCCTAATTCCTAACTTAAGTAATACCACTATAAACTTCTAATTTTACTCCCAGACCTCCCACTTGACCCTATGCAGCTCCTATTCCTGCTCTGAAGCAGAAAGCAGTCAGTCAGTCCCAAAATCTCTCCCAGGCACGATCCTCCCTCTCTCCGGAGAAACCCCAGGGCCAAGTTCCCGTCTGCTGGGCCCTCTGTCAGCTCGCTGGAGTGTGTCTCAACCCCCGCCAGCACAAATCCACCACAGAGAAAGCATTAATGTGCCTTCACTTGATATGTGACCATGTGAAATTACACGTTTTGATTTACTAGGAAATGTATTTCGAGCTTTGTATTTGCCTGTGGAGAAACTTATTAGAAAAACACTTTGAAGTCCCTGTACAGACATTGATAAAACGCAGAATGTGCCTTTTATAGTAAGCAGACAACAGGGACTAAGAATTCTTGGCCAGATGAGACCAAAGTCCAAACCTCAAATGACCCCTCACACTTTATCCAATGTCATTTTCACATGAAAAGTTAGGACCGGTTCTTTGTAAATACCAGAACCAGAAGTCTTTGCCTTTAAATGTCCACTCACCTGAACCACCTTATGCAATACAGAAAACCATTGATAAGTGTAAGAACAGCTAGTAAAAAAACAATCTCCCACAGCCTGAGGAGAGTAACTCCCTACTGAAGTAGTCCAAACCAAACAAAGCTTACTTAAGCTCACTCTTCAATATCTTACAATTCATAATGCTGGTTTCCAAGTCAATTTCCTAAAACGACTGTTTCCATTTACTTATTTTACACACTTTAAAAGAGCAATCTAGCAATATGTCTTCAATAAAGTCATTCCACATTAGGGTTTTCACATGGGTCATTTCTTTAAATGCCCCAAAATGTTGCATGTTAATCAGTTTAATACAAATTCAGCATTTGAAGACAAATAAATGATAGTCCTACCTCCATGAAACAGGTCCCTGCAGCGGCATTCTCCTCTGATGGATGCATTGTAGAACTTGCTGCCAAACACAGGCTCATTATCATTAATATCCTGTAGGATCACTTTGACCACAGCTGTAGAAGACAATGGTGGTTCGACCCCTGTCAGTGGCAACAACAGTTACACTCGGTATAGGGTCAGTTTCATAATCTAGCTGGGTCAGGGTGGTGACAATTCCAGTAATTGTGTCAACACTGAACCAATCTGAATGAGTTCCTTCAGTCTGTAGGATGCTGTACTGAACATCCCCGTTGGGTCCCTGGTCTTTGTCCCGTGCTGTAACCTGTACAACAAAGCTTCCCCGGAAAGGCCACCTCTTGGAATAACCTGGGTATATTCCTGCTGGTCAAACAAAGGTGGGTTGTCATTAACATCTGTGACCTGAATGGTAAATGAAGACTCTGCCCGTGAACGGAGGGGTGCCAGAATCTGCTGGCCATGACTCGGAGTTCATAGTGGTCTTGCTCCTCGTGATCAAGTATCTTATCCACGCAGATGAGATAAATTATGCTGTCCTTGGTGGTCAAAGCAAACTTTCCATCGCCCCCCTCCAAAGATACATTCACATTGGCATATTCTCCATAATCAGGGTCCGTGACTGAAATCCTAGCCACATACTTGGCCCGGCTGTGCTCCTTCAGAGAGTGTGGAGAACCATCCTCACTGAGGAAGATGATGGTCATGGTGGGCTGGTTGTCGTTGTAGTCTCGCACCTGGATGGTCACAAAGGCGTTGGTGATCTCTGGTTGACTGGCATTTGTCCCGAGCCTGTATCACAAGCTCATGAACTCTTTCTCATTACTCAAAATCCAAAGGCTTGTTTACAGTGATAACTCCAGTTCGGGAGTCAATGACAAAGTAGCGATCGGGATCACTCTGTTCTTATGTTAATGTCATAGAGGACCAAACCATTGTCCCCTTCATCAGCATCTGAAGCAAACACCTGCAGTATATTGTTTCCAGGTTGAAGGTTCTCGGAGATCATTGCATGATAACGGCTCTGGTTCGAACACTGGGGCGTTGTCGTTGATGTCCTGCACAGTCACGTCCAGGATCACTTGTCCTGTCCTCTGGTGAACCACCATCAAATGCTTCCAAGTAGAGAGTATACGACGATCTTGTCTCTCTGTCCAAAACCGCATTGACCACCAAATCCAAGTAAAGGACTTTGTTTGATCCTCGTTTGGTTTCAAGAAGAAAGCTTGTCCTACATTTCCATCCGTTATGATGTAACCTTGCGTAGTGAGCTGGTCCTCATCTGCATCCACAGCCGGATCAAGAGGAAACTTGGTGCCTATGGTTGTCTGCTCTGGGATTTTAAACGTGGCTCTTTTTCTGGGGAACACTGGTGCCGTGATCATTGATGTCATTGACTGAAGATGGCTACTTCTACTGTTATACCAGTCATGGTGACTGCTATGAAGCTGTACGGTCCCGGACTTCTCTGTCCAAGACCTTTGCTGTTTTTATGATCCCTGTACTTCTTAAATATCCAGATCGGTGCCAACACCTGTACCCTGATGATCTGAGATGAAATAGTGGGTTGCAATCATGTCAGGTGGGAGGCCAGCACTGATGTCACCTACTACAGTTCCTGCAGGCTGTTCCTCATCTAGTTGGAGCTGCAATGTTCCTGGTGCCATAGATGATTTGGATGGTCATGAAGTGTTGTGCAACATAGAGAATCACCAATATCCACCACTGCAAAGTCCTGTTTGATGCAACGGATCCAGAATTGTCCTTTCCTTCTCTCTTCATTGAAATTTGTTCTTAAAAAACCTGACAGGACAAATGGAAAAGGACATTTGTTAGAGACACAAACATAAGTGAACTAAGAGAAACAGTCCAACATTATCAAAAAGAAGCATGCATTACAGAAAGATGGATTACACAAGCAGGCTCGGTTACAGTTATGACAAGAATGCTTAAGTGGCTTTCCACATGTTGCATGGGTTCTCTTTAAATAGACAGCAGCACACCATGCGCACACATTGTTCCTGCATTTTACTGTCAGCTAATAAGTCAAGACGTTATTGCTACAGCTTATGCGAGAAGCTTCTCTAGTCCGTACAAAAGTCAAAAGAAATTCAAAGTCTCATTCAGTTTGTGTCTTTTAACAGATCCTTTGAATTTAGTTAATATTTCATCCTGTTTGATTTCATCCATATTGATTATTTTAGCAAATTTTGGCATGTATTTTAGAGAGATCCAAGCTTGAAGTACCCAATACATCAACTCTTATTTCTTTTGGGTGTAAACTTAAGGAATTTCCTCCTACAGCAAAATATCAGTGCAAGTGATGGACAGGAGCTTGAAAATAGAGACTGTGGCTGACATGAGCCCCCCTTTTTAGTAAAACTATACAACTGCAACCCACATTGATGCAAAGAGAGCCAAGAGTACCCTTTAAAGCGAACTCAGTTTTAACCCTGTCGTAATATTAATGCCAACACTAATGCAACAAAATGAAGCTAGAAAAATGCTGGTGGGCCAATTCTAATATATTAAAACCACAAAGGTCTCCTCTGAGTGTTCCTCCAGCTCCTTTTTAAATTAGCAATTCCTCATCCATAAAATTGTAGCTTGTGGACCTGCAAACTATGAGCGACCTTATTGCTGAAATTATGAAACAAAATCTTTTATAGATGATTCCCTGGTGTAGGATCTTTCTGGGTTCAAATAAATTATAAAAATTCTGTAAGACACAGCTTAAATATGTATGCTTGTTAGAGGAACTTGACTCATCTAGGCCAGCTTTTCAAGCATTAAGGATCTGCACAGCAGAAAGGAGATGGAATTTAGAAAGTTATGAGAGAGCTTATTATCCGAGGAATAACGAACTGAGTGGTTTTCTTGGTTCCTTTTGTGGAATAAAAGTACTACAGGAAAATTGCATTCACATCCAAAGGTACAACTGAAGCCCATATTTGACTGCCTTTGACTAAATCTCTTGAAACAACACTGTAAATCACATTGACCCGCTTTATTTACAAAAGCAAGACTAGACAGAGGTTACCAGTGCCTTTTAGATTTAAACAAACACATTATGGACACTCATTTTCAAAAGCAGTTTTCATTTTGTCCTTTTGCATGATGACAAAATGAGAACATGAGCAGTTTTAAGATGAGCCTGTCACAATCTGCACTACCAAAAGCCACAAAATTCGATTTCAGGCAAAGGGGAATAATCATGTCATTCTCAATCACTGCAAAAAGAAAAATAACATCACAATAAAATTCTTTACTAGAAACAACAGAATTTCACGTTTCCATAAGTAAATAAAAACAGATTCACAGGAAACAGTTTGCTCTGTCATACTGTAGACGGCTCCCTCTGGTGGTGGACTCCAGCTACATATATTTTTTCCCTTCTGCAAAATTCTAATGCTAATTCTTTTCACTCTCTCTACCCACAGGGTATTTGTTTTAAGTAGGCAAGTATGTCTCAATGTGTGTGTAGGTTTGAACTTGATTAACTTCAGAGATAACTGGTGGTGTTGAATCTTGCACACAGCTGCACATGTAGTTAATCTAAAATGTGTGTGAATGATGCAGGTGTCCATAGAAAGGTGTGTGTAAGCAGCAGTGTGTGTGAGTCAGATCAGGTGTGTGCTGTGCGCTCATTGTGAGTAGTCTGTCAAGTCTGTGGTAGTGACAGTGTGTGTGTGTGTGCCTGAGCGACGGAGCAGACCAGGAGGGCTCCCCACAGTCTGCCCTGCACCCTCTGTGGCTTTGCTGCATTGTAATTGGGGTCTGCTGGAAGCCTGCCCTGTGCATATGGGAATCCAAAGCTAATTTCAGTCTGTCAGCATCACAGGGACTGAGAACACACACACATGAGCAGGAACACTCTCATATGTTTAAGAAAGTACAGGCAAAAACACACACATACACACAATACCTCCAACGTAGATTATGTGCACCAAACCTTGAAATACAAACGACCATAAGTCTTTGTGTGTGTGTGTGTGGTCTGGGTAACCCTACGTTATGGGGACAAGAGATGCAATATCCAAAATCCCTGTCCTTGTGGGGACATTTTTTTGGTCCCCGCTGAGAAATAGAGTTTATAAATCATCTAAGTGATGTATTTTAAAATAGCTTTGATGGATAGGTTTATAATCAGTTTGTTAACAGTATAAAAATCATCTCTATGAAATATCCCCAAATTAAAAAAAAACAAGGTGTGTGTGTGTTTATGTATAGCCTATGTATACATAATATGTGAATTCTATTTTATTAGGCCTAAATGACAGATAGATATTTTAAACACACTGCACATATTCACTAACTTTTTCAAATGAAATATTTGACCTGTGAACAAAAATATGATTTGTTCTCCAGTACATTGAGGCAATGTCCAAAACATTGTCAAAGGCTGAAAGCAAGTTACACAGATGTGTTCAATGGGCACTGCCACTTTTACTAACGGCTGGAGCAGACCTCCAAAGTGGGCTGGACATGTACCACATCAATGAGCCTCAGACAACTGTTATTTTGTCCAAGATACGCCTCTTATTCTTGCGTCTAATGCCGCTGAATTCAAGAACATTTCTCTCTCCTCATGAATCTAAATGTAACGGTTGACTAAAACATTATCTATAACACTATTAGTAAGGTGTATACAGATAAAACCATTCAAGACGTTGGCCATACAGTATATCTTAATATTTTGCTACTTTTTAAATAGCATGTTATGAGGTGTTACATCACTGTTTCTGACTTTCCATCTCTTGGGCATCTTTCCAGTCCTCTGGGTCATATGTTTAACCCAGACCACTTAATAATAAAGGGCTCATGGTTTAATTATAGAAAATGGCCCATTTGAAGGAAAATGTAAACACTTTGTGTGAAAGGCACAGTCTATCCCTTGACACAATCTGACACAGATGAAGTGAAAACAAGTCTGCCCTTTCTAATTTACAGAATGCCTACAATAACATTTAACAAAAGTTGTTCACACCTGCTGATTTCTAGCACCTCAGGGCAGCTTTGTCCTTTTTTTAAAACAATCTTTCATCCCAAAGAAGAGAAGATAGCAGGTTTGTGGGGATCTAGACCACTGAATATTTCTGACCAACTGTTCCTTCGATCAGCCAGAACTTTCATTCCACACAACAGTTCCAAAGATCCCACAGAGCAGAAAACTGGAGTTAAACAATCCTAAAGAAGCTGCTCTGTTAAAAGCTGAAACCACTTTGGCCAAGACACTGGGCGATGAAAACAACCACAGCTGGCCAGACCAATACTGATCATCTATCATCTATCACTCCAGTGGAAGAAGTCCACGTTGCTCACGACACCTCAAACAACACTCACGCTGGAAGACTGTAATGACTGCAAACACGGCTTTAAAGAATTATGTTTTTTCTGAAGTTCATTTTGGTTAGATTGAGAGGGCGAATGAGGTAAAGACAATACATTGGCCCCTTCAGTGTAAATGATGAGTGAGAAAAGGCCCTGAAAGCCAAAAAGACCTAAAAAAGAAACCCTAAGCAGCCATAAAGTAACACCATCAATCTCGACATTGGGCAACTCAAATATTTCCATTTTAAAACATGTTTAAGAGCTGGGCCAAATTAACTTCACATTGACTATCATTTATCTCAAGCAAACATGCTGTCACACTAGGATTATTTTCCTAATATTTTATTGCTTTTACAAGATAACCAAAAGAAATCAAAGAAAACAACCAACCTGGCCAATCGTGATCAATTCCGATACAACTTCTGGGTGTTTGAGCAAATCACTCAGATCCAGTGAAACTTGGCAAGAGAAGCCTCATGTTGAAGCACTTATCCACAATAATGGAGTATCTTAAAGATCTTACAAACACCACCCACGCACACACTGCGCCTATAACTAGGGTTGGGAACCAAGGAATCGATTCTTATTCAGAATCCGGATCCTTCTTAAAACAATGATAATAATAATTCAGGAACCGACTCATGAACGAATCTTTCAGACTCTTTTTAGTTAATAAATGCGCAACCTGTGTAGTCTGATTTAAAACTAATAGGTCTCATGAGTTGATTCTTTGTTGAAGCCAAAATTATACAGCAGAACCAGTACACTCCAATTCTAAAACAAACTAGGTTTTTTTCCCAAAAAAGTTTACTTTTTTAATAAATTGGTGAGAAAATATCTGTTTCTTGCAAATACTATTCGAAATCGATGAATATAGCTGTAATGGAACCAGAATCATTAAGGGAAATCAAACAATCAAAATACTTTGAAAATGCGGATGGGATTCATATCAGTGTTTCCCGTACATTGATTTATTTGTGGCGGGCCGCCATTGCGCTGAAACGTCACAAAAATCTAAAGTGCGATAAGGCTTTGTGTCCTTTTCAAAAGACTGTCAGTTTGCGCTGCGCAAAGAGAAGTGTGCACTTCCCTCACGCGATCAGCTCAGCGTCTCAGTTCACAGTGAATGAAATGCAGTGAACTCTATCTGAGAGATTTAGCGTGCATTTGGAAACACAGCAGGCACCAGTTACGCATTATTTTCCCATTTACGCATAGTAACTGATTTGCAGCATTTTACTAGATTTGTAATAAGCGATCGTAAACTTGTTTTATGCCAAAATAAAAGCTTTTAATGGCAGAATTCAAAACTCACGTGTTTAACTCTTTCAAGTATGAGAAATTTCAACATGACATCATGACTTTTGCGTAAACATACACGCCACTTTTAAGTACCGTGTTTGCTATACACATTATGAGCTATCCGCGTGTATATCTACGCCATTAATGTCCGAGTGATTCCGCGTGTATGTACACGCCGGCAAATGTACGAGCGAAACGAAGCAAAATGTAGATCTACATCTGGGGAGCGATATGTTTTTCCTAGGATGGTAGGGGAAAACTCATAAATGCTATTAAACCCCAGTGACGGGTAGGTTTAGGGACGGGGTTGGGGTAGGTCATATATTTATATATACAGTAATAACGTTAAGTTAACGGCGTTCATAAACATCGCTGAAAAGCGGTTATGCGGTGTTGATAGAACGGCAAAAATGGAAATAAAGAATTGGTGTGTCATACGTACCCCATTTCATGAGATCAGTCTGGAAATTCTTACAAAATTAATTATGAAAGTTTTATTTATTTTTCAGTGCATTTGTTTTACAATATATGGCTATCACTGTCATAATAATGATAATAAGGTATTCCTTATTATTCCTATGTAGCTTGATACAATATCACAACTAAAAAGAGGTTTGTAGACGCCTTTAAAGTTCAGGTACAAATTCAGTTTGCACACTGAATATGGAGTACCAAAGTGCACCAGATTGATGAATTTAAAATTGTACAAAAATTTTGCCTATAAAATGTACAAAGTTTCAGAACCTAGCAGGACCAGGATTCACCCACCACAGATTCACAAAATGTGGGAAACTGCATTTTGCTCCACCATCCCCTTACCTTTACTCATTGGTGGAGTTGATCCCATGTTCTCAGTACAGTAGTCCGAACATAAGCCACGGTAGATGTGCACCACAGGAGCTGGTGGGAAAGAAGAAAACCACCTGCAGGCCTCAGAGACGTGCACTGCTAATCATATATCAGATACATTTGTGCCATGGGGAAAAAAAACAAGGCCCTATCAGCCATGGTTTGGCCAGCATTTCAGGATGTTCTGGCTTCAGGGACCATCTTTTCCACACTCTCCAACCTGCTGAGTGTGTGTTGTGGAAATGTTTGTGGAAGAGGTCTGCGCGGCTGAAGAAAACAAAGAACCACACGTGCTGCTGGGTCCTTTGAACATGACACCAGCTGATACAGCTTCGGTTACGGTGCGAAATTGGAAACATCTGGCTGCAGCAAGCGGATGAGTTCTGTACAGAGTTTATGAAATTCACTGTGTAGTTTTAACTGAACACAAACTGTACCATTTCCCATTTGCGGATCATTTCAAGAGAGAGGTATAGTGTCCGGTATGCCTGTTGCCATATGGAGAACCATATATATATTTGAGTTGTTGTACCCACAGTCAAACAAATCCATATCAGGTTCGAGACGTACAAGGCATAGCCGCAGTATTTTGTCTTCCTCTGTCCCTCAGGAGATTCAAGTTACGCCTATTACAAATGCTATTTTGACAGTTATCCATTTTATGTTTATGTAAGTCTTTGTCTCTTGGAAAGACAGCTACAAAATACATTGTCATCAGATTTTTTTGCACTGATTTTGAAGGCTAACCTGCAGAATTCCTCAGTAAATCAACACGAAACAACATTCACAAACCATGTTACTATCGAAACCTGATATATTTCATGGAGAAAGTGAATTTTTAAAAAGAAAAAAATAACTTTATGAATTAATTAGACAATCATATGAAGTCATACTAAATCATGAGAGATGGCCTATTAGAAGTTGGGTTGTGTATCTTTGTAATTCTGTTGATTTGACTTTGAATACATTACAGAAAACATGTCAGCCTTGTATTTGACTTGGCTCTAGAAAGTAAAAAAAGTTTACTCATCCTGGCGTTGTTCTATTGGCATATGCATTTTTTTTCCTTTATGGACCATACAATGAGAATTTTTTTTAAAAATATATCGCTCACGCATCATCCATATAATGGCAGAATAGCGACCATTATTAAGCTTTTAAAGGGATACTCCACTTTTTTTGGGCTCATTTTACCACTCCCCAGAGTTTACCGTTTTCGAATCCATTCAGCCGATTTTCGGATATTTAGAAGAATATCAGTAGCCAAACAGTTTCTGGTCTCATTGACTTCCATAGTATATTTTTTTCCTACTATGGAAGTCAATGAGACTAAACTGTCTGATCTGATCTCTTCTAAATATCCGAAAATGTTTAGCTCTAACTCTAAATGTTTAACTCTGGGGGACTGGTAAAATGAGCCTATTTCCAAAAAGTGGAGCATCCCTTTAAAAAAAGATGCAAAAATATTGCAGAATGATCCCTTGCAACACTTGCCGTAGGCTATATTCCAAGTGTTATGAGGGTACGATAGGGTTTGAGGGAAAAAGTAACTTTTTGTACAATGAACAATGTACAAATTGTAATGTATTACTAATTGAAATTCCTGACCTTGGCCATTGGTCTTTTGTGCGCGGCTATGCTCCCAAAAAAAGCACACAAGTTGTGAGAAATCAAGATTATCAAACACACGACAGGAAATACAGTCCATGTACCCATATCTTTTGAGTTTGTTGTAACAAAGTTATTGCCTGTCAACTGTTACTCTGAACAGACTGTCATCAGACACATGGAATTCCGGTCTAGAGATATTTACCTCAGTAAAAAAGTACACGTATACTTGCATTTCATGTCATGTAGGTTATTTATTAGTCTTGATTTCTCACAACATGTGTGCTTTTTCTGGGCAAGGGATAGTGAACTGCGGCTCTAGTGGATTCTCACGAACGCACACAATGCATTACCATGAACAGAAGACAAACGGCCAAGGTCAGGATTTTTCTTTAAATGTGCATTATGCAACATTTCATGTTAAAAAACCCATTTTTCTAACATCTACATGCTTAAACAATTGCCTGATGGGCTGAATGAGCCCTTCTCTGATCACTGTCATCGCCTCTATAATCCTGTACAGTAAAATAAATAAGAGGGATTCGGGCTTGAATTTGAGACTGGACGTGACGTCATGCGTGTTCACGTTCGCCTGGCTAGGTCTGGCAGGTTTGTGTATTCGCCACCATTCTCCGTATCAGAGAAGACAACTCGAAGCGACACAACTTTAGTCAACTTTCGACAAAAGTAGAAGATAGATTCAGAAGAGACCGGCTTGTAGTTTATTCAAAACCCCAACAGTGCCAGGCATCAGAATAAGACGAGAGTCAACATCGGGAAGGCTTTTAACAAATGGAGAGATCTACAGATCTGCTCTAGGGCTCAAACAGGATCCTATAACGAAGTAATAACTTATTGTATATTGTTCATGAACAAGATTCCATTATATTACAATCATAAGTGGATAGACTAAACACATAAAACAGTTCAACATGAAGACAGATGGCAACAAAAACTGAAGTTTTCTACTACCCCGTTTTCCCCTCACACACACACAAGTGTGTAATTTACTCAAATGCCTTTCCTTTCCTATATTTACAATGAGTTGTAGATTTATAGCTTTATTACCTCTGATAACCTCATGGCGTGTGGTCCATGAGCGTGCAAACCTCTGGTTGCAGTTTCGCTTTCGCCAGAGGGGCGTAGTTCTGCGAAAACTTAATACTTGCGCTATGTACCTTTAAATAATACATAAAATTTCCATTTGTTTTTCTCCAAACCCTTTCATATACCCTCAGAACACTTGGAATGTATGGCACATTTCGCATGGGATTAAAAATGTTGCATAATTTTTAAAAAGGTTGATGCTTCCATGCTGGTCACTATTCATTGCCATTTTATGGACCAGAGCGAACAAGACATCTTTTCTTACTTTTTTTATTCTTCTTTGTGGTCCGAAAAAGGACAAGAAATAAGGCATTAGAACAACACCAGGGTGAGTAAATGATGACTTAAAATAATGAGTAAATGACTGACATAATTTCCATTTTAGGGTGAACTATACCTTAAAGCTACACTGTGTAACTCTTTTAGTTTATTCTTAGCTAAAAACACTTAGTTCTTTCAAAAATATATGTGCTCATTAATGTATATTTACTTCGTTCAAGTAATAAAGTCTTCTCGTGAGTGTATAATATGCCATTGAAAATACATACGGGTAAGAGGTTCTAATGTCGGTCGCCATGTTGCCCCTCCATCTTGAAAGTACATTAGCCAAAGAGGGACACACCCGTTAATTCAAGCTTCGCCTTTTGCGTTTACGTTTGAGTTAACACTCATAGACGAGGTCAAACTGGAAGCCATGTTAATCTTGGACTACATTGGCCACCGTAGGAGTTAAAACGAAATCGGAATTGAGAGGAACAGAAACTAATATTCACTGGATGGTCATACACCTTTTCACCGCTAGATGGGGTAAAAATCACACAGTGTAGCTTTAAAATAAAAATTGCAGGGCAGCGTTGATAAGTTTGTACTCTTGAATGTTTGTGTGTGTGCAGCATGATCTCCCATCTCTGTGCTTCAATGAATGCATAATTCATGCCAAAATTATTAGGCATGCTAAGGACAACAAACATGTACTGTATAACTATGCAAAATCCCAGCCACAGGTGTTCATAATCATACTACAGTTGTCATAAACCAGCAACAGGGCACAAAGACATTTTTCAGTAAATACAAGAAGGTCACAAACTGACCCTACATGGCTTTATAGGACATGTGTACAGACACACCACCCTTCAGAACCTAATGAGAAATGCAGATGAGGGGCAAGAGCCCTCTGGCATGCAATCTCTGCACACCACTCTGGAGACCAGATGCTGCAACTGCTTACGCTTTTAGAGCTCCACCAGAGACCTGTAAGGATGAGTTTAACTACACCACAGCAGAGGTACTGGAACTGTCTGATCATCAGAGAATCCTTTCCTGAGCCAAAAGGATGAGATCAAGAGTGATGTAAAGTTGTGTGTGACTGCACAACGACCCCGTTTTCTCCCCAACATCCGCATGAATCTCAGCTCACCCGAGACAGTCCGAGGTCAGGGACAGAGCTGAGAAATTAACCGATCGTCCATTGGGATGAGAGTCTGGTGACATAATCCCTGGAATGCCTTGAAAGCCCTTCAGCATTCGATCTGGTTCTGCTCTGTCTGAGGGTCAGACTTCAATTCTGCTGCTATTTTCTTAGCAAACTTTATACATTTCGCTTAGTCTAGAAACTAATAAAAAACGGTTCAAGCTCTAAACCTTTCCTCAGCCCGGCTTGCTCCAGATTCAACTACACTTCCTGTCTAGCACAGTCGCCTTCTAGTTGTATCTTTGATTTATTAGATTCTCAATGTTTCACTGTGGCTGTTGAATCAAACATGTTGTTCTGATTTAAACGCCATTATGAACGACCTGATGCAGTCTGCTTATTTGTGTGAGGAACACGATTCATTTTCACGCTCATGACTTCACCTGAACAAACTGAAACATGAATTAACTTGTGTGCGACTTGGATTAATTTATGCGATGAATTAACTTGGGGTGTGACTGACCAATCTTATGGATAGATCCCAAAACCGTGAGCGCGAACATGTGGAGTTTAGCAAACGGACGGTGATGGGCGGTCGTTATAATCTAATAGCCTCAAAATTCAACGAGAGAGGTGGAAACAGTAGCTTTATATCTGCAGTATCGCACTGGCAACCAACGAACCAGAGAAATGGAAGTCAACTGAGCTGAATGAGTGAAAACAACCGTATTATCTTGATGAATATTAATTATTCTCATCCTCAGAGGGAGATTTGGAATGCGGTCTAGATGAACCCCAGCCAGTCACCAACACAAAAGCACAGCACTTCTCTACGGCTAACAAAAGAATTCCACTGATCAACCAATTTAAGAGGAATGTCTTGCAAGGAGAGAAAATCTATATGCTCTGCCATGTCAACCAAGTTAAATAAATGACCACTGGACATCTGCCCCTGTTATTCTGCAACTGATTTCCTCTGAGGTCCAACACATTGCCAATAAAATAATCTGAGATGCATGGGCCAAGAAAGGTCAGGCTGTGGATGACATTAATAATACATTAAAACTAATTTAATTGGAAATGTTGCATGTGATATAGTGAATGCAACACTTTTGTTTGTTGAATTTGAAATCTGATACATTCATTTTGTAGGGATAATTCTTTAGTTTGATAAGTAACCTTCCGTTTTCTATAGACTGGAGGCGAGATTTATAAAGCTCACCTCTCAAGGTTTTCAGCGGGCTTCCACAGCTGCTCCTCTGGCGGTTTTTGTATTCTCTAATTCATTCTCAAACGCAAAGAACTAAAGTTATGCAATACACAAATCACCCCTCAGTGAAAATAAACGTTTGGGGGGATTTTGCGGCCTGCACATGGGTTACACCAATACAAGGCTAGATTAAAAACAGCAGTGCAGAATATACAAATAACTGTAGCTCAGTGGTCAAACTGCAGCAGTGAACCACAGAAAACCTCTTAACTAACCAACTTCTACTGTGTATTGTGAGTCATGGTTAAGAAATATAATAGCTCTCTTAACTTAGTTTTAATATTAATATCAGCTGCATTATGACAGATAGCCAAGTCAGTATAATTGCATTGATTCATTACTAGCAGTAGGCTATGGTGCAAGTCTGATTCATTCCAGAAACATTTTTTTTAGATTGCCTAACCTCCATTTTACCCTTCTACAAGAAACAAAAACAATGCACTTACACTTCAAAAAGATTGTAATAACCATCATATGCACATTTACGAGAACCATTCGATAACCACCATTACATGTACAATTACCATAACCATCGTAAATCTAAACTATAGATGCAAACAACTGACCTGAAGATATTTTAAGCACAAAAACAAATGCAATGTACACAAACAAAGTCTGAATTACAACTTCTTCCTAGACATCTTAATGATCTCACCAAAGCTTTGGATTGCACATGAAACACTGCAGTAAAACTAAATGACATGGCCATGGACTAAACTTACTACAGTGCTCAATAACCCTCAATAATGAACAAAAAAAGCTCCATAAACTCAATATTGCCTATTGCAATGAGAAATTCTAAAATCTTTGTTAATATGACAGGCACTCAACATGCAAAGCGACAGAATTTTACATTATGCTTCCATTCTAGTCCAAAGTATACGCTGCAAGCGACTATGGCAGGCTGAGTTAACATCTATTCCTTAAAACTCATTAATATCTCTCTTTAGGTAACTATTCATTTAATAAATAGTAAGTAGTCCAATTGCACATAAAATCTTGTAATTTTTGTACCAATAAAATATTAAAATTGTTGACAATGACCGTTCCTATTTCCAGTAACTAATCATGAGGTCTTGTTCTTTAGTTAGCCTATCAATTTGTTATCTATAGGTCTATTCTTATACACTATCGTACACAAGGGTTTTTCCAATTTGTACGTTTCTTTTTCTTTTCTTCAGTGGCTTTATTTAATACTGCTATTTGTGAGAGTCAGCATACAACTGGAATAGTTATGAAACTGTCAAAGTTAATAAGCAGCAAGTATTGTCCAAATAGTATCCAAATTAATAAGTGGCTTATTAGATAGATTGGGTAACTACTGGCTTATTTGGCTATTTATTACAAGACAAAATATAAAGTATTAGTAATATCAGAGATAGACATAGTTTTCAGGAATAAATATTAAAACGGCTTGCCATATGCGCGCGCGTTGGCCAAGATGAAAGCGTTGTAGTTTTGTCGCTGAATTGTGTGATTTTAATTCAATTTAAATGTCGATGAAACACTTACATTCATCTGTTCGTGCTTTTCAATGAGAGATATCCAGTCTGTTCAACGTTCAACTGCAGGAAAACCACCAAAAAATAAATGTCGTTTAAAAAAATCCGTTTTAGATTATATCCATCTTTCCCCAATAACTTTTCGCGTGCCACAATAACTTACCACTGAGTATATTTCCAGTTTTTTGTATTTCCCCTGTTGTTGTCAAGCTCAAAAAACGCTGCACCAGTTCAAAAGGGCTCTGTCCTCCGAACTGAGCGCAGCAGACAGGATGAAATCAGTCCGTCAGCCTCGACAACAGCATCCAACTCCAGAATCCACACTTCCAACACACGCTCTCAACCTCCTGGAGTGAAACTCGACACCAGCCGTCCCACTCCTGCGTGAATATTCATGAAGCACGTGCAGGAGCGTGGTAATAGCGTGCCCTCACCTGAACGGGGGCGACAGCGAGCCAAAACATTGTGACGTGATTTGCTCAGACTTTGGTGCCACCAGTCTTTTTCAGAAGGAATTTAATCTATCATCTATCTATCTATCTATCTGATCTATCTATCTATCTATCTATCTATCTATCTATCTATCTATCTATCTATCTATTCTATCTATCTATCTATCTATCTATCTATCTATCTATCTATCTATCTATCTATCTATCTATCTATCTCTATCTATCTATTTATCTATCTTATCTTATCTATCTATCTATATCATCTATCATATCTATCTATCTATCTATCTATCTATTCTATCTATCTTATCTATCTATCTATCTATCTATCTGATCGATTGATCTATCTGATCTGATTGATCTATCTATCTATCTATCTATCTATCTATCTATCTATCTATCTATCTATCTATCATCTATTTATTTATTTATCTATCTATTTATTTATCTATCTATCTATCTATCTATCTATCTATTATCTATCTATCTATCTATCTATCTATCTATCCTACCTGACAAACTTTTAATTTCACTTTTTAGTACTGTTTATTTGTTCAGAAATATTACCAGTGACTATATTTTAGTTCACCTTCTGATTTATAACTAATTCAAACCATGCAATCCACATTATACACTACCGGTCAAAAGTTTAAGGTCGGTAAGATTTTTTATGTTTTTAAAAGAAGTCTCTTCTGCTCACCAAGGCTGCAATTTTTTGATAAAAAATACACAAAAAAAACACAGTAATATTGTGAAATATTATGACAATTTAAATGACTTTTTTATGTTAATATATATTAAAATGTAATTTATTCCTCTGAAAAAAAGCTGAATTTTCAGCATCATTACTCCAGTCTTCAGTGTCACATGATCCTTCACAAATCACTCTAATATGATGATTTTATGTTCCAAAAACATGTATGATTAATTTATTATCCATGTTGAAAACAGTTTTTTACATTTTTATTTCAGGATTCTTTGATGAATAGAAAGTTCAAAAGAACAGCTTTCATTTTAAATTGTCATAATATTTCCCAATATTACTGTGTTTTTTGTGTGTATTTTTTATTAAAAAAATTGCAGCCTTGGAGAGCAGAAGAGACTTCTTTTAAAAAAATCTTACCGACCTTAAACTTTTGACCGGTAGTGTATAATACACAGTCATGACATGACAAAAACAAACACACACTCAAAATATATAAGAAAACAAATGTGTAAAAAAACAAGGAATCTTGATATATCTGTCATACAGGTTTGCAAATTGCAATGTGGTCTGGGTGAGTGTAAGCGAGCGAAGGCCAAGACAACAGTCAGGTCATGTAACTTCCTCCCATCTGGTGGTTGTCTAAAAGAAGCATGCTGAATGCCCTGGAGGACATTTACTTTCATCTGCTGCAGAGCTGGAGCCATGACCTTGAATCACTTTCTGACCCCATCAATCCTAGGAGACAACAAAAAGTACAAATCACTGTCTGTTTGCATATAAATCCCTTTGACACAGATAAAGGCAAAGTACTCCTAAGGACCTTGTACTGTACAGAATCTACTCAATAGTTTAATTGGTGCAAAACACCTTTACAAGTATTCTCATCACTACACATCCATCGGAAATATATTTTAGCCTCCTGTAGGAAACCTCACTGTAGTCTTGCTGGATGATTTCCCATTCAGTATGTTTTAAGAAAACAAATCATGGAAAGTTACATTCATCTTATTTAAACTATAAATTGACATTTTTTGTTCCATATAAATGATCAGTTGACTTAACTTCCATAGGAAATCTGTTGGCTTAAAA
The DNA here is from genome assembly GCA_030378365.1 of Hybognathus amarus. Taxonomy (NCBI): domain Eukaryota; kingdom Metazoa; phylum Chordata; class Actinopteri; order Cypriniformes; family Leuciscidae; genus Hybognathus; species Hybognathus amarus. The sequence goes on along the minus strand of JAQIUQ010000375.1, from coordinate 374,894 downwards.
TTGTTAAGTAAATAGGGCCGTCAAACATTAATCGCGATTAATCGCATTCAAAATAAAAGTTTGTGTTTACATCATATATGTGTGTGATTGTCTACTTATATGTGTATATATATATATATATATATATATATATATATATATATATATATATATACACACACACATGCTTGTATATTAAGAAATATTTTCATGTATATACTGTTTATAGATTTATATATAATTTTATATTATATATAAATATAAATATTTTATGTATAAATATTTTTTTCTTAAATATACAAGCATGTGTGTGTATTTATATATATAAAATAATTATACACAGTGCACCCACATATATTATTTAAACACAAACTTTTATTTTGGATGTGATTAATCGGGATTAATCGTTTGACAGCCCTAGTAAATAAACTTCATGCTTAATCAAAAAAAAGTAATTAAGCATTCGAGTTTGTTTAATTTTAAGACTCTTTTTTTTAAGTAAGTGAACCCATTCTATTCTAAGTCCTTCAAGAATAAATTACACTGAAAGCACATGCAAAAAACATTGGTTGTGAATTTGTGGAAAGCCTCTAAAAGAAATAATGGTGCAGTATTTTATGGTTATATTTAAACCATGAATGTAGACATAAATAGTTTGGAATGGAATCAATTAATATTTCATATTCTCCATTACTAAAAGAGTACAAATAAACCTTGACAATGACTTGAATGCTCAGAAGCGATATATGTACTGCAGTCTACATATCAAGTGATAACGTTTAAGAGCCCATGGGAACGCAAGCCATGCCAAAAACTAGATACAAAAATACATTAGACAGGAGATGAAGTTTTCCTGAAAAATATACTATATGGTTTATTTATATGAAAGGAGTTTAGGGAGAAGACAGGCTTGGCAGTCAGTTAGGCTGAAAAATGAAGAAAAATCTGTCTCATACACCCTCGAGTCCAAAAAACCTGCAAATTTTCATGTGTGCTGATGGGAAAGAAAATAAAGATACAGATGCTCTTCCTTTGGTAGCACATGGCTGAGAGATATCTGACTATTATGGGGACAGGAAACAAGGTCAGAAACTTATAAGCTTAGGATAAGAAAATAAGTCTATGGTTAAACATAACTTCAAGTAACTTTCCTATTTTATTCTACAGCTTCAATCATTCAAAAGTTTGGGGTTAGATTCTTATGTTCACCAAGTCTGCATTTATTTGATCAAAAATAATTGTTAAATATTATTACAATTTAATATATTTGAAAATCTAATTATTCCTTTGATGACAAAGCTGGATTTTCAGCAGTCTTCAGTGTCATATAGATCATTCCAATGTTGAGAACATATTTTTTGTGAAAACATACTGTAAAAAATAATTTCATGATTTGTAATCACAACATTTTTTCTTTTGTCAAATCAACTTAAATTATTTACGTGGTTCAGATAACATAATATTTTGAGTTTCTGGTGATTAATTCAATCTCCTTCATTGTATTAACTAAATTTTTCCATTTCAATGAACTTACAATTTTAAGGTAACCAGGTTAGTTCAATAACATGTTAAATACACTGTAAAAATGAATATGCTTTATCTAATCAAAAAAATTGTGGCAACAGATTACAAAATTATTAATTAAATGTAACAAATTAGAATTGAGTAATAATTAATCAAATTAATTCCTTAAAATTTAACCATTTAAAATGAGTAAAACTTACAACAACAACCAAAAAAACATAAACTGAAGTCACCATTATGGTGATCAGGTGTTTTAGGTTTCTCTTTCAGTGATTCTGCTTGTTAACATTAGCTGTCTTCAATGTTGGCAATATAAATAAAGAGTTCTTAATTAATCTTTGACATCTGTCTGTTAGTGAGATATTTTTGTTGATTTTTTTGGTGTAAACTTTACTCATTTTAAATGGTTAACTTTTTTAAGGAATAATTTGATTAATTATTACTAAATTCTAATTTGTTAAATTTAATTAATTATATTTCTTGTAATCTGTTGCCACAATTTTTTTATTAGATAAAGCATATTCATTTTTACAGTGTAGGAAGTTCAAAAGAATAACATTTATTTGAAATAGAAATATTTTGTAACATTACAAATGTTTTTCCAGCCACTTTTGATCAAATAATAATTAAATCTTGCTCAATAGAAGTAGTTTTTCAAAAAATAGAAAAAGTTGGTATACTGTTAAAAAAGTTGCTGCATTAAATCAACTTAGATGTTTAAGTCATCAACTTAAATTACATTAAACTGAAGTGAGTTGAGTCTTGTATAAGATTAAAAAGATAAGCAGTGTAAAACACTTATTTGATCCTATATTGTTTTTAACTTAGTCAAGCATGTACAGTAAATGCATCCTTGTGTAGCTGTAGTCCTTGTTAGCATTTACATTATTAAACCATAAACCATTTCAAAATTCACATTTGGTGTATAAATAAGGTGCCATTTATAACTATCCCTTCAAGTAATGTTAACCACAGACCATAGTATTCCTATAAATTAAAAACCAGTAAGCTCAAAACCCATTATAAACTCCCAAAGCAACAAAAACAGCTTTCCAAGATAGCCTACAAATTGACGTCAACACAGAAAAGAGCTAGGTAGGTGCACCAAGTTAAAAATGGCCTCCAAAACAGCTGCGAATGTCACGAACGTATGCCCACAATTTGGTAAAACTCTCAATTAAATGTTTACAACACTGACTAAATGTTATTGGGATCTGCAGAGAAACCAGAACATTGTATCTGGGTGGTGCGGAACCCATCAGGCAAACAAGACCAAGCAAACCCATAAGCTCATTTTCAGCATGTAGTTGATTCATGATGTCTGAGCGACCACAGTCATTTCCTGTTGAGTTCAAAACTGTCATTCTGTTGTATTTATTTGTTTGCGGGTAAATATGTTAAAACCGAGGCGGGGCGGGGTCATTCTTTTACTCTGTATGATTCGGATTATGACTTTAATGGCAGTTCAAACACTACACTTTGCACAATGAGGTCATGTTTACAATGTTTATTGCATGTCAGTTTGATGCATGCTAGAAGGGAGGGTAATGAGTGCAGAGAGAGAGTACTTTCAGTGCAACGTCTTTGATTTGACTGAATACAATGAAGTGGAAATTAAAACGTATCATTTAGCAGACGTTTATCCTAAGCAAATTTACTGTAAGTCAATTGCAAACACAGTCCCTCTGAAGCAATTTGAGGTAATAAAAGTCTTAGCTGTTGGACTAATAATCACAAAATAAATCCCCACCAGCACTGCACAAAGCGCTTTAATCAGAAGAATTCAATCCAGGCCCTCTGCTGACAGGAGAAATAAATAAATAATATAGACTTAATATAGATTTTTTAGGTAGATTGTCACACCAATTTTAATTTCAAAGCTGAACCGTCGTAAACAGGATATCTATGAAAAACCCAAAAGATTCGTCAGTCTAACGTTGCCGCCAGCAAACTACAGCAAGATACAAAACACACACTGAAAGATTAATCTTACGTTGGAAATGTTTACAGTCTGCACAATGCTAACACTGATTAGGATGATCTATCAGGGGAGCATATGTAGCCAACATGTCAGAGAAGTAGCGGAGACGGCCGAGCTCTCGTGAATCTGCACAACTGTCTCCACGCTTTTGTGTAAAGTAAACCACAGTTGCTTTGCAATGTCATTGCCGGGAAAACATTTAAATACCCGTCCACAAACACATAAATATAAGCTAATTCCTTATCAAACGTATGAAACCAACTCATATTCAGTGAGAATTCTTTGCTATCTGTTTAAATGTGTTTATATTGGCTGATTTATATTTCTTACTGGTTGTCAACAACATTTTTCCATTGCCATCTTGTTTTTTTTTTTTTCAGTAAGGAATCCAAACAAACTCTGTTGCTTATTTCGAATGTTCACATCTCATGCTTTTATCACCCAAACATCGAGACATGCAAAGCAAAATTGTTTGTTAACTGAGGGATATTGCTCGTTTTAGCTTATAAACCACTAGAGTGGAAAAGCCAGGTAATGTTTTGAAGGATCTGCAGCAGTACTTTGTGGTCAGTCCTTTGGCCACATCACACAATCACAGACTTTGAAATTGTTCCACCATGGCTATTTCAGTGACAGTGGTCTGAATTATGCTGGTGCGCTTTTGCAAGGGTAAGTTGTGATCGGTGGTCTGGCCTATTGATTTGTGATGATAGGCTGAGAGATTTATTACAAGGCAACATGAAAGTCAATTCGCTAATACATTTGGTCAATTATTTCAGTCTTGTTACCTCAGCTGTTCTTGGCTTGGGATTTTTTTTTTTACAAATCACAAAAGTTCAAATGTCTGTTTATAAAAAGCCTCCAAAGCACCTGCTAGTCGAGTTCCTTCACATAACATCAAACTGTCACTTACCTCATTCAAACTGGCTCCCTTTACTGACTGTTTTTCTCTTCTCTTGGCCAGTTTCCCTCAGTCCACAGCACTGGCGGGTTTGAGACGACTTTTCATGAGAGAGTGCCTGAAACCTTCCCATCTTGCTGTGAAATCACAAGGGTAGATTTAGATGTCACTTGTGAACATGTACAGAAAAGGTAATGGAGTAATGTTTAAACATATCAGACTTTTTAACAAACAGTTCAGTTTTATTCTTTTTAATATTACCTTAGAGAAAATGGTCCTTACATGCAGTTTGAGGCCCTTATTTGACGGCTCTTCTGTCTGTTTACACAATCCCTGTCATATCAGAGAGACACATCCCTGGCAATCTCAACAGGTCTCTCTGCAGTGATTTACAACTCTGTCTAAAATACTGTAGCTTAATTGATGTAATGGATACAGTGTGATACTGACAGGCTTGAATCTTGGTTTATATTTCATTCTCTTTCGAACTATGCGATAATGGAACGCACCAAAGTCCTGCCAAGCACATATTGCATTTAACCGCAAATAGATGTTAAACCTTAAATAGTGGGGCATACTGTCACAATGTCATCATGTGCTTTTCCGCTAAATGTAAATAGGTAAAACAAATATGAATCAGAAAATTATTTATGAAACATCACATGTGGGTAACACATAATAAATAAATAAATTAAAAAATATATGTAAATCATAATATTCAAAATAGATGTGACAACTTTACTATTTTTATAATATAAAATATAATATTGAAGTTTGTACAAAAATGTAACAAATTAATTACAGTTACTATAACAAAAATGTAATAAAATTTAGCAAAGCAAAACAAAATAAGTCTAGGCAAAGCAAGTCTAGGTCAAACAAAGCAGAGCAAAAAAAATGCAAAGCAAAGCAAAACAAAATGGAAAGCAAAAAACTAAACAATATGCAAAGCAAAAGAAAATGCAACAAAACAAAATGCAAAGCAAAACAAAGCAAAACTAAACAAAATAAAGTAAAGCAAAACAAAATGGAAAGCAAAAAAAATGAAACAATATGCAAAGCAAAAGAAAATGCTAAACAAAAATAAAGCAAAAATAAACAAAATAACGTAAAAGCAAAACGGAAAGCAAAAAACTATATGCAGAGGAAAACAAAATGCAACACAAAAAAACTGCAAAGCAAAACAAATGCAAAACAAAAACAAAGCAAAATTGAACTAAACAAAATAAAGCCAAGCAAAACAAAACGGAAAGCAAAAAACTAAACAATACGCAAAGCAAAACAAACTGCAAAGCAAAACAAAATAAAACTGAACTAAACAAAATAAAGCAAAGCAAAATGGATAGCAAAGAAAATGGAAATACAGAAATATATATATATATATATACACTCACCGGCCACTTTATAAGGTACCCCATGCTAGTAACGGGTTGGACCCCTTTTGCCTTCAGAACTGCCTCAATTCTTCGTGGCATAGATTCAACAAGGTGCTGGAAGCATTCCTCAGGGAGTTTGGTCCATATTGACATGATGGCATCACACAGTTGCCGCAGATTTGTCGGCTGCACATCCATGATGCGAATCTCCCGTTCCACCACATCCCAAAGATGCTCTATTGGATTGAGATCTGGTGACTGTGGAGGCCATTTGAGTACAGCGAACTCATTGTCATGTTCAAGAAACCAGTCTGAGATGATTCCAGCTTTATGACATGGCGCATTATCCTGCTGAAAGTAGCCATCAGAAGTTGGGTACATTGTGGTCATAAAGGGATGGACATGGTCAGCAACAATACTCAGGTAGGCTGTGGCGTTGCAACGATGCTCAATTGGTACCAAGGGGCTCAAAGAGTGCCAAGAAAATATTCCCCACACCATGACACCACCACCACCAGCCTGAACCGTTGATACAAGGCAGGATGGATCCATGCTTTCATGTTGTAGACGCCAAATTCTGACCCTACCATCCGAATGTCGCAGCAGAAATCGAGACTCATCAGACCAGGCAACGTTTTTCCAATCTTCTATTGTCCAATTTCGATGAGCTTGTGCAAATTGTAGCCTCAGTTTCCTGTTCTTAGCTGAAAGGAGTGGCACCCGGTGTGGTCTTCTGCTGCTGTAGCCCATCTGCCTCAAAGTTCGACGTACTGTGCGTTCAGAGATGCTCTTCTGCCCACCTTGGTTGTAACGGGTGGTTATTTGAGTAACTGTTGCCCTTCTATCAGCTCGAACCAGTCTGGCCATTCTCCTCTGACCTCTGGCATCAACAAGGCATTTCCGCCCAAAGAACTGCAGCTCACTGGATGTTTTTTCTTTTTCGGACCATTCTCTGTAAACCCTAGAGATGGTTGTGTGTGAAAATCCCAGTAGATTAGCAGTTTCTGAAATACTCAGACCAGCCCTTCTGGCACCAACAATCATGCCACGTTCAAAGTCACTCAAATCACCTTTCTTCCCCAAACTGATGCTCGGTTTGAACTGCAGGAGATTGTCTTGAACATGTCTACATGCCTAAATGCACTGAGTTGCCGCCATGTGATTGGCTGATTAGAAATTAAGTGTTAACGAGCAGTTGGACAGGTGTACCTAATAAAGTGGCCGGTGAGTGTATATGTGTGTGTGTGTGTGTGTGTGTGTGTGTGTGTGTGCTAGGCTACAAACTGGAGCTCGCTGTTTTTTTTTTTGTTTTTGTTTTTTTTGTTTTCTAAAATGGTATGCTTGACCATATACCAGTTTTAGAAAAAAAAACAGCCAGCTGCAGTTTGTAGCCTACCTAAACATTATTTATGATGAGGAAATTTAAGCTTGGGTCCATTCTTTCTACATACTAAAAACCAGGAAACACATATTTAAACAACAGTATGGTGGCCTGGGTAGATAAAAGAAGGCAACACCTGCCCTTTTATCTTTACATTAGTCTTAAAATGGGTCTAAACAGTGTACTGCATTCATCCCCTGATTGAACATAAATGGTAGATTCCATTTTAAGTGTAAACAAAAACCATTCAAATGTATATTTACTACCAAATTACCAAGTAATGGTGTATGTGCGTGTGTCTGCGTGTTGACAAAGTACATTTAAGCAGGGGACAAAACCTTAGCCAGACCCCAAACGGCACATGGGTTCACAGCTGGCTCAAATCAAGGGGAACCATATACCAGCCCTCGTGTCATCTTTTTGTTCTCCGTCTTTAGAGAGAACACTTTACACACTCCCTGTTTAGTGTTGCTTTACTTTGGCTCTAGAAATTGAGGCACTAAAATTGAGCCGCCGTATTTTGCTAAAAGCCATTACCAGGGTAAATACATATAATGAATGACAAATGACAAGTAATCATGAATAGACAAAGACTATGGGATAAAAAAAGGGTGGGGTGGCTTAAAAGCCTGAATATTGCACTTGAATACTGTTATTTCCAGATGCAGTTCATGATTAAAGCAAATCCTCCATTCTGACCTGAAGGCCTGATAATTTGACATCATTTTGCGAGTGTTGCGTGTAATATTTAGGGATGGATTTGATTTGTAGCAGGATTAAAGTAAGCAAAGAACAGTGTATAAAATGAACACTGCTTGTTTTCAATGCACATGGTGCAGAAGATGTTAAAATGTCCTGGCCTAACCGTGAGATTAGTTTGCCCACTTTAATCAAGGGCTAAATGTTTTGCTAACCCTATGAGAAGGGTGAACCAAAAGCGCTTTTACATTTTGCCTGCCAAACCAAAAATGTTCCAGCAAACATGAAGAATAATCAAAGTCATGTAACAAATGGCATACGACATATTTTGTCTTCACTGGTTTCTCAGACCTGAAGAAATATTCCTACTTTCCTTAGGCCTGATCTCGGCCCCTTCTAGTTATTCCAGAAAAACAACTAACTTCATTATTTTATTCTCAGTTATCTTGGGCTGTTGAAACAGGAGAGAATTATTGTTTCCTCAGTGAAGGCCAGGCTAGGGTTCAGTTACGTTTGGATGGAGATGTAGAGTCGCCGTTTCACAAACCCACGAGGGCTTTGCATCACTTTCAAAGCGTGAGGCTTATTGAGAGTATATGAATCAAATGGCCCTTCCTTATTTTGTTAAGATATACAGTAGGTTAATGCAGAACATATAAACAAACACTGTAGCCTGCTGTTATCAATTTATTACAAATATACTTTTTCCTGTATGTTTTTCTTTCCATAAAAAGTTATTTTTTCAGTATACGACATTGATAACACTTTACAATAAGGCTTGATATGTTAAGTTTAATGCATTAGGTATAAGAAACAACAACAAAAACCTTTAGAGCATTTCTACATTCTCTATACAAATAAATTTGTAACTTTTCAAGTTGCATAAATTATCCAAGAAGAAAGAAACCAAATTTGACCATTCTTTTTTTCTCTATTTTTATGGAATATTGCAATATTTATAATCATTTATCTGTGCACACTTTATTTGATTCATTTTATGCAACGCATTCTCATCCTCAGGGCATCATCTAACTGACACTTTTGACCATGCATCTAAATCTGACGTACATGGCAACCTTTAGCGTCAGTTAGATGACGCTCATCCTAAGGCGTATTCTAATTGACACTTTTGACTATGCGTCTAAATCCGACGCACATGGCAACCTTCTAGCGTCAGTTAAATGACGCTCATCCTCATTCATCTAACTAACGCTTTTGACCATGCGTCTAAATCCAACGCACATGGCAACCTTTAGTGTCAGTTAAATGACGCTCAGTCTAGTGCGTCATCTAACTGGACACTGACACTTATTTGTGCCTTTGTGATATTCATTCAAAATAATTCCCACTCCCTCTTTCTCTGCAACTTCTCTTCTCTCTGATGACCTATTACTGATATTCACATGAGATGGACCAATAACAAACCACAACCATCCAACTATCCAAGCAATTCCACATGGACCAAATCAAAGTCCCGCCTTGCATGTTCCCGTTTCGCTTGGAATAAATAGGGAAGAAATCATGCCAACTTGAATTTAATACTTTTAAAAGAAGCCTCTTGATCAGCAGTAAAAACAGTAATATGGTGAAATATCATGATATAAAGTAACCAATGTAATTAAATCCCCATTAACAGTTTACAAGCACCCAGTGTCAGGTAAATTACACTGGTTCTAAAACAATCTAAGAAAACTATATGGAGACAAGAATCCTCAAGTACATGTTGATTAAAGTGCATTTGTTTTGTTCTGTTTTGTGCCTCTCACTTAATTTGTATTCTAAACAGACATTTGTCTCTCTGGGTTAGGATTTCTACAAGAATCCCATCTGTTTGTGACTAAATGGATTGCAGAATTGGCATTACAAATGGATGCCTGTCTATCCATGTTGGATGATCATGGAAGGACTTCAACTGATCTTTCCGCTATTGGCTCATATAATCCCCTACCATTTCAGTCATTGTCTTCTCAAGTGTTATGTTGGCTGGACAAACAGAACCTCACAATATCTGACAAGGCACAAGGAGTGTTTTAGAATCTGCAAGATACATCATCCAGATGGCTGGGCTGATTCGGTGCAACTATATGTTCTTGATTACCACATGAACAATGCCATCATTATGATGAACTAACTTGGCCAAGTTCAATAGCCTACCAGTGAAGAGTTCTGTGTTTTATTTTACTCTTGAATTGTAAACAACAGACCATGAGAACGCTGTGAAAATATTGCCCATATGGCTTTGCTTTGTATTGAGGATCTAGAAGTCCTTACTGGCTGATATCACAGATCTGATCATGAGCCTCTTTCTTTTCCAGATTTCCATTAACAAAACACTAGCATAAGAACTGGTTTCTAACCCCTCCATCAGAAGATAGTTACAACACTTTTGAATGTTTCTTATTCATTAACCTAAATCACTAACCACTAAATCTCATGTTAGTGTGCTAAAGAGTGCTAGCACATAGAAGGGATAGGGAATATTCCTTTATTTGTAACAAAAAACTATGTATGTTTATCTTTAACAACATGTTCCAACATTCTGACTGACATTTGCTTCATTTCAATTGGGACATCACTGAAAATAATGTAAAATTGCAGCTTGAGTAAAAGGATTTGTCAGACTGATGTAAACTTGTGACTATTTGCTAAAAAACATCTCATAAGAGTCAAATTTGTTCAGGAATCTACACTGGTTGCACTCTGTGAGTTTGATTCACTAAAAAGAACCAGTTGAGAATCAGGCCACTTTTTTGTTGTTTTTGATTAATTAAAAAGCACGTCTCTTAAGCAAAATATGTATGGGAATCAGACTACACTGGTCATGCTGCAGGTTTCTGATTCTCTGATTCTTCTTCTTTTTAGTCTATTGCTTCAGTTTATGATTGGCTAAAAAGTACAGGCTCACAAGAGTACATTTTATTCAGGAATCGGAATACATGGCAGAGATGGTCTTATTATTGGTATTGTTGGTATAGATTACGAATATCTGTGGCTCTACCATTGGAAAAAGCCAACACATTCTCATCCCAAGATGTCATCTAACTGACGCTTTCGAACCATACGTCAACATGCGACGCTTTATGGCACCCTTTAACGTCAGTTAGATGGCAGCTATTCTAGGGCATCATTTAACTTGACGCTTTACTTTTAGATTCTATTCTATTCTAGGGCGTCATCTAACTTACTGCTTTACTTTTACGTGGTCAAGGCCTTGACGGTTTTTGGCCTTGGTCTTGTCTAGGTCTCGCTGTCTCAGACCGACAAAGTGGTCGGGGATTTAGCAATACAATACTACAATATCCACGACGATTTCCGCAACAGATTGAAGCGCGCGTCCGAGTGAAGCCGAGAAAACACTGATCGCAGTGGCAACAAGCACTTTGATCACTTGATTTAAAAAACACATATCATGTACAGTTATTGATGTATTAATATTTCAGTAAACCACATATCAGTGACATGATGGGTTTTAACTTCATTCAGGAGATTTTGGGTAACTGCACAACTGAAAGATGACTTTGAGCGCACTGCCAATGGTGTGTGTGTGTGTGAGTGGTGTGTGTGTTGTGTGTGTAACCATAGCGACAAAACAACCAACTTTTGTATCCTGCACTTAAGCTTATAATTTCGAGTTTTTTTATGTAGTTAAAAGTTGCAGAATAGATTCATTTGGAGACTTCGAAATTGGCAGAGATAAGACAGGCAATGCAAAACAAAATCTTACAAGGTAATGTTTAGCTTCAACAACACTAGTCTTTTTTTTTTGGTCTCGATTGTCTCGACTTGGTCTTGGTCTCAGAGTCTCAACTTGGTGTTGGTCTGTCTTGGTCTTTGGTCTCAACTAGGTCTCCAAGCTTTGGTCTTGGTCTTGTCTTGGTCTCGAACTTGGTCTGCCTTGGACTTGATACCCTCTGGTCTTGGTAGTGTCTTGGTCTTGGTTTCCAGCGGTCTTGACTACAAGTCTAGGGTTAGATAGCATCATCTCACTGATGTTAAAGGGTGTCCTAAAGCGTCGAATGTTGACGGTATGGTCAAAAGCGTCAGTTAAATTACGTCTTGGGATGAGAGCGGGCTGAAAAAGCGTAACTTGTGTGCCTTGATAGCCAATCAAATTACAGCCTTGATGTCACTGGCTGCATCTAAAAACCTAGACAGCTGACTTGTTGCCTCACTGCCTTATAAGCAATGACTCTGAAGGCAGCGTTTTGTGCATGAAGGCACCTCACAAACTGATTTCGGACAGACTTCTGAGATAGCGTAACGGTTTAATGATCTAAAGCAAAATAGAGAGAGCTTTAGCGAGAACTAAACAAATATTTAATTACTACACTAGTGATTTCTCGATAGAAATGACACCGGAAGTGGAAAACGTTGGTCAAAAACATACAGTACATTTACACACAACCTGATCACCAATCGCAACTTTCAGGGGCCATCTTTATTTTTTTAGCTCAACCAGAGCCCCGTCTAACGGAGAGCCTTGGCACTTCCTATTAGCCCCATTGTGTATCATCTTGGTTGCAGTTCCATTAGAATTCCACTGGAGGTGATCACGGGCGAGAGCAGAATGAATGGAAGTCTATGGAGCTAAACGGCTAAATGTGTCTCTTTCTCCTGCTTGTCGTTGAATCAACATAGATTTTATTGTTGATTCCGTACGTTAAATATATGATTATAGGCCAAAAGTCGAATGAACGAGTACTTATGTCCTTTTGATTTCTTACAGGTTAGGCCGTTGTTAGCCGGAACACGCTAGCATTCTGCTATTGTGTGACGTCATCACATTTTTGAACGAATTTTTAGAACAGATAAATGAACTTAAAAATTCAATTTTCAGCTAAGTGTATTATCTTAGCCCTCCCTTTTGAATGCAACTTTCAAATTACTTGACAAAAAATTACATCCTGAGAAAGTGGATTTCTGGGGGTGAAACCCCATTGACTCCCATTCATTCGGCACTCGACCGCGAGCGCCCCCGCATGGACAGAGACGTGTTACTGCAGCCAGTCCAGAACCCGGAAGTAACCAGCCAGTGCCAATTCTCTTCAATTAGACATTCTCTGACTCAACTGTCACAGAAAGGAAAGAACAGGATTATGGGATTCAAAAGACAGTGAAGGATACATCTATGCTGCCTTCAAAAATCTTAGAAGAGAGGAAGTGAAGTTAGGTTTGGATTTGGACATGCCTTGATGCCTTCCGACCATGCAATGAGTCACCCGAAGGCAGCATTTTTAAGCTCTTCGGACCCAGCCTAATTTTTTATTTACTATAAAGAACCGGCTCATTTGAGAGTCATTTTCTCGGTCATTCAAGCTACAATCATCACAATGCTGTTATGAATTAAATATAAATATTAAAGAATATAAATCATTACCGTTTATATACAGTTCGGAATGTAGAGCTATAATATTAATGTGGATGAAAAGCTCAGACAATCTAATAATGGAAGAATTAGATGAAAATGTTAGAGCGCATAATAAAAAAAAAGAGTAGTTTTTGAGATGTATAAGTATCTATTTTTATTTCTTCCTATTGACACTCAGCAACTGGACAAACAGACCAAACCAAATATCACAGGATTTCCATAGATTTACTGACGGTAAACGGTCATGATGTTAATAGCTCACTTTAAAGATCACGTCCTGCTTTGATGTTCATTACAACAAAAGTACAAGCATTCCCAACCAACTGCAGATGCCCCCTGTCCTCCTCCACCACATCCTGACAGACAACATAATCCCACTCACAACATAAATCATCACCAACCTCCACAATGAGAATCGTCACCGGATTCATAAAGCATAAACAAAGGGACAGAAACACTTTACTCCTGTGAGGGGGAGGCTATTAAACTCAGGAAAGCTTATTCTGCCTCTTTGTAGTAGCTTACTTCATACGGGCTACAGATGCCAGCACTTCTCAGGGTGAGACTAACAGTAGAGGAATGGTGGGACGGAAGGGAACAATTAAGCAAGCCCGTGCTCTGCTCAGCATCTGTCGATTCGATTCTGACTAACTGCCACTGCTCTCCACATGGGGCCGTGGCGTCGATTGTAAGCAACACATTCGTTTGTACCTTTACACCTTTAATTCACAAGTTCAGGTTTCAAAGCCACTTTATGGGGAAACTTAGTAAGGTGTTGCATAAAATGTATGTGTGAACATAAACACGGATAAGAGTTAAAGCTTTGAATGTTTGGAAGACATGCTTTCATGTGACGATAATAAAACTGGAAGCTCACAGAGCACTTCTTTGAATGTAGGGTACAACAGGATTAAAAACATCCCCCTTGAAAAGCATTTTTTAAATCTGATTTACATATAAGTACACATATATCTACATATATTTTCAACATTTAAAAATAATATATATACATAATATATGTGTGACATGGTATACTGCTGGAAGTAGCCATCAGAGGATGGGGACATGGTGGCCATAAAGGGACGGACATGGTCAGAAACAATGCTCAGGTAGGCCATGGCATCTAAACGATGCCCAATTGGCACTAAGGGGCCTAAAGTGTGCCAAGAAAACATCCCCCACACCATTACACCACCAACCAGCCTGCACAGTGGTAACAAGGCATGATGCAAATTCTGACTCTACCATCTGAATATATATATATATATATATTTTTTTTTCCAATCGTAACTTAATGATGTCTGTTGCTTTTTTAGTGTTTTAAATAAAAGTCAATTATGATCAAATAAAATATTATATTATAAAAATTAAATGTATTATTTATATTCTTATTCTTATTATATTCTTATTATATTTATATTCTATATTATAAATAATATATTTAATATTTATTTTATTTAAATAACATATTTTGTTATAAATAAAAATAACCAGAATTTTGATACAAGTGTCTGTTTCTTTTTAGAGTTTCAAGAGAAAATAAAATAATTTGATATTTTATTGCGAAATGAAGAAACAAATAAACAACCAAACAAACTAATACACAAATACATAAAATGTTATCAAAATTGTGATATTATTTATGTTTCTTTTTAAAGTTTCAGGGGGAAATAAAAACCATAATATGTTATTAATATATGATATTTAAATAAATACATTTTAAGTAAAAATCTAAATAATAGTTTTACTACTGTATTTAAATGTTACATTTTATTATAAATAAACAAACAAATATGCAACCAACAAACCAAACAAATAAGTAAGTAAATAAAATGTAATCACAATTTTGATATGGGTGTCTGTTTTCTCTCTCTGTGAGTGTGTGTGTTTTGGGAGGAAAAAAAAAACATACAAAAAAATTTAACCCTGTTGAACCCCACTTCATTTAGAAATGTTTTTCTTTTCTACTAGAGACTAACAGAGAATTACAGATGTGGACTCGCTCATGTTTCGAGAACTTTAAAGGTGTGATTATTCCAGCAAAGAAAAGATTAATGAATGAAAAGGGAATTCAGTGTTAAATAAACAGGACGGTGGAAAGGAGAAAAAGAAAACACGTTTAAAACTTCTCTAAACACATCATGCTCAGAGCAAGCAGGAAAAGACAAAGTAAATACAATGTAAGTACTATTGCATGAGTGCCGTAATAAACACTGACTGGCATGTGAATTGAACCTTTTCAGAGAACGTATGAAAAGCCTCGCAGGAAATGTAAATCAGCTCTCAGAAGGTAAGAATTCATGAGCAACGATGCCGCTTTGGAATAGCTGGCAAAAAGAAGACTAATCAACTTCCAATCTTTGGCCAAAATGCATTTTTCCATCATTATTGCCAACAGTCCTCTGATTGACAAAAGCAAACTGCAACACAAAACCTCCTTCCACTAATGCAACAAACCACAATGTGGCATTATACATGTTCCACAACAACGTCTGCATCCCCAGTGCTTTTGCAATTTATTTTAATACGACACATTTGCTCTTGCTGAAACGGGTGATTCGATTTTCCTGAGCAAACGTCACAGAACATAAACATACTCAACAACATCGTTCCACTCGAGTCATAGTGCTTTAGGCTATGATGGAAAATTGAATTTAAAATTGGTCAAAAAGGGTACAGGATAGTTATTTGAGTTAATTAAATCAATACTACTTGGAAAAGATCATCTTTAATGAAATATGAAATTAAATGGAAGAGTCTGCAAATTTAACACAAATCATCCTGATACCCCAAACTATGCTTCTGCGGTCAGACCTTCCAGTCGAAGTCTCCTACACAAGCGCATCCAGGCATAAAAACATACAAGGCCTGTTTTGGGTTTTTGTGTGTGTGTGTTGTTTTTGGGATCCAGGCATAAATTAACCGAAAGAAAAACAAGCAGCAGCATGTACTGTATGACTAACATCCTCATTTTGCTACTTACAAGATACATTTGAATATACAAAATGAGACAACGACCTCTGCGTTGCAGTATCCCAGACGGATGCTCCAGCACTCATGGCTGTCCTGGGTCACTTGCATGTGTTGGTAGGTCTGCGGGGATCTGACTGAGTGATGTGTTTTTGGCTGACTCCCTGAGAGGAAGGTGAGGAGACAGATGTGAGTGGGGTGCTGAGAGTGGCTGGAGGACTTCCTGAAATTAAACCTAATCTATTCCTTAATCCAAAAGTGCCGTTCTTATCTGGAAAGATAAACCGTTTGGTATCCATGTGTACAACTCAATTGTTTTTGGTATAAATGCATTTGTTTAGATGCCGGAAGACACCACAGGTTTGTACACATGCACTTTGAGTACAAGAAGACTCTATATGGCGTGAATAATGAAATATTGCATGTTTTTGTGTACACAACTACGTACATTTGATTGCAACAAAATTAGGGAGGTTGGATAGAAAATTTCTCATTTGAAGCAGGCAAATAAAAAAATACCAGAAACAAACAGCCTACATATTAAAATGAGAAAAGCGTCCAAATGACGGTTTAAAAAAAAATAGCGCATAATCAAAATAAAGGCAATTAGATTGAATTCGATAAGAGAGGTTGCCCAAGTAATTCCTTACTCTTACTCGTGATATGTAAATGCTAGTGATTTTTTTCTGAATTACAATCCCCATATGATTTTTTTTACTATAATACTATACAATAAATATATTCTGTAAATAGTGAGGCTTGAGAAAAGATGGATGGAAGGATGGATGGAAGGAGGCTTGAGGAAAGATGGATGGAAGGATGGATTTACGGATTGGACAGATATTCCAGAGGTGCTTCGCCTAGTTTTAACATCCATTTATACCCCTTTTCCACCAAAGCATTATGAGAGCCGGTTCAGAGCCGATGCCTGCGCGCGAACCAGTTAAAAAATTTTGTTTCGACAGCTAAAGAACCGGTTCTCGGCCAGGGTGCGTTTCCCGAAAGCATCGTTAGCCAACTATGGTCGCAAGTTCCGTCGTTATCAGCATAGTTCAACGAATCGGTGTTTACCGAAACAATCGTTCCAGCGAAAATTCGTAATCAGCATCGCAAAGTTGTGTGGTTTGAACGACAGCTCTCGACCTGTGGTTAGAGGCATCGTTTCTATATTTTATGACATTTGGAGGTAATAAATTCTCATCTTGAGGAAAATAAGCAAGCTGACATTCAGTACAACCGGTGCCTTTTATTTAGAATACATACAAATGGAATTTACGTCTTTTAGTTTGTCAAAAGATTTAAAGTACCGTATTTGAAGAGTGCGCATGTGCGAACGTGCTCTACTATGTAAGAACGAGCCAAATATTGAGTCTGGTAATAAAGCAAAATAACTGAGAACAATTAGAAATAGTCCTCAGATTACATGTCTGTAATTTATATATAAAAAATCTAGCGTTAATTGGATCTCAAACAGTTTCATTAAAAGTAGTTATTACTCCACCACGAGCGAAACCAACGTGGTTAAACGAATACTTGCGACAATGGGTTTCGGGAAACAGTCAGTGACTAGCTAGTTGATTTCTCCAGCGTTGCATCGTACTATGGTAGTGAAGCAGCGAACTACATAGTTGTACGGGAAACACACCAATAAAAGATTAAAAGACTTACATATTTCAATTGTTTTTAAAGCCTTCTTGGTACACGAGTTGCTGATAATCCTATAATTAATTAAAAGTAATGTTGTACTTGCAAGTGTTTCTTGCTAAGACGTATGGCGATGTACACAGTGAAGTAACAACGTCGTTCCCTGGGCGCTCTTCAGATTAACCGAAAACTCACAGGTTCTGAAAGGGTTCGCAAGCTGAACCAACTCCGAACCAACTTTGAACCAGCACCAGTTCCGAACCAGTTCTTTTTTGGTGGAAAAGGGGTATTAGACAACTGTGATTTTTTTCCCATTTACATAATTAGCATTAATACATAAGAAGGGACAACAGTATGTAGCTCACTATTAGATTTCAATATCAGATTCAAGACTTACATCATTTTAACTGGTCAAAAAGCGTTGTGATCTTCACTGTTAGCCACGTCATGCCGTTAGTATTACCTCAGCGATGGAGGAGAGCAGAGAAAATCTTTCCTGTAGCAGTCCATGGATCATATATTTGTTATTGTGTTCTTCTAACCCCCTGTAGAACCAGAGCCACATATCCCAATAAATCACAGCGAAAGCTTTTATGTCTTTTACTTAAATCCAATTTCGGATTTAACATCCAGCCAAACATTGTAAGCAAAGGGAAATACTTGCACAATAGTATTAGCAAGTACATGCAATTTTTATCTCTAGTGCTCAAACAATCCCATTCCATAAAGTCTATGAAAATTAATGGGATTTTATTTGGATGCCCATACCTTAATGTTCAAAGATGCTGATTGGAAGACAAGCTGGTTTGTTATTTATACAAGTTAGTAAGTACTGTATATGTGAGAGAGACAATGGAATTGGTTGCTCCTGTCAATGCTTTCAACATTTAAAAATAACCATAAATCTTATCAAAGTGGTCCAAAATTCCAATACATTTTGAATTATATTATGGTTTTGTGAGGAAAAGCACTGGGCTGCACCATCATATATTTTTTTTTTACTTGTTTTTTATAATATTTTTTTTCTTTTCTTTTTTGGTGTTTTGAGAAAATTTCAAAAATAAAAAAAATTATAATTAGTATTAATGCAATAATTATGACCAAATTTTCCCCCATTGAATATAATATATATATTTTTGTTTTTTTTATATATTTTATTTTAATTTTTTTTTAAAAGCTGTGTTTCATTTTGGAGTCAAGCCTAGGCCTCATAAAAGCAATTTTTGAAATTAGATGGATGCCATCTCGTGGACAAACTGAGATTTTTATAAATACAAAACACATGTATAATCAGAATTTTTTGGTGTGTTTGTGTATAAAGGTGTGTTTGTGTGTGTGTGTGTGTGTGTGTGTGTGTGTGTGTGTGGATGTGTCTGTTTTGCACTCTTGATGTTTTATAGATTCACCCCTTCACTGTTGTGTGCTTTTTTTCAAGATCGTTGCTGATTTGTAGCTTGTACGCACAAAAAACTCAGTATTTTCACATTTTTGCCAATTTCCCATTCATTTCCTATGCGGGTCATTTTTGACCCCAAGGTCCTAAGTGTGACTATTTTTTTACGACCACTTAGACTTTTCAAATCCTGTCCCCAATTTTTTGAGGTGTTCATATACCAAGTACCATTAAAGTCACCAAGTTTCGGACCATTCCGATGAAGCTACGATTTTAAAAAAAAATTTTAAACACTTCAGGTCATTATTGACCCGAAGAACCCCAGAGGGTAAATATAACACGCGCTGTGATGGTTGGGTTTAGGTGTGGGGTAGGGTAGGGTAGTCTCATTTTACGCTAAAGGATTTATTATGCCTTGGGTTCGCGTGTTCTATTAACGATAAAGGGTGCCATGTGCGTCAGTATAGCGCCGTTTTGTCATATAGCGTTCTATGTAACGCTAAAGGATGAGAACGGGCTGAAACAACCCTGTTAGCTGTGCTCGTTGGATCTGAATCCAGGGTGGGGTTGAAGTAAATCTAATAGACAGCCCATGGGAAGTCCACTCAGTCAGGTCACGTAACAACATTAGTCATGCACAGATGTTTTTATGAGCAGCGCACTTAGACTACATTACGGCTGAGGGCGAGTTGGTTTACATAAATACTATAATCAGTAGCAGTCAATTAGGTCTGCTGACCAGGCCGATCCTAAAAATACATATCCTGTGTCATCCGTCAGAGGTTTACCTACGGTCCTGTAAACATAAGATGATTTGAAAGGAGATGCCGATGTAGACGTGGACACGAATCAGAGAATCTTTGGACCATTGATGTCAGGATGTCTATTTTCCCTCCACAGTCTTTCAGGGTTTTGGACAGTGCTGCAAAACATGAGGAGACGGGAGCCATGACTCACTGCTTTGGAAAAGCATCATATCTGGCGGGCCAAGCCGTAAACAAATGAAGGGTTTCGCTCATGAAGTAGATCAAATGGGCCAAAGATCTCAGACATGTATCAGGGGTCTGCGAGGGACGTTTGGTTATCTGCCACATCAAGAGATTATCCATGCAACATTTGGATAGTTATCTATTATGAATAAGAACGATAGATCAAGCGAAAGCCACTTGAAAGGAAGAGTTGGTTCTTGCTTAAGCTTAACATTTGAACTTCATCCGTTTTGAAATGATTAGATGGGTTTTTTGGGATGGTAATCTAAGGTTGAATGCTAATTTTCCACTTTGCGCCGAACTTTTCCCATGTCATCGTCTTTTCTGATAGTGTGGGGTTCGGTTTAATGATAAAATCAAATGGGTTGGGATAAATTACACATATCCTCAATGGCTTAAATCCTGTTGACACTAATCGATACAACATGCGCAGGATAATTCTGCACTCCACCAAGTAAAACTTCTAAATACCCCTTAAGAATTAAAAGATAATGTAATAGCATTACAATTGAGATCTTTGGCAACATCTCCTCTAAAAGTAATTCATCCGTGTCAGCACAACAACATCAATCAACACAGCTGAGAAGGCATCGTTCACAAGTTAACTTCATCTTCAACTCGTCAGCGGCCTTGCAATCTGTCATGCGTAGGCTCTGTGGACCCAGACCCATCAAGACAATGAATCCCAGACTAGAGCTCAGCCATACCTGAAGCTTAAATGTGGAGCAATCACCACATGAACCATGTTCGTAATGATTACTTACAGAAGGGGAACATGGAAGAAGGGAATATAGGCGCAGGTAATGACCATTGATGATGATGATGATGACAACTGAGAGAATGACTGCCTTTTCTCCAAACAACGTACATTCCACAAAGGAATTCTAAAAAAAGAGAGAAAAACTCTTTAGTGGAGACTGGAGTAAGGTGTGCTATTTTTTTAAGTTGCCTAATATTTCAGAATGTAAAAAGCATCAACAAAATACTAGGGTCATACAAATGGTATTCTCTTAAAGGGATAGTCCACTTTTTTGGAAATAGGCTCATTTTACAACCCCCCCCCCCAGAGTTAAACAGTTGAGTTTTACCGTTTTAAAATCCATTCAGCCGATTTTCTGATATTTAGAAGAATATCAGTAACCAGACAAGTTTCGGGTTCTCATTGACTTCCATAGTATATATTTTTCCTACTATGGAAGTCAATGAGACCAGAAACTGTCTGGCTACTGATATTCTTCTAAATATCAGAAAATCAAGCTAAATGGATTATAAAACGGTAAAACTCAAACGTTTAATCCTGAGGGAGTTGTAAAATGAGCCTATTTCCCAAAAAGTGGAGTATCCTTTAAGTAATCAGAGTTTTTCTGATTTGAATCAATGGGGAGCATTTGAATAGTTGACATTAATAATAAAAATATAAAAACAAATGATAAAAAAAATATTTACTAATGCACAGTCTATTATTAAAGTCATAGTGATGCACATTATTCACATAGCCATTAATCAGACCAGGAAACGGTTCAGTTTTTAGAATAATATGTAGTAATACAATTTTAAAAGATTTGAAAAAAAAAAAAAAAAAAAAAAAAAAAAGAGTTCAGTAATAGTTGATCCACTAACATTCAAAAACATTCGTCACGTTAATATAACTGACTTTGGCATATTATACCATAACATAGACTGTAGCTTAGCATATAACATAGCATAACATATAGCTTAGCATGTAGCATAACAGCATTGCATAGCACATAACATAACAACAGAACAACATTTAGCATAGCATATACAATAACATAATATTGCATATTACACAACATAACATATATAACTCATATTAGCATAAAAATTGTGCTTTTAGCATACAAAATGTTAAAACTACTGCTACTACTAAAACTAGCACTACTGCTTATAATAATAATAAGAGTGGGTTCAGAGATTGACTAGTGCTGTTCTTCCTCCCAATGGCCCAAAGACAGAAAGAGGTTGGAGTGACTGCAGAGAGAAAGAATAACATGGTGTTATATCCACCAAAGTGTTTTTCCAATCCCTACAGGGATCTTACAGAAACGGAAGAGCGGGATCAGCCTGGACCGGATCTGGTGCAAACATCACTCATGAACAGAACATTAAGGTACAAACCCTTCAATGAGGTGTAACGCATCTCATCATGTCTCCACTCATCCCGACCACAACACTTAGTTCTCAATGAACACAATCTAATCCTATTATTCATAGCCTGTAGAATTGTTTACACATGTTGGAAGGCGATTTTGGTTAATGAAGTACAAATGAAAAATAAATTGTAATGCTGAAGGACAAATTGGTTTATACTTAAACCAGTTTATACTTAAATTGGTTTATAAATTGCGCTATACTTAATATTTTTGTGGAAACAGTGATACATTGTTATCAAGACTCTTTGATAAGAGACATTATTTTTTTAAACCTCTTGAGAACTTAAGACCAGATTTCCCACACATCGGACAGTATGAATTCAAACGAGTCCACAGGTGTTCGTCCACATCTCATGTCTAATCTAACATGCATTATATTTGAAAAAGATAAATTAGCACTGTACAGCAGGAAGGTTGCATAAGGTAAACCCATAATCAGATATATTTTTGAAACAGGAAGTCACCACGGTAATAGCCAACACAAGGAATACTGATTTGGCTACTTTTTATGTCCTTTGAGACTCAGCAATTTCAGGAATTGACAGTAACTTGTGGACTGATTGAGACATCCTAGGAGAATATTGGAATGATTTGATTTGCACCTGCACTTCATTAGATTCCCACTTGCACCTGCGAGATTTCCCATCTGCATTAATCCAATTTAAAAATATGTCTAGTCTCGCATGGGAAGTGCTGCTTAGCAATGTTGAATAGAGTGAAAGTGAAACAGAAACGAGGACAAATATTATTTAAGGCAGATGAAATTTGGGAATCTGGTTCCCGCAGGTCAACTGGGAGAGAATGGCACTACAAATACCATGTCCTAAGTTTTGACAACAACATTTCAATGGTGGAATTTTTGATATTACTACTAAATTTTGTTAAATGAGTCAAATCAGTTTGAAAATGGAATCGAATCACATCAATCACTTAATTGATGCTAATATTTAGCATTATATGTTGCTCACTGATCAAATGCGGGCCTAGCAAAACAAAGCCGACAACAGTGATGTAAAAATTGCCAATTTTCAATGTTGTTTTGCTAAACAATCTTGATTCTAATTGAATCACATTCTCAGTTGTTGCTGTTTGTAGCCTGTCCCACAGCTTCACATGCAAACTGGGTGTAGCAAAACAATCTAAATTTAAAAAGTACTTCAGACAAAAGCACAGTTTGCCTTATGGTGGTCTGAGAAACAGCAACATCTGTAACTTACGTGAGATGGACCTCTTCACATCTGGACCGCATCCTGATGGTTTTAGCGATGTGGGCATGACCTGACATCTGTACCAAGCTGACGCCAGATGTTGTAATTGCAATGTGTTGGGCTGTTTGTTAGGAGGAAACTCATCTTTGATCCCTTTTGCAGATTTGGCTGCTGTGTTATCATGACAGGATCCCAGCTGCACACAGCGGAGGCAAAACAACGTCACTGTAAAACATGTGGTACTGTACACTGCGAACGGGACAGGACTGCTTCTGTGATGTCACTTCCGTTTACAAAGAACACAGCCAGTGCCTTCTGAAAAGAAACAAGTGTTTAACAACAAAACTGAGTCTTATTTCACCAAGTGCAGCATGTTCCTGGATCAACATTCCAATCAACCAATCAGATTACTTTTTACAGCTTATGTCAATTTTAGGTTTACAAACAGGGTTAGGTGCTTCATCAGTATTAATCACCTATTTTTTCCCTCTGATGTAAGGGATAACTTAAGGATAGGGTTAGGATTACATTTTTGGACAGGATTGTTGTTCCATGTTGACCCAGAACTGCATCTAAAGCAAGGGGGTAATCCACCAGCCGGAAACTGAAGTCTCCGCAGGGGCCGCCATTGGCTAACAAGGCTTCACCTGCTGTTAGCATTCCATTGACTCTTTTTGACCATTTTTGAATTGACCATTCATTTTGGCATCAATTTGACAGCGAATAACTTTACAACTGAGGCATTTAAAGGGGTGATGAACTGAGAAATCTAATTTTCCTTGAGCTTTTGACATCTAAGAGGTCATCATATTATAAGAATATCCTGTAAGTTTCAGAACTGAAAATGTCCTTGTTAGTCCAATAAAAGCTTTAATTGACACCAGCCTCCGCAAACGACTCGTTTTTAAAAGTGGGAAATATGACGTCAAAGTTGTTAAAACACCACCCCCGCAGAAAAAGATCAACGCCTGCTTCAACACGGCTGGTTTAGCCCCGCCCACCGATTTGCGCATTACACACATAGCTAAGTAGCCTAACATACATGCCTACCTTGTAACGACAAACCGGATCCAGCTACCGAGCAATACAGAATATTGTGCAGTGGTTGTGGAAGACAGTCGCTGCATAAGCTTACCTGTGGATTCCAATAGGACTGAATGGATAAACTTTATTTTTAATGACGTTCCAGCTGATGAGGTAAAACATCGTCCGTCTGTTCGCTTCATTTCACTGAGGATTGTTTTGTAAACAATACTGGATTTGCAGACCGATTAAGAGTAAAGAACGTTCTGTGCCGTCTATATTGGATCTGACAGGAATTGTGCAACACACGGACTCTGGGGCGAACATGTATGGGCAAATCCGGTTGCCATTTGACAACATTGGACGTTTTCCCCCACGTGCACCGACGGGTGAACTCATTATAAATTGCAAAACTGTTATCCACTCACAGCAGTGGGTGTTTATTTCCAAGTCTTCAGTGCGAGACGCCCATAAAAACCGACCGTTTTAGGTAGGCTCACAATTTGGGTACAAAATAGCCTATTTCTTATTCATTTTGATGTTTTTAAATACAAAAACCAAGCGAACGTCATAAGTTGACCTCAGACAACAATATAACAAAATTTAAAAAGCCAGTTCATGACCCCATTAAAAGGCTCCATTTGTCTATTGTTTATTTCTAAAGAAACATGGCAATGTGTAAAAGGCTCAATTACTTTGCATCTTACAGCCCGTTCTCATCCCAGAGACGTCATACAACTGACGTTTTGACCATACATCAACATCCGACGTTTTAGGGTACCCTTTAACATCGGTTAGATGACGCTATCTAATCCTTAACCCTACCCTAGACCTAAACCTACCCTGCCACCTAACTGACGTTAAAAGTAAAGCGTCAGTTGGATGACGCCCCAGGATCGTCATCTAAGTGACGTTAAAGGGTACCCTAAAACGTTGGATGTTGACGTATGGTCAAAAATGTCAGTTATATGACGTCTTGGGATGAGAATGTGTTGGCATCTTACGTTATGGCCCCGTGAGAAGCCAATTTTGTAAAAATAGGCTAACGATTGCGTCATAACATGCGACTCTGTTCGCAAAGTGAGAAAATACCGCATAGAGAGGAGAATGTCGCAGGCAATCAGGGGCGATGGAGAATCCCTGATCCTGCTGAGAGCTCATGGCCAGCCAATACTCACGATCTCCAGGCTCTGCAAGATTCGGAAAGGAATGATTCAGATTCCTCTTGCCACAGCTACTGAAAGACTTACAACGATCAGACAGGTTGCTCACGTTACCTCTCCGTCGACAAGCTCAGTTTGAGTCTGTGCAGTGCGCTTGGCAATCAGGAAGTGAGTGCTTCTAATTGACTTCACTTTTCTCCATTGAAATATATGGGGTCGCTGTGTCCATTTCTTTTACTGTTTATGGTCTAAAGCCCTATTCGGACACAACTAGTTTTCCAGGGGGTCGTTAGAGAAATTTGTGTTTCACAGACGTTCTTTGCGATTTTAATCCCGTCCGAATCTGCCAAGTCAGTGTTTTCTGACACAACCTCTGCAAAAATTCCAGAGCAAATGAACGCCAAACACCCGGTCACTTCTCATGTGTTTTTGACCTACCAGAGCTACCACTTGCACATACATCTTAGGCATGGTTTGAATTTAGTTTTGGATGGTATCCGACAAGAAACAACACTTACAATCAATAAATAGAGCCAAATTGAGAAAACTGCGTAGACTTTCCATTTTAAGAGTTCAGAGTTTTTGATTCCCTAAAAAGAACTGGTTCATAAGAGTACATTCGTTTTGATTCACTAAATGAATCAGCTTAGTGTCATTAGTTTGGGAAGATCCAGATGAAAGTGTTGTGACATCCCTGAATAATGAAAGCAGGAAACAGTCAGAATATTTCAGTAAAACAGTCTTAATAAAAACTCGTTCTCTGTTCCTGCTCCCAAAACTCTCACCAGACTACAACATCACTTCTCAGACACTCTAAATCCAATTCAACATGTTCAATCAGCGAAAACAAGCTCTGACAGACACCAAATGGGGTAACGTACACTGATCCAACAAAACCCGTTGCAGTCTGTCAATGTGGAGTGAATTGGCCTAAACGTAAACTCTTTTTATTTTAACTTCCTTTTCTTTTATTCGTTCTTTCTCTACATCTTATGGTAGAACGGTTAGAGCTTGGCAGTCTTTTGGCGTGTGGCATCTTGTTTTAGAGAGGAGATATTTCTGGAAGAAAGCATCAAAAATAAATGCAGCGATTTACAGGCCGGAAAAGGCTGCACACACGGCCACACGGTTTCCTCTGGTGTAGGGCTTAAGAAAACACCTCCAGGGCCCTTTGGGAGGCCTGAATGCTCTGGTAACAGGTTCTAATGAGGCACAACGGCCAGGAGCGAGACATAATGATGCTTGGCAGAATTACTCACAGCTTGAGTATTTACTGTGGAAGATATGAGATCACTCATCGCAAGAAAGGTGTGTGGGCATCCAAGACAGTGACTGTAGAGGGTAAGACAATAATAGCAAATCACCATCCGTTACATAGACACTATAAACTGAGGAAAATGAGGTTAAAATGGGGCAAATTTAGAATTCATATACAGTAGGAAGGCGTTTAGGATTTCATGAAGGATTCTTTTTTTCTTGCCAACACAATTCAGCGCTGGATTGAATAAACAGCTTGAGTCCAGAACTGTTAGTCTAGTCTTAGAGTTTCACTTCCAGTATGATATTTCAACCTTTCTTCCACCCTGCTGAAGTGAATGTGTCATGCTGATGTACGTCATGCTGTTTCTAAGAAGCTGAGACATCATCCCCGAACTTTCCGCCACCTTTTTTTCACAAACGGATAAAACTCTGAAACTCTGATCTCGATGACTTCATTAGCTCTACATAACAAGGCCACAAAAGAATCACAAGCTTATATAATTAGCAACAGAAAACATAAAGATTATAAAATAGAAATTGTCAGCAGTATAAATATAAGACAAAAGGACAGAGCCAGAAGGTCATGCAGTGATATTTTTCTATTTATCCACAGAAAAGGCATATTTAATATTTGCTAATGTGACTACAAACATCCTTGTTCCATGTCAACAATTAAACGCCAGTGTTCTGGCTGGATGAAATGGTTTTGGGGAACTAAGGACACATTGAGGTCATTGAGTTCCATTAAAGTGGTATTTATTTACAAGGACAATCTGTTCTGAATGGTTCTGATGGAAAAAATGAATGATGCCATCAGGGAACGAGACTCTCAATTTAACAGTTCTGTTTAATTTGAACGTTTTATGACTTCCAGCATCTTCAAATCCTTTTGGCTGCATGGACCATCGATACTCTACTTCCTTGTAAGTGAATCAAATGGGACTTTCGTTCAGGATGGAAAATAAACTGATAGTTAAACTTAAACCAGCCACAAAATCCCAAACTCCTAATCCTGGACAAAATTGCACATCCTTCTCTACTTGTGCATGTTCATGAGATTAATGTTGAAAAAAGCGAGCGTAAAAAGATTTACAGCGGAGGGTCACTCTGCAAGCTCTGCTGGTCCGGACCTCAGGTGGTGGGTCTACAAGGTCAACAGCCTGTGAAGCTCATTTCCACTGCAAATCTGCTGGAAGAGGTGCGACGGAGGGTTATGGAGGAAGAGATGGAAATTAAATAAAAAGAGGAGGAGTGAAAGGATGACTTAAGAGTGAAAGTTCAAAGAGTCAGTGGAACAGGAAGATCAACGTGTGCTTGACCAAATGCCAATCACAGGGCCTAATGAAAGCAATCCAAAGAAAATAATCTGAATTAATAGAAAGATAACTGCCTCATGGAATGGAAATCATCATCAAAAAAAAAAAAAAAAAAAAAAAAAAAGATTTGAACAATTCATTATCAATTATTTTAGTTTATATATATATATATATATATATATATATATATATATATATATAAATTCTGAGAATTACATGCAATTATATATATATATATATATATATATATATATATATATATATATATATATATATATATATTTAATTGCGAGTAATTCTCAGAATTGTGAGGTAAAAAGTCACAAACCTATATTTATTACATGTTGGAAACAAGTTTCCATAGAAAATTATAATTAAAAGAAATTATTAATTTAAAATAATTCTAGAAAAAGGTCTGCTGACAGACTTTTAAATGACTCCTCAGTTGTTTTAGATGCAGCATAAATATAATCTAATAATCGAGCAAAAAATGATGTGCTAACTTATTTCATTCATTAATATTTATAAAATACTACTCACAAAAACACATAATGTGCATCTTTAACTACCAGTTCGTATGCACAGTAAGCCTTTTAAATTAACCTCATTCCGACCCTGTGACCATTGCAATGGACATCACATGGTTTTTGGTTTAAACCAATATGATATTATGCTTCTGCCTGGTCACTGATTAGTCCCTGAACCAATCACAATGAAAGTATGACCCATAACTTAATCTGACTGAAATTCAGGAATCACGTAAAGACATGCATGACAAATCAACTAGACAGGAGGAGAAGGAGCTCCTTTTTACCTTTTGCGTTCATGGTTGCATCATCAGTTTGCGCCTTTTATAATCATAGTGATAATATTAAAAGTTACTTTGAAGATCTTTACGAGCTGTAGAAAACTAGATATTTTTCAAGTTAAAAGTCAAGTTGCAATGGACATTAGGTTTTATTAAAATTAATTATTAATATGATTTTTTCTTCAATGTTGTGACCATAAACTGAGTGAATGCAGAGCAAGACACACTATTAGACAGGCATTACTCATGTCAGTAGTAGAACAAACTGCAAAAGTTTAATAACTATCACATCACACACACACACACCTTGATGCTATATGCTCACTAGCAGATATTTATCAAACCAGCATGTACACACAAACACACCAACAAACACCCACAGAAATAGGCACACACTCAGATTCACGATTCACCCACTGTTACTATCAAAAACAATCAAACAAGTTTTTTGATACTGTTCATCTGACCTTTTTTCTACATTCTTATTGCATTGCTCATTGTTACAGTATATGTTCTTTTCAAAATCTTCAATGCTAGTTTACATACTGTGTTTAAACTCTAAGGCCCGTTCACACCAAGCTATAAAGATAACTATAGGCCTAATTCTAAAAATCGTTCTCCATATTAAAGAATAAGTTCACACCACATCTATAACGATAAAGATATGAGGAATGATATCGTTGGGATCACTTTCAGAACTATCTTTTTTCCAGCTGTCCAACGATAAAACACTGACAACCAATCAGAATCGTGCATTTAACATGTCAGATGACATCAGAGAAATTAATCGTCAAGGTACAAAAAAAGTCCACTCCACTGTTTGACAGGTCAAACCCACTTTTCAATGATAAGTTAAAAAAATGGATATATGGAAAGCATCCTCGGAATAAACAGTGAGAAGTATTCACAATGAGATTATGCAGTTTAGCATAGTGTTAAAAGATTACCTCAGGTAGGCTATCCAGTGCTAGTTGACAACATTGCTGAAGTGTGATGTTTTTATCCCATCATTAAATTCGTAAGCTAAATCCAGATATTACACTAGACATGCTAGATTCACTGTTTAGATGCTCTCCGAACACCTCTCGTCTTTTAAGGATATCGACCAAAACAAAAAGCGCCTGTTCTTTTTAAAATCAGTTTGTAACGTAAAGCAGCAACAGCTGGTCATTTGCGCGCGCGCTACTCTGAAACCGCAGCGCGCGCGCGCTTAAATAAAAAGAACGTTATCGGTCGTTAGTGTGGACGCGACGCATATATAGTTATCGTTATCTTTATAGTTATCGTGCTTAGTGTGAACGGACCATTAGTCCATATATTTACTAAATGCTTTTTAGACTCATTTACACAATAGAGAATAGCAAAGTACGGTGAAAGAGAACCACGGATGGTAGTTTTTTAAGTACGTTTTTACAATTCTGCAACATGGCAAATAAATAAAAACAAAACAATCCACCTATTTAAAAAAAAACAACAATGTCTAAGACTGATGATATAAAAGTAAATATAACTCTTCAACTATTTTCACTTACGAATCCAATTGCTATTTGCCAATCCACCGCTAAAATTTACATTTCAATGCCACTCTGTATTCTTGGGTTAAAGTACTTAAAGCTTTTTATAATGTGGTTTTACAGCTGCCGCTAAAAGTCTCCCATGACAACAGTTCCTGAATCATAGTTATTAGATAAAGAGTCTAGTCTAAAGCACAGCTCCAGGATCTGGCTAAACAGGACCCTTAATTTGTTCAGTGTGCTGGGATTGCAAAGAGGATATGTCCTATCAAATGTCCACTCCACATCACCGGCGTCCCCCTTTAGGATCTTTCATTCACCTCTCCATCGGGTCTCATTCAGCCGAGTCAAGGCAGAGGGCAGCCAGAATCAGGCTAAGAGGGTGGATTAGGGCAGCTCACAGCGGATGAAGACGGTCTTAGGTTTTATGTTGTAAGAGTGGTAATTAAACCATACTTTATCTACTCTCTCGGAAAGTACAAATGTACTGATAGTCTTAGATCATGGGGCCCTGATAGTATAATGGGTTAAGATCTAGACTACAAACACAAAGGTTTGATTCTGGGTGGGACAAATGGCTGGGTGACCCATGAAAGAACATTCTCCAGAAAATAAAAATAAAAAGTTTATGCGGACCCATGAATTGCAAAATAGCCCCGCATTCACTCGACACACCAACTCCTAATCCTCTGTCAACTTTACTTTAGTAAAAGCAGTGTTATTGCTGCTCTTTACAACGTCAGACACATAACGGCAAATAATATGATTAACTTTTGCTTGACTACATTACCAAACAGCTAATACTGTGTTGCTAATGTTACTCAAACCATGTTCCTGTTCACCATCGCTGTTTGCCTTCTAAAAATCAGCATCCTTGGAAATGCTTTGAACAACTTAGCACATCAGGGGAGAAAGGCATATAGTTAATTATAACATTGTAATATACATCATATACATAATTCACTTGTGCTTTATTGCTAAACGTACCATATTTTTTCATATCAACAGAAAAAAATACCGGGATAACCTGGCTTCTCTTGAGACTCCTATGACTCAAAGCATAGGCTACTAGCTAATGATATGCTAAAGTCCTCCCGCACATTGATGGGATTGGTTACAAGGTAGTTTCTGTGTTTGGTTCACTATGCATTTGCACATGGTTTGTCTTAAAGCATCACATGAATAGATAAACAACATTAAAAACTTGACTTTCACCACAGGGGGTCTTTAAAGGGATACTCCTTTTTTTTTGGAAATAGGCTCATTTTACATCTCCCCAGAGTTAAACAGTTGAGTTTTACCGTTTTTGAATCCATTCAGCTGATTTTCTGATATTTCGGAAGATATATGAGTAGCCAGAGCAGTTTCTGGTCTCATTGACTTCCATAGTATATTTTGTTTCCTACTATGGAAGTCAATGAGACCAGAAACTGTCTGGTAACTGATATTCTTCGAAATATCAGAAAATCGGCTGAATGATTGAAAGCGGTAAAATTCAACTGTTTAACTCTGGGAAAGTGTTAAAATCAGCCTATTTCCAAAAAAAGTGAAGTATCCCTTTAATATTTAGAGCTAAGAAAACATCTAAAAAAGTCATTTATCCTTGCCATGGCAAGCAGTATGGGAGAGATATACAAATATTTGTTTTTATGTCCGTATAGACATTATAGACATATTGTATGCATTAATCCCAATGGTAGCCAGCAACACGACAAATAAAGGAAACACAATTCTGCCTGAAAGCAGACCATCATGCCTCTAGAGGCAGTTCACAAAAATAATGACTATCACATGGAGGGACAGACCTAAATGTGGGAAAACATGACGAATGTTAGAGATATTAAAGCTACAATGTTCTACCAAACTACCCGCAAGTGCTGAATTACTACTCACACAGGTCAGTTTTTTAAGATTATCACAAATAAACACAAGATTGACACACATCCAAATGTTTGTCAGCAAAAAAATAAACAACAACACTGACATATTTTCAGCTTTTCGTTTATGACTTTTTGCCCCTTTATTAAACATTTAAAATATTCGCAAATGTATTTGGGAAAAAAAATATTTTTACTTTCTAAAATCAAATTAGAACCTGGAAATGATATTTTTCCCACAGTGCTAAATGAGAAGAGCATGTCTCTTGGAACCATACAGACAATTGATTTATAGACTAATCATAATAAATGTGTCTGAAAAATAACGAGAGAATTTTTATTGTTTAAATAAACTGTTTTCAAAATTAGCAGTCGGCTAAACATATTTCTATATCCGCTGTTTTTCTCTATGACCAGAAATGCTAGATTATTTTAAGTTGTTTCCACTACTGATATGAAGATGCAAGTGTTTGCGCCCGCGCCTCCTTGTGTTTTTTTGTGATAATCTTGGCCTGGTTGAATCATGCGGCAAAGCCTGGGACGGGACACATATCCGTGAGTGCTGATTACAAACCTGTGAGTACGGACTACGAAAGTGTGGGCACGGTTTATGAATTTGTTGGTACAGATTTCAAAAACTGAAGGCACGGTTTACAAATCTGAGAGCACAGATTAGGATATCGTAGGTACAGTTTCATTAATTCGGTGGGCACGAATTGTTAAACCGAGGGAACAGTTTAAGAATTTGTGAGTACAGTTTATAAACTGAGGGGACGGATTGCAAAACCATCAGCCACGGACCATA
This sequence comes from Hybognathus amarus, assembly GCA_030378365.1. NCBI lineage: Eukaryota > Metazoa > Chordata > Actinopteri > Cypriniformes > Leuciscidae > Hybognathus > Hybognathus amarus. Next base: position 341,541 of record JAQIUQ010000375.1, on the reverse strand, counting down.
GCCATAGCTTACGATGCTCCATAATGTTTGAAAGAAACAGCAGCAGCAGTGCCGCTGACGTTATGCACTACGCAGTTGTCCACGTCCAGTTTGGTAGTACAAGCAGAATCCAGTGATAACGCGGATACTGACGTACGTCATTGATAGGTGGGCACTTATTAAAATTGTGAATATCTCTGAATTTACATTTTTTTGAAAACATTTAGGATAATGCAATTACACAACTGAAAAAAATATACAACACTGTTCAAGTGGTTTTTGGATATTTTAACTTTACCTTTAACGTACCTTGTCTCATGCAGCAAAAAAAAAAAATGAAAAAAAAAAATTTTATTTTTCTTTTTTGGTTTTTACAAAATAATTGATAATAACGGAGCACCAAATGAGCATTTTAGAATGAATTCTGAAGGATCATGTGACTGGAGTACTGATGCTGAAAATTCAGCTTCAACATCACAGGAATAAATTACATTTTCTCTCAAAAACATTAAAATATCTTGCAGACCACAAACTACAATACTGTATATCAGGCCTGTTTTCTACTATATTTAAAAAAAAAAAAAAAAAAACTGAGACTTCATACTTAATTATACCACAAGTATTTTCAGATCCAGGCTCATGGGGGAAAAAAATGTGACCACGATAATTCTATTCTCTGTCAACCACTAACAGATATCATCTTTGCTACACAACAGGAGTGTCAGCTATCTTTATCATTGTGGGCCAAAGATCTTAAAATAGAGCTAGATGTGTGCTGACTCAGCACATTCCCAATGATAAGATGATAGAGGGAAAACTGAAAGCCACGGATGGCAGCTAACTGCAAATCTAACATGTCTGTGGTTTTCTGAAACATTCCTTGATGAGAGAATAGATTATGGGGTTGCTTTTAAATTTCAAAAACCCTTAAACTGATTTGAAAAGCCAGTCAGTGGCCACATTCTATTATTTCTCTAAAGCAAACGCCTGGAATTGTAATATTATGATCAGAGATGATTCAATATGACACAGTTCTGTTTGGAAAAGAAACCCGTTTTGTCTGCCTTTGCGGTCTGTTAAATAAGCCTGCCAGCGAGTTTGCCAGGAAGATCAAGAACATTGTCAGACTTGTGTTTGTCATACCAATTGCTATCTATGATGCCAATTCTTTAGTGGTTATAAAGAAATATGTTCATATTACTTGTTCCATTTTCATTTCTTCAGATTTAATAGGAAAATGGCAGATAGGACTTCAAAATCTTCCAACAGACAGTGGCTAGTAAAGGGCAAATATTAAGGCTCCATCTGCTGTTCATTAAAAGACATTTCTACACAACGGATTGTGAAATCAGTTTTAAGATCAATATTTACTTGTTTTGAAGACAGCGAGTGGCTGCCTATGTAAAATTTGTCACTACAATGCTAGGGCATTCTAGGTGATCACTATCAAGAGATCACACTATCAAGTCAATATACACTCACCGGCCACTTTATTAGGTACCCCATGCTAGTAACGGGTTGGACACCCTTTTGCCTTCAGAACTGCCTCAATTCTTCGTGGCATAGATTCAACAAGGTGCTGGAAGCATTCCTCAGGGAGTTTGGTCCATATTGACATGATGGCATCACACAGTTGCCGCAGATTTGTCGGCTGCACATCCATGATGCGAATCTCCGTTCCACCACATCCCAAAGATGCTCTATTGGATTGAGATCTGGTGACTGTGGAGAGCCATTTGAGTACAGCGAACTCATTGTCATGTTCAAGAAACCAGTCTGAGATGATTCCAGCTTTATGACATGGCGCATTATCCTGCTGAAAGTCAGCCATCAGAAGTTGGGTACATTGTGGTCATAAAGGGATGGACATGGTCAGCAACAATACTCAGGTAGGCTGTGGCGTTGCCAACGATGCTCAATTGGTACCAAGGGGCCCAAAGAGTGCCAAGAAAATATTCCCCACACCATGACACCACCACCACCAGCCTGAACCGTTGATACAAGGCAGGATGGATCCATGCTTTCATGTTGTAGACGCCAAATTCTGACCCTACCATCCGAATGTCGCAGCAGAAATCGAGACTCATCAGACCAGGCAACGTTTTTCCAATCTTCTATTGTCCAATTTCGATGAGCTTGTGCAAATTGTAGCCTCAGTTTCCTGTTCTTAGCTGAAAGGAGTGGCACCCGGTGTGGTCTTCTGCTGCTGTAGCCCATCTGCCTCAAAGGTTCGACGTACTGTGCGTTCAGAGATGCTCTTCTGCCCACCTTGGTTGTAACGGGTGGTTATATGAGTCACTGTTGCTCTTCTATCAGCTCGAACCAGTCTGGCCATTCTCCTCTGACCTCTGGCATCAACAAGGCATTTCCGCCCACAGAACTGCCGCTCACTGGATGTTTTTTCTTTTTCGGACCATTCTCTGTAAACCCTAGAGATGGTTGTGCGTGAAAATCCCAGTAGATTAGCAGTTTCTGAAATACTCAGACCAGCCCTTCTGGCACCAACAATCATGCCACGTTCAAAGTCACTCAAATCACCTTTCTTCCCCATACTGATGCTCGGTTTGAACTGCAGGAGATTGTCTTGACCATGTCTACATGCCTAAGGCTATGTTTACATGGAAACGATTCTGAAGAGAAACGCAAAAGTGGCGTTGCGTCATCACTTTTTATTCTGCGTTTAGACGAGTGTTTTGTGTGGGAAATCCGTGCGCAAGCGGTGACGCAAAAGTGTGTGAAATTCAGTGTAGTATGCACTTCAGGCGGCTAAGAGTGCATACTACAACACAACCAAGTCCACGCGCCTGCGTACAAACTTCACAGTCAAGCAGACTTTTGCGTTTTTACCGTTTACACGGGAAGCGCGGCGGTGGAGACGTTTTAAGATTTCCCAGCTCTGGAGGGTGGTTTCACTTTTTGCGTTTTTAAGCCTCAAAGCGCCGTCGCCGTGTAAGCGAAAGGCACATCCGAATAAAACATTTTTACGTTTTCACCCGCAAGCGTTCATGTAAACAGGGCCTCAATGCACTGAGTTGCTGCCATGTGATTGGCTGCTTAGGAAATTAAGTGTTAACGAGCAGTTGGACAGGTGTACCTAAATAAAGTGGCCGAGTGAGTGTATGTTCAAATTTTCCTTTAAATATTTTTTGTTTTATTTTACAGTCATTCAGGAACAAAAAAAGAAGTCTGAATCCTTTAAAAAGTAGAACAAACTGTGTGTTATGTGCAAAATATTTTCAGTACTATCAGAGGTGTTTTTTAGTATTCAAACATCTTAACAAATGTCATGAATGTCACCTCTGCATAAATACTTTCCATCTTTTAATAAAAATTAAAATATATAAACGATTTTTACATATACTTTACATATACTGTTTCCACTGAACATTGCTAACCTCAGTACTTTAATAGTACAATCAAGTACCAGAGAAAGAATTTTTAAAAATGATAGCAGCAGTTGTAAAAAAGCCCATACCTTGCGTATCATTTACAATTAGAGAAACACAGTTAACCAGAAAGCAAAAACACGCCATTTGCTTTCTCTGCCAACACAGTGTGAACAGTACTTGCATTACCTGTAGTTCTCAACCACTTGAATGCTGGAATTGTTCTTGTGTCTGAAATTCACATTTCAGCGTTTCACTAGGTGAGTCACACTTTCCCATCAGCCTTCCCTTAGCCCATCCAGTAACGCCTGGGTGTCAATCATCGCCAGCTCATCATCATGTACCCACTCCTCTCCCGGCAGGGGACGCGAGGCTCGAGGTGACTCATTCTGTGGAGGTTTAGGAGTCACAGATCTCCTTGGAGGATTAAAGGTGTTGCTAACGAAGGGAGAAGCTCTTAGTTTTCAGGGGGGTGATTGGTGGAGGGGACGGGATACGTGATAAGTAGTCCAAACCTTGTCTTCTTTTCAAGTATTTGGGGTCTTTTCCCTCACTGTTACTTGCAGACACAGGTGTTCTTCTATTCAATGGGGTGAAAGGCGAGAAACCGCTGCTTTTCTGCTGTGGGGTTACCTGGGAATTTCAACACAGGGCATAATAGATTTTTTGCATCTAA